>OY740811.1:33816933-34214657 GCA_963514005.1 Raja brachyura
ACCATTCTAGAAAGTAGAAAGTTACAAGTTTCACACAAGGAATCAGAAAGCATAAGAGGCGGTTGCATTAAAGGATTTACCCAGCTGGTGCAATGTTGATGAATGCTTAAACCAAGCTCTGCAGGGCAGATCTGTATGTGGCTAAAATGGAGAACAGATTCAGTCCAAATTATTGAGCGTGTGGATCCAGTTTATGTTTGATCCAGCTTGCAAAAAAAATAGCTGCAAATAAATGTCAAGGATTTTCATCCATAACCTCGTTCAAACATGGAGGGAATTTACAGGCAGGATCAAGAACCAGTGCTCGAAGCAATGCCAGCTGTACATGACTGCACAAAGTCTTGTGGCACAGCGGTAGAGTTGCTGCCTCTCGGCGCCGGAGACCCTGGTTCGATCCTGACTACAGGTGCTGTCTGTATGGAGTTTGTACGTTCTCCCCATAACCACGTGGGTTTTCTCTGGGTGCTCCGGTTTCCTCCCCCACTCCAAAGAATTGCAGGTTAATTAGCTTTACAAAAATTGTAACTAGTCCCCAGTGTACAGTGTAAGGGGTGATTGCCAATCAGCACGGACTTGATGGGCTGAAGGGCCTGTTTCCGGGCTGTATCTCCAAAGTCACTCACTGTAGACCTGTTCAGAGCGGTGAAGTGTCAAAGTGGAGACTATGTGTACAGCAGGCAGTGAAGATAAGTAAACATGCAGGTACAGCAGGCAGTGAAGAAAGCTATGGCCTTCATAGCGAGAGGATTTGAGTATAGGAGCAAGAAGGTCCCACTGCAGTTGTACAGGGTCCTGGTGAGATCGCACATGGAGCATTGTGTGCAGTTTTGGTCTCCTAATTTGAGGAAGGACATCCTTGCTATTGAGGGAGTGCAGCGTAGGTTCACCAGGTTAATTCTCGGGATGGCGGGACTGACATATAAGATGGAAAAATGGGTCGACTGGGCTTGTATTCACTGGAATTTAGAAGGATGAGAGGGTATCTTATAGAAACATAAAATTAGTAAGGGATCGGACAGGCTAGATGCAGGAAAAATGTTCCCCATGTTGGGGAGTCCAGAACCAGGGGTCACAGTTAAAAAATAAGGAGTTAGGTAATTTAGGACTGAGATGAGGAAAAACGTTTTCAGCCAGAGAGTTGTGAATCTGTGGAAGTCTCTGCCACAGAAGGCAGTGGCGGCGGATTCACTGGACACAAACAAAGCAATGTAAAGACTGTTGCTGTGATTAGGTTTCAACTACAGGGAAAGATTGGATAGAATTGGATTACTTTCACTGGGACGTCAGAGGTTGAGGGGAAACTTGATAGAAATGTATAAAATGCCGAGAGGCACAGATAGGTCAGAACCATTTTCCCCAGGGTGGACATGTCCAACGCTAGAGGGCGAACTGTTGATGATTTGGCTATTAGGTGATGGGGCAAGTTTCTTCACACAGATGGTGGTGGGTGCCTGGAACACGCTGCCAGGGGTGGGGGTGGAGGCAGGTACGATAGTGGTGTTTAGACAGACACATGGATATGCAGGGAATAGAGGGAATAGAGGGACATGGATCCTGTACAGGCAGAGGACACGAGTTTAACCTGGCATCATGTTCTGCATGAACATTGTGGGCTGAAGGGCCTGTTCCTGTGCTGTGCTGCGGTCTATGTCTATCCTAACTAAACCTCTCATCATTTTATATTCTTCTATCGGGTCTCCCCTCAGACACTGACTCTCCAGAGAAAACAATCCAATGCTGGCCTTAAATACATTAAAAGCCTTTACCCTTAAATAAAATTTCAAATCAGGATTAAATTGGCATCAAATATATTCCATTCAGTGATAGACGTGAATATGCACAATATGGATTGTTGCCGAGGTAACCTGGAGCCCCCTTCATCATCCCTGCTGACATAAACAATCTTCATATTCTAAACATTTCAAACATCATTACATGAAACTCAAATAGAATAAAAACACATTTTGTACAACACTAAAGTGACTATTAAAGTTGGTTTAGAGCCCGTCACCCTCAGGCAGTGCAGCGGTAGAGTTGCTGCCTCACAGCGCCAGAGACCCGGGTCCGATCCCGACTACGGGTGCTGTCTGTACGGAGTTTGCACGTTCTCCCCGTGACCGCGTGGGTTTTCTCCAACACTACAAAGACGTACATGTTTAGAGGTTAATTGGCTCCTGTAAATCGTACATTGTCCTCAGTGTATGTAGGATAGTGCTAGTGTGTGGGGATCGCTGGTCAGCACGGACTCAGTGGGCCGAAGGGCCAGTTTCTGCGCTGTGTCTCTAAAATGTAAAAAGCAGTGGAGCACCCACATAGGAATGAATAGTTTCACCAGTTCGTGTCGAGAGACGTTATGTTGTGGCCGTAGATCGTACACGCCAGCTCATCATCACGGATATAAAATTAGCAGCTGCCATCACTCCCTGCTTGAAGGCAGCTGTGAGAGTTGGTGAAGATGACACAAGTGTATTAAACTTACATTAAAAACACAACTGCAGATGGAAATGGAGGAAATATTGAGCAGCATTGGGCGTAGCAATAGACCTGGTGGCTGACAGCGGCAGAGACCGGCAGAGTTCCATCCTGACTACGGGTGCTGGGTCTGTACAGAGTTTGTGCCTTCCAATTGTCACCACATGGGTGCTCCAGTTTCCTCCCACATCCCAAAGACATGCAGGTTAATTGGTCCTCCCGCATGTGAAAGTGTGGCAACATAGAGCTGGTGTGAACAGTTCATTGATCATCTTCTCACTGCTGAGTCCACACACAAGATTAGAACTTGTTCAGCCAGAGTTGAACACACGTCTCGGCATCCGCAGACAATGGTGTCTGTCTTGTGCTTCTTGTGCGTGGTGGTGGATAGATCGGTGGAAACAGGATCGCGACGTGAACACTCTTTCCTTGAACCTGGTTCATTGATCATCCGTGTAGACTCGGTTGCTAAAGGGGCAGTTTCCACACTATATCTCTAAACAAATGTACACTGTGAATGGTCCGGCATGCTGCAGAGAGGAAGCACAGGAATTGCTAAAGGGCTTAGATGAATGAAGGAAAATGGTGAGAAGCACTGAGTTTGGGGATGGTTTTAGAGGCAGGGAAAGATTCACAAGCGGTTATTGCAAGTTAATTCACAGAAGGTATGTTTTCCAGTTAAATTAAAGGTAAAGTCTTCAGCCAGCCCACTGATGGGAATCCTCTGATATCTGTGAGGCCCTGATGCTCAGCTTGATGTTTGCTTCATTTGATTGCATCTATCGCAACTAAAAGACTTTTCGGGAAATGGAAATATTTCTTGCCATTTGGATAAAGCTACGAATCAATCTCTCTGTGAAACTGGTCAACTCCTGATTGCTTGCAGCATTCCCGTTGCAAGCAGGTTAGGCCTGGTCCGATCAGAACGTATTCAGCAATCATCATAGGTGTCACAATCCCATTAGTGGTTATTCAATAGCAGAAATTTTCTCTCATATCTCATGAAAAAATCAAAGCAATTCAAAAATTGCTCAATTGCTGTTTTTTGCATTGTTGCAACATCCATTTAGTGTTAAATCATTTTGTTATTATGCTCTCTACCTCCCAAAATGAGGAGGCAATTTTTGACAGTCTTTTCGACCGGTTTTCAAAATTGGTTAGTCTTGCAGCTTTGTGTATCCTTTTAATATTCTGTACAAGCATCTTGTTCACACATAAAGATAAAATAATCTGAATTTTAATCACATTACCATCTGCGGGTGGTTTCCAAGTGTGTGCGCGGATTGCATGCAGTTCTGGTCACCCATTATAAAGGAGGTGAAGGCTTTGGAGAAGATGCAGGAGAGGTTGACCAAAATACAGCCTGGATTTGATTAGCAGCCTGTACCACAGTGCTAATCCCATGCCACATCTACATGTACTGGGTGACGTTGCCTGCTGTTCACCTGCGTTGCCACAAGGAAGCACCTGCCCAACATCTGGGGCACCAGATGATGGAGAGATGTCTGCCAGCTCTCTTGGTCTTGTCTCCTGATGCCTGACTGTGCCATTCCAGAGAGTCTGCACAAGCTGAGCTCTTGCAATGAACTTGCACCGTGGGACAGGGCTATTAGAGTAACTCAGCGGGTCAGTTGGCATCTCTGGAGAACATGGAGAGGTGACATTTCGTGTTAGGGATCCTTCAAACACGACCCAAAATATACTTGAACCAAGAGTGTTTCACCTATCCATGTTCTCCACAGATGCTGCCTGACCCGCTGAGTTACTCCAGCACTCTGTGAAACGTCACCTATCCATGTTCTCCACAGACGCTGCCTGACCCGCTGAGTTACTCCAGCACTCTGTGAAACGTCACCTATCCATGTTCTCCACAGACGCTGCCTGACCCGCTGAGTTACTCCAGCACTCTGTGAAACGTCACCTATCCATGTTCTCCACAGATGCTGCCTGACCCGCTGAGTTACTCCAGCACTCTGTGAAACGTCACCTATCCATGTTCTCCACAGATGCTGCCTGACCCGCTGAGTTACTCCAGCACTCTGTGAAACGTCACCTATCCATGTTCTCCACAGATGCTGCCTGACCCACTGAGTTACTCCAGCACTTCTTTGTAAACCGGCATCTCCAAGCTTTATATGTATATGGCATAAAGAGATACGATTCAGTGCCCTTTCCAGTATTAGATCACAATGTTTAAGTGGTAGAGAATTCCCAGACCAAGTAAATAAATGACAGTGGATTAACGTAGATTGAGTGAGAATATCTAATCATGGTCAAGCTGCCGTTGAATTTGCAAACTGCTGGATGATGACAGGAGATAAGCATCAATTGAGCAGTTTTTGAATTTGTTTACATTTTTTCATGAGATATGAAAAAAAAATCCACTAGCTGGATAACCATTAATAGAACATGACGGCTGGTGAATGGATTCCGCTAGGACTAGACAAAGCTGTTTCATTCATCTTCTCCATGCTGCTCCTCGAGTGGAGTACGTTACCAGGGTTGCATTGGGTCATGTTCTGGCTACAATCAATGAGTAACCATGAGGTACCTGTTTGAAGAAGGGTCTCAACCAGAAACATCACCCATCCCTTCTCTCCAGAGATGCCGTCTGCACCACTGAGTTACTCCAGCTTTTTGTGTATCTTCAAGTAACCATGAGGGTACCATAATATAACTAATGGCAGCCACAGGACAGAGGCTGAATCCAGCACAGATGTAATCGTAAAGCAAAGTGCTGGAGTAACTCAGCGGGTCAGGCAGCATCTATGGAGGACATGGATAGGTGACGTTTCAGATCAGGTCCATTCTTCAGATTCCTTCAGAAACATCCGACCCAAAACATCATCTATCCATGTCTTCCAGAGGTGCTGACTGACCCGTTGAATGCCTCCAGCACTTGGTGTTTTACTCAAGATTCCAGCATCAGCAGTTCCTTGTGACTCTGAATAATTAATGCCAATAATCAGATTAACAGGAATATTGGAGCAGAAATGCAGTTACTCCAGGCTATTCTGAAGTGTTGTCAGATAGCTCTTTGGTTCAGGAAGATCTCAATGCAAACTTGAAGATAATCTATCTGAAAATTATCTCCGTCTCCTATTGAAGAAGGGTCCCGACCCGAGACGTCACCTATCCATGTTCTCCAGAGATGCTGCCTGACCCACTGAGTTACTCCAGCACTCTGTGAAACGTCACCTATCCATGTTGTCCACAGATGCTGCCTGACCCACTGAGTTACTCCAGCATCTGTGAAACATCACCTATCCATGTTCTCCAGAGATGCTGCCTGACCCGCTGAGTTACTCCAGCACTCTGTGAAACGTCACCTATCCATGTTGTCCACAGATGCTGCCTGACCCACTGAGTTACTCCAGCATCTGTGAAACATCACCTATCCATGTTCTCCAGAGATGCTGCCTGGCCCGCTGAGTTACTCTTGCACTTTGGGTCCTTCAACATCTGTCTTCTGACATATATTCCTCCTGACCTGCTAAGGATTTGCAGTTGATTCTGTTTTTACTTGGATGACTGATGCTTGGGAAACCTAACCCTATGCACTGAAGTCACAGCTAATCAGCAACTACATGCAACAACTGGGCTCTCCTGGCTTTGCTCACATTAAAATGGCCAACACTATTTGCTTGGACATGTAGATCATTGAATGAATAATGGAGATAGATGAAGCACTAAATCACTCCCTAATGAAAGCTCCTAGGCTGTTTATCTCGCAGCCTGAAGAGCAACAGAACATTTCTGCCACAAACAATCCTGACATTCAGCAAAGGCTCTCCATGTATCTTTAACTGGACACCAGAGTAAGATGCAAAGTCAATAGATGCAAGATTGATAAGAATTACCTGATTTCAAGTGTACAATTCCCACGAGCATCGTGAATATTTGAGATCTGAGATTTAACACTTAATGAAAGCAATCCCCATTCAGTTACATAAATATATGTCTTCTCCAGGTTTAGTGAGACAGCACAGAAACAGGCCCTTCGGCCCACCGAGGTCCAGCCAACCAACAACCACCCCGTACAGTAGCTATCCTACAAACACTAGGATCAATTTACAATTATACCAAGCTAATTAACTCACAAACCTGTACGTCTGCGAGTGTGGGTGGAAACCAGAGCACCCGGAGAAACCCACGCAGGTCACAGGAAGAATGTACAAGCTCTGTACAGACAGTGCCCGTAGACAGTAGACCCGTGTCTCTGCCGCTGTGAGGCAGCAACTCCACCTGTGCCATCCAAACGTTACAAGCGTCTGATTTACAAACAGCCCATACATGTAAACAATGTGGGCAGCATGGTGGTGCAGCGGTAGCATTTGTGCCGCAGTGCCAGAGACCCAGGTTCCATCCTGATTACGGGTGCTGTCTGTATGGAGTTTGTACGTTCTCTCTGTGACCATGTGGGTTCCTCCCACACTCCAAAGATGCACAGGTTTATAGGTTGATTGGCTTCTGTAAAATTGTAAATTGTCCCGAGTGTGTAGGATAGTGTTAGTGTGTGGGGATCGCTGGTCGGTGCGGACTCCGTGGGACTGTTTCCGTGCTGTCCGGGCATCTGCTGCCCAGGAACTCTGTTCATGACCACATTTCCATCTAGAGAACCATCCAGGCTACGAGCAGTTTGCAGGAACAGCCCCCTCTATAACCTGGGGGTGATTAAAACCAGCAACCTGAATCCCAAGGCACAGAAACACAACAGTTCAGGATTCTGCTAAAAGAGCTGATTGAGTGGAGACTGCATTTTGTTTCCTCTTAATGATACGTTTATTGCACACTGGCAGTTAGCCTTGAGAGGCAAATTATATTAGTTTCACAACACACTTCATCCCTTCCTATTGCAGCCACAGTTCACAGTCAATGGTGAATCACCTGCGGCCCTGGAGAGCTGGAAGGATCAATCCTGTAGACCCAGGCCAATATGGTACATCAGAGGGTAAATTAACATATCCATCCAGAAAACACTTGTATATCGACTGGAGGCTTTATAGACTTTCTCTATTACTTTCTAAACAATGTTGGCAAGTGATTTGTGTTTTCCACCTAAACTCCGAGCTGTTTATCAGCAGGGGACAGGACAAGGAAGAAGTACATCAAAGACCACAGATGGCAGTGTCTTCCAAATCATTTACCAAACCAATTTTACTGACAGAATGAACATGCAAGTGAGTTCAAGGAGGCTCCAGCTTCCAATGTAGACCCTTTGAAGCCTCAATTCCCAAACGTATGATCTGGGTTTAGAAAGACAGTTCATTGAAATTTTCCCCAGTTTGATTTTTTGGACTCTTGCTTGAAACCAACGTTTAATAGTGGAGAGAAGTGGCTTGGTGAAGGTTGCCTGCCATGGATGAACATGGAGCAGGATCCAGTTCATTCAGCTGCTGCACACTGTACGGGAGCAAGGACTATTCCCTGGAATGTTTCCAGCATGCGGCAACATCCTACTGGGGGAAGTTTAAACCCTGAGTAAATACTATCGCTATCGCTTTCAAACAGTCAATATTTACATGTGAGTAGCCGAGAGCCGGCACAGATACAACGATCAAATAACGTCGTTCCGTGCTGTAAACATACTTACATGATTCTAAAAACACCAACAATTCCTGAATTATCATGCAGCATTCAAAACGTTGCCCTTTGTGGAGATCAGAAATGTTTCTAATGACTGATATTTTACACCTTAAAACACTGGGGGGGGGGGGGGGGGGTTGGTGGTTTCAGGTGGGTTCAGAGTCAGCAGAAAAATAATGTGCCCACAATCATCAAAATGCTGAAAGTTGGAACTCTGCGATTCTTGCCGTCCAACCAGAGTGATGCAATTTTCTATCTTGGGGGAAAAAAATGATAGGAGCAGCTTTCGTATTCTGACATTGTTTTGTTCATAATTATGTTTAAAACAGCTGAATATCCATTCATTTTGATGTGAGAAATATTTAGAAATGTGATGGTTTAAAAAGTAGGGTGAATGATGCAATACCCTGCCCAATACACCCATCCTGAACAAATTCTACACACACACCCCAGAGTGTATGTGTGTGACAATAGTGCAAGTTTGTGACCGGCTGATCCATGTTGTACAGCCCAGCAGGCCAGGTCAGATGTCGGGGTGGTGTGGAAGCTCAATAATGTGAGGAGAAGCGTTGCCATTATTGGGGTGCGTGCTACATTGTGGGTGATTTGGTAAATGTGGAGTAGACGGCACACAAACCAGCAGCCGGTCCCCATCCTTCAGTCTAGACCAGGAACAGTGACAGCAAAATGTTGAATAACATGAATGAAACATACATTGAAAGGTTGAAAGAGAATCACTGAGTTGTGAAGATAATGTTACAACCGACAAAGATCTTTATTTTCCCAAATCCCTCTGCTCCACATTATGTTCCTATCCGACTGAAGGTTTCAGTCCTGCACCTTCCCCGTGTGTAAGTCAGTATCTAGAATGCAAGAGAGATGCACCACGACGAGCTTGCTGCCCCGTAAACGGGAAGAAAGTGGCCAGAGGTGAGAACGAGCCAATGTGTGAACTCCAGAGTTTCCGCTCCCGACTGATCCAGTGACCTCTGCTGGAAAGTGCACGTGTGTGAATATCACCTCAAGACCCACTTCAGTAACCTCCGCCCTCCAATGTCCAGGCACCCACACGAGGATTGGCCATTTGGGCAGCCAGCGCCCATGAAGCCGTTCTCCAGCCTGGTGTGGTGTGGTGTGGGGGAGTGACAGGGTGAAAGTCAAGAGGAAATTATTCAACATTCCCTTTTCTTCAAAGCGCGGCACTGACAGTTCAGTGACCTCCAAGTGGAAATAAGACCACCAGTAAGAGCAAGGGAATGAGAAAGAAAACAAACCCGATGGCACAATACACACTCCCTGCCCCTTGTCTAAGCGTTGCCCAGATCACCGACCCTCAGAGACACCGCATGCAAAGTTGATGTGAAAGTGACATCCTTGTACCAGGCACATCTCCCCGATTAGTGAGTACGTGGCTCAGTGAGAGAGACTATTCCCTTCCAAACCCTTGGAGCTGCTTGCAGCAAGTGAGCAGGGCAGTCCCACACTCCCAGTGGCTTCATTATACACAAACACACACATTGTGGCAAGATTACAGCGTCAGTGGAATCTGCCAGATCAGCAACATGTTCTCCCGGTTTGTGTGCACGGTGGCTTTGAAGTCTCTGTTGAAGCTCTGGTAGCCCCTGCCTCCGGAGGCAATGGCCACTGAGCTGACCTTCTCTCTCCTGACCGCCTCGCGGGTGGAAGACCTGCTCCGCACCCACACGTCCGGGTCGTCCACGATCTCGTAGATGGAGCCGTCCTCGACGCCGTGCTCTGGGGTTGTCCCACTGGCCTGAACTTCATCCTCACCAGCAGACAGCAAGTGGCCAGGCAGGTGGGAGGTGGAGTGGAGGTTGTAACACAGGGAGATGCCCTGCTTCTTGTCCTGATGCAGATCCTGGACGGGGTCCGGAGAGGAAGGGTCATCTTTGCCGTCGGTCTCTGGGCAGACGTGCACGTCTTCAGTCGATTCACTCTTCAATAACTCCAAGTCCAGCGAGCCAATGGTGGGGATGAGAAACTCCACAGGTCCGCAGTGGGCATTTAACGAGATCATCCCCTTCCCTGGAATATGGACGAGACACCATGATTGACCGAATACATCAAAGGTACAAGGCAAAAGCACACACTTCAGTTCTCCCCTCATCCCGAATCCATGAACTTGGTTACAATCACTTCAAGGCCAGTTGTGACATTGGCACTAAGTGATAACATCTTGATTAAAGTAGCACTTTAACATGGAGAGAGGGAGGATTCATTGGCAACATTCCTTGCATCTTCTCCGGTTTATCAAGGCTACAATGACACGGGTTAGCTGGAAGATAACAGATTTCACCCAACGACCACTCACTTGGAAAACCCGACAACTCAATGGGATGAAAGACTGGATTCTCCAATTTTAAGTGACACTCCTACCTCCCCCCCCCCTCTCTTTCCAGGGCCCCCTACCCACTGATATCCCTCTGGCTACATTTAACTCCTTCGCCCCCTATCTGACGGACTTGTGTCTCCTTTTAATCTCTCACCTTTGTCACTTACTCCACCTCTCTGCCAATCAACCCCTTACCCGTACCCACCTACCACTTGCCAGGCTTTGTTCTGCCCGATCTCTCTTTTCCAGCTTTCCGCTACAATCAGATTGATGAAGGGTTCAGACCCAAAACGTCATCTGCTCACAGATCTGCTGCTTGACCTGCTGAATACCTTCAGCGCTGTGTTTTGCTCAATCTACTATAAACTTTCTTTAACCCTCAATACATAGACAACAGGTGCAGGAGGAGGCCATTCAGTGTGATCATGGCTGATCATCCACAATCGGTACCCCGTCCCTGCCTTCTCCCCATATCCCCTGAGTCCGTTAGCTCCAAGAGCTCTATCCAACTCTTTTGAAAGCATCCAGTGAATTTGCCTCCACTGTCTCCTGAGGAAGAGAATTCCACAAATTCACAACTCGGGGTGAAAATGATTTTCCTCATCTCCATTCTAAATGGCCTACGCCTTATTCATGGGGAACATATTTCCTGCCTCTAGCGTGCCCAAACCCTTAATAAATTTATATAATAATTTCCCCAATCTGAACAGCATTCCCTGTTTTAATTGCCTTTAACCTATTTTTTTTTAATTTACTTTGGTTTATTGTCATGTATACCAATGGTCGTGAGGAGTATTTGTTGTGTGCTGAGCAATCTGCGGAGGGATTATACATGGTCGCAATTGAGTCGTCCACAGTACTGATACAGGATAGATGGAAAGTAGAAATGCTGCTGCTGGAGCAGTTTAAACAAGTGGAGATAACGCACACCTCCAGGTTCAAGACAGCTTCTTCCCAGCTATCATCATGCAACTGAAACCCATCACAAATAGAGAGCAGTCCTGAAAGACTATCCATCTCATTGGAGACCCTCGGACCATCTTTAATTGGACTTCACTGACTTTAATTTGGACTAAACGTTATTCCCTTTTATCCCGTCTCTGCACACTGGACGGCTCGATTGTAATCACGTATATGCTTTCCACTTGCTGGCTAGCACGCAACAAAAGCTTTTCACCGTACCTCGGTACACGTGACAAACTGAACAATTGTAATACACAGGCAGGAACTGCAGATGCTGGAGTAACTCAGCATTTCATCACCCATTCCTTCTCTCCAGAGATTCGGTCTGTCCCGCTGAGTTACTCCAGCATTTTGTGTCTAACTTTGATTGTAATGTGTGATTGCAAATCCACTGCTAACCAGCACACAAAGAGACGCCTGCCTTGGGCACCATCTTGGCTCTTGGTAGCTGTCAGGTGTCAACTAATGTCATGCGTCAAGTTGGATTTAAGTTCTATTTCCTTCCATTACTAAGGGGCCACTGTAACGTTACCCGTTCTCACTCTCCGGATGTTCCTGACCTGTTGAACACACATCCAGCACCGTTTTATTTTACTTCCTGTGATGGGGTTTCATGAGATTCGCTCCACATTTTTATGGTTTACGTGGCGATGTTGTCCAGTCTTAGGTCTGGTCTACGACTGCAACAAGGCTAGTCTTGCATCGGGAAATAAATACACTAAAAAAAGATTTTCTATTGGAAAGTAGTAAGTTTTTACCTGTAACTTTTGGAATTCCTTCAAGCTTTGGAACTGGTAAAGTAACTAACATTCCTTCATTGGTCCCAACCCAGAGCATTCCTTGGCAAACCAGCAAGCACGTCACCAAGATGTTCCTTTGGCCTAGACAGGAGAAACAGGAAGGTACACAATCAATGTAGACCAGTGCAGACACATTTACAGGAGGATTTATTGATCCACCATTGTTTGTTCTCAATGTTTCAACAGATCCATAAAACACAATGATCTCGTCCTGGACTTTATCCAATTTCCGATCCTTTAATGAGTAAAATACATTTGTTTACAGACTAATAGGTGAAAGACGTTCTAACTTGGATACTTACAAAACATATTCAGCCAACCTCTCTATTCGTTGAAGCAATTCTGGACCAATTTCTCATTATGAAACCTTGAGACCATTGAGGATATATCTCTCTGAACTGCCTCAACTCGGAGCCATTGGGGCTCACCAGAGACATGGTCGCAAGGCAAACAGAGATAATGCACGTTAATGGGAACAGTGCTTCTATACACATGGTAGTCCAGGGAGATTGGAATGTTTTCCTATCTGGAAGACCTTTCAGCCCACAGCATCTATGCTACCATTTGGAACAATGCTCTCAGTTCTATTCCCGCACATTCCATTCTATCTCCGACCACCGCCTGCAAGACAAATAGTTAATTATTCAACCATCAAGTGTTTTGATGAAGGGGTCAGTCAGAGTATCCACAGCAAACTGCTCTGTGGACAGCTTCACTGCATTCACGCATCATCTTATAGTCTAGGATCAACAAACTTATCTGGAAAGCTGGCTCTGTCCTGGGGGTGGAGTTGGATTCATGGGAGGTGGTCTTTGGGGGGGGGGGGGGGGGGGGGGGAGAGGATGCTCCTCAAACTGCGGAGCATCCTGGACAATACAGCACACCCCCTCCATGACACTGGTCAACCTGAGGAGCACCTTCAGCAACAGACTGGTTCCACCAAGATGCAGCACAGAACGCCACAGGAGATCCTCCTTCCCTGTGGCTATCAAACTGTACAACCCCTCCCCCTTCTGTCGTGGGGTCGACCGACTCCCCTCCCTCCATCTTTGCACATCCCCAATCCTTTCCACTCGTCACTTGAATTTAATGTTTTATGACTGTTGGCAGATTAATTTCCCTCCCTCCCGGGATAATTGAAGTTCTATTGTATGGTTTCTGTGACTGGACACCACGCAAACCAAACCCTTTCACCGCACCGAAGTACAAGGGTCAATCATAAACCGGGAATCCTTGAAAGGACAAGAGTGAGCCAGTGAGTGCAGCCCTGTTGATGAAGTATCACCACAATGCTGAGGGGTGGGGGAATTAGGTACTGCACCATTAGTCATGTTATTAGTAACAATTCCAACAACTAGCCTTTCCTGCCCATAAGAGAACTGACCCGATCTGATTAAAAGTTACCTAGCTGTTAATACAGCCTATTCTCCTCACAGATGCTGGCTGACCTACCGAGTACTTCCAACATTGACTTTTCATTTCATTAGCTCATAAGTCATAGGAGCCGAATTAGGCCATTTGGCCCAACATGTCTACTCCACCAATCAAACACGGCTGATCTATCTTTCCCACTCAACTCCATTCTCCTGCCCTCCCCGACACCCTTACTGATCAAGAATCTGTTAATCCCCGTAAAACTATCCATCGACTTGGCCTCCACAGCCTTCAGTGGCTATGAATTCCACATTCACCATATCTCCGATTTCTAACATGTGCATTGTGCTGCATCTCATAGTTTAGTGTTTTTATTCCCACTCATAGAAAACATAGAAAATAGGTGCAGGAGTAGGCCACTCGGCCCCTCGAGCCAGCACCGCCATTCAATATGATCATGGCCGATCATCCAGAATCAGTACATGTCTTCTTCCCATATCCCGCTTTCTCCCCACTCTCTGTTTCTAGGCACTTTCAGTTACCTACATATCCTTCAAATAGGTCAAACTGCCTGCAGCCAACATCTCCCAGACAGTGACACCCATGCCCATGGCTCCTGGCGTCCACAAAGATATTCCCCAGATTTTCTTGACCTCTGCTACTCAAAATACATTTGAGTTCAAATGACGTCAGATAAGTGTTCCTAAAAGAATGGCCAAAGTAGTTTAGATCCCATGTACCAAGGGACAGCGAAAAGCTTTTTTTGCGTGTTAACCAGTCAGTAGAAAGACCATAGATGATTACAATCGAGTCAGTGTACAGTTACAGACGGAAAGAAGTAGAACAAGCGAGCCAGGGGTTATAAGAAGAAGGCAGGAGAGAGGGGGAGAGAGAGAGATGGATCAGCTAGGATTGAACAGCAGAGTAGGCTTGATGGGCCGAACGGCCTAATTCTGCTCCTAGAACACATGAGCCTCAGGCATGGTGATCCCTTTACCTGCAGCAAAGGGGGCGTTGCGTGGAACCACGTTGATTTCCTGCAAATGTTCCAGGGTTTCCGTGTGGAATAATCGGATGTTGGATCCCGCAGAGAAGGCCATCCACACTCCACCTCCAGCTTTGACCATCTGGGTCACGCTGACCACTTCATCCGGATGCGCATCCAAGCACTGCCAACAGCAGAAGCAAAGGGTCAGCTTTCATTAAAAGCTAAGGAACCTCCTGAGATTAGAAACCAGTCATTTGTTGCAAGCACTAAACACACAATTATGAGAACGCAAACACTTTGAACTCTGCTCTGGAAATTCAGTCCCAAAGGTGTCAAAACAAAGTTTCAGAAACAGTTCTATATTATACTGTGTGGTATAGCCAGCACATAGCTGAGAAAGGGCTCCCATTACATTATACACTCTCTCCACAGTTTACAAACCATACTAAACCAGTCAACTTTAATTTTCATCAAAACAGAACATTAGAGAGGACTCCAGAGTATTATTAATTGCAATATTTCATCTAGGACAGAAGATCACCCTTGGTTACTGATGCAGTCTCAGTGCACAATGAACTTTCAATGTCCCGTTCCACTTGGTCAGTGGAGGACAATGCAATCTGCCACGTGCCTTGGCACCAGCAACCCAAGGAGGAACAACTTGTCTTTTTATTCCAGGTACAACAAATTCACAGATTTAACCTTGGAAAAGTAGGCAGCAAAATCTCCCGGTGAAATAATCAGGTGTCCAAACAGCACCGATTCCACCGTACCCGGTTATGCCCAGGTGGACATCTCCATTTGTACAGCTTCGCATCATTGTGGGAACGAACTGCAGATGCTGGTTTACACCGAAGATAAACACAAAGTGCTGGAGTAACTCAGCGGGACAGGCAGCATCTCTGGAGAGAAGGAATGGGTGACGTTCTTCCAGTCTGAAGAAGGGTCTCGACCCGAAACATCACACATTCCTTCTCTCATTGATGCTGCCTGTCCTGCTGAATTACTCCAGCTTTGAGTCTATCGTTGGTACAATTGTAGCTTGGGCCCCACGGCAACCCAGGGCCCCGCGGCAACCCAGGGCCTCAAGCAGTGAAAGGACAAAGGTTCAATGTTTCTCTGCCAAGAAGCTGAGAAATGGATCTTCTGGATGTTATGCTGCTTTTCTAGAGGAAGCTGATGGGACTCCTCGTGCACAGGAATCTGACAAGAACCTTTGTGTCGGCAGATGAGATCAGTTTAACTTGGCATCATGTTCGGCACAGACATTGTGGGCTGAAGGGCCTGTTCCTGTGCTGTACTGTTGTAAGACGGGAAAGAAAGATTAACTCCACAAACAGATTTACATGGTGAAAAACCCATAAGATTAAGATTTTTTAGTTTAGTTTGGTTTATTGTCACATGTACCGATGTACAGCAAAAAGCTTTTGTTGTGTGCTAACCAGTGGGCAGCACAGTGGCGCAGCGGTAGAGTTGCTACCTCACAGCGCCAGAGACCCAGGTTTGATCCTAACTACGGGCGTTGTCTGCACGGAGTTTGTACGTTGTCTCTGACCTGCGTGGGTTTTTTCAGAGATTTTTCTCCCACACTCCAAAGACATGCATGTTTGTAGGTTAATTGGCTTGGTATAAATGTAAATTGTCCCTAGTGTGTGCAGGTTTGAGTTAGTGTGCGGGGATTGCATGTCGGTGTGGACTCGGTGGGCCAAAGGGCCTGTTTCTGCGCTGTATAACTAAACTAAACTAAATACACGACTACAATTGAGCCATCCACAGTGTACAGATACATGATAAAGAGAATAGTGGCGGGTACTGAACAGAACTGGGACAAGTCGCTGGGGCTAATCACACAAGACTGGGGGATCTTGCCCAGAGTAGCGGAATCGAGAAACAGGGGACATAGGTTTAAGGTGAGCGGGGGAAAAGATTTAGCAGGAATCTGAACGGTAACTTTTTCATGCAACGAGTGGCAGGTGTATGGAATGAGCTGCTGAAGGAGGTGGTTGAGGCAGGGACGATCACAAAGTTTAAGAAACATTTAGACAGTTACATGGATAGGACAGGTTTAGAAGGATATGGGCCAAATGCAGGCTTGTGGGACTAGTATAGACGGGACATGTGGGTAAGGTGTGTTTCCACATTCTAAGACTATGACTGGAGACCTCGGCCCAAGTGCAGACAGAAGACAAGCGGGCACAACAAGGAGGATCTCATTAGCTTCATCAACATGAGATAATTACACAAATGGCAGAAAGACAATACCATCCCGAGGACTAAAAGTACCTTTTCCCAAGCTCTTGGCAGAGAAAAATAGAAAAGCCTCCCAATCAATAGAAAGGCAGTTCACTGCAGTCTCTTCATTACTAGGTGTCACTAGTGACTGAGTTAGCACCACTTTGTAATGGCAAACTCACACCCCATTAACATCATCAAACGTTACCTTGTGATTTAAATCAGGCCTTCCCCCATAATTTCAAAGCAGTGTCTATTGAAGCACATGCACGCCACAGTCCTATCCTCGTCCAAGCAGCAGCTTGCCCATTGACTACAACATGAAACAGTAACGCACTCATTTACTTCAGGAGTAACCTGGACATTACTGTAATTGTAGCATTGCTGCATGGACAATGCTTCTATAAATTTAAAAGAAAATCAATGGGAATAATTACTGAATGTCAAACAAACTCCATGTCGCACAGAAACATTCGTGATTCATAAGTAGATCAGTGGCATCGGCACTGTTCGTGCCTTACTGAAGCACACGGTGGCGCAGCGGTAGAGTTGCTGCCTCACAGCGCCACAGACCCGGGTTCCATCCCGACTATGGGTGCTGTCTGTACGGAGTTTGTACGTTCTCCCCATGGGTTTTCCCCAGGAGCTCCGGTTTCCTCCCACACTCCAAAGACGTGCAGGGTTGTAGTTAATTTACTAGCAATGTTACAAAATTTTGAGATTTTAAAAATCAAGTCTGCAATTTATCCCATCAGATAACACATAAAAAGTTTAATTTGACACCTAATTCACTTTCATATCTTCAGTATTAAGAAAGTTATGGCCATTTTCATACTCGGAAATTAGCATCTTGTTCCCCATTGCCTTTCAATTGACTTAACTCAAAAGCTGTGATCTGGAACAGTTAAAAGCCCATAACTTTCTTAAAAATTAAGAGAACTCAATGAAATTTTCAGTTATTATGGATTGAAGCATTCTGAAACAAATATGAAACAATCTTACTTGGATGACCTGAAATTAAAGCATATAATTAGTTAGTTATCTAATTGTAGCTAATTACAAAATTCAATGAGTAGATCTAAACATCTATCCATTTCTTAAGAAAAGATAAACTTTTTTTAAAATTGCCTAAGTGTCCAAATAACATTCACACAATAATCCACAATATAACATAATTTTTAAATCTCATTTTCATGAATTTCTGGGCCAAATGGAAGGAATTTAGTGTTTGATTCCTGTAACTTAATGGCCATTTAAATCAACTAGCGAGTGGGTTTTAGTGGAATGCGGTGGATTGGAACGTTGCGGTTAGCGGTGAAGTCGGGAGGAAAAATTCTGTTTGTTCATACATTTTTTGGGACCCCATTTCTCAACATAAAAATATTATTAAAGCATCCCGAAAAACCATCTTTTAATATAAAAATAAACTATTTACCCTTTTTTCTCCCCTACGCAAAATCCTTCCGGTTGTCAGCGCTCACGGCTTTTGAAGGTGATTTTTAAATTACTCTAGTTAATAAATTAGAGTAATTTAAAAATACCTTCATTCATGAAATGTCGGAGCGATTTTTATTCCGCAACGAAATCGCCCGACATTGATCGATTTTCCCTGCCTGTGAAAAAACGGCACTTTAAGCCTGCCCCCCTCTGAAAGGCGCCAAAGTCGCGCACACGGGGAGCGGCAGAACTGCAGCGCAGCTCAAGGTAAGTTTTGTAACATACCTAAATTTACTCGGTAAAATTGTAAAGCTCCTGTCCCACTATACGAGTTTACCCAAGAGCTCTCCACAGTTTAAAAAAAATCAAACTCGTGGTTAGTACGTAGAATGTACGTAGCAGTGTACATCGGGGCTCGGGATGTCTCTTAGCAGCTCGTAACGCTAACAGCAGGTACTCGGGAAACGCGGTAAGCTTGTGACGTTTTTTCAACATGTTGAAAAATGTCCACAAGAGCCCCGAGTACCAACGAACGGCTATTACCGTAATTCTCCGATTACAAATCAGGGGAAACTCGGGAGAACTCTTGAATTACCTTGCACAATGGGACAGGCCCTTTAATTGCCCCTAGAGCGCACAGGATCGTGTGAGCATGTGGAGATCGCTGGTCGGCGCGGACTCGGTGGGCCGAAGGGTCTGTTTCCACGCTGTATCTCTAAAATTATTCATAAAATTAACGTACAAACTTGTCCGTCTGAAGAAGAGTCCTAAACCAAAACTTCACATCCTTTTTCTCCAGAGTTCCAGCCTGACCCGCTCGGTTGCTACATCATTTTGTGTCTATCTTCGGTATAATCCAAAGGCAACCCATGTTGCTGGGGACCGTACTCAATAAGGGTCTTACTCGATCAGAATCAGTGTTCAGATAAGAAAGGGGAAAAAAACTCAGATTCACAACACAAATTTACAATTGCTAGCCAAGGCAGGCAAATTCTGCAACTCTACGCAGAACTATTCTGATTTTGTTTTAAATTTATACGAAGCTGATGGAAAAGCAGATTCTCTAGCAAGCATCACTAATTCTCGCGGTTCACTGCGGACAGATGTGCTGGCCGATACGGAATACTCTGTTCCTTGGGAATAAGATGCACGCTGGAATAAACCAGCTGAGATCAAGGGTACCCTTCCCCTCCCTTCTCCCCAGCCTCTGGGGCTCAGGCAAATCGCTCGTTCTCCATCCTCCACTAATTCCAAGCTGCTACATTTTCAGGTTGAGGAAAAGTAAATCGTTAAATATCAAATGCAAATTTCAGAGTAAAAAATTAATTCTATAAATCAGGTAATTTGCAGCTTGAAAGGAACAAGCAAGATCTCACGTTGGCACAGCACTCAGCGAGTCTGCTGCCGTACTAAACTAAAACACTATCGTCAGCCCAACTCTCCCGCGCCAACCAACATGCCACAGCTGTGCTTGTCCCACCTGCCCATCTTTGCACAACTTCCCTCAAACCATTGCTATCCAAGTACCTGTCCAAATGCCTTGTAGATGTTGTGATAGTGCCTGCATCATCCAACTCCTCCAGCAGCTCATGCCATGCACCCACCCCCCCGCAGTGTAAACATTGCCCATCAGGTTCCCTTTAAATCTTTCCCCTCCCACCTTAAACCCATGTCCTCTGGTCTTCAGTTTCCCCACTCTGCGCAAGAGACTCTGGGCATCTACCCGATCTGTCCCGAGTTTGTGAAAGGGGCCATATAAATGCAGTCCTTTCTTTACATACAATTTCAGCACAGAATTGCATGCGGCATTAGACAATACCACCACACTGCTCTCTCAGTGCGGAGAAGACAGCTGGCTCCTTGGTGCAGGCGTTGGAAGGGGCAGCATTGACCTTGCAGGGCGAGTATTGGGAGCACTCGTTGCTGGGGATGCTTGTCTGGCAGCAAGTGAGTCGGCTTGTTGGCACTATGTTTGGCAGGAACATCCTGCAGGAGATGGCAACGAGGCTAATATAAACAATCTTCAGATGGAAAATAGACACTAAATGCTGGAGTAACTCTGCGGGTCAGGCAGCATCTCTGAAAAGGAATGGGTGATGTTTCGGGTCAAGACCCTTCTTACCCATCTGAAGAAGGGTGGCGACTTGAAACATCACCCGTTCCTTCTCTTCAGAGATGCTGCCTGTCTCGCTGAGTTACTCCAGCACTTTGTGTCTATCTTCAGTTCAAACCAGCATCTGCTGTTCCTTCCCACACATTCTTCGGATGGAGTCTCACAGCATCAAGGAGAGAAATGTGGCAAGAGGCAAGAAGAAAAATTAAAACTCTGCTGCCTTGTGTATTAACTCTGCGGCAGCCAGCAATCAGTGAGTTGCATTATGTTATGTGGAGCAAATCCCAGAAGATGCAAATCAAACATTTAAGAAAAGTCTTGCAGAATTTATTTTTGCCTCAAAGGCGTTGCATCAGGTCACTGGAGCGTAAAAGTGAATTCAGGGTGTAATGTGGGGCACTGCTGCCAATGAAGGAACTGAGGAATAAGGCAGACAGACCAAGGTTTCCTAGTACAGAAAGTGCTGCTGCTGTTGTTAAGTTCACGGGCACTGAAGAATCAATCATGTGGCATATCGAAGCCGCAGGAGTTGTGCAACAGTGCCTCTTGTAGGTGGAATGAATGTAAGCAAGTTGTGCCAAGAGGAGTTGCCTCAATGCTCTGGTGCAGGAGCAGAGGGCAACATCTGCCAGTTCATTCTGCTGATGCTCGTGGGAGCAGCTAAATCTACTTAGTGTGGCTTTCATAAAATATTCTCACAGAAATTAATCAAAGATCATTTTCTGCAGCGCATTCTCCTGCCCACTTTGTAATGCAAATGTCTCAAGCTTCACAGCTAATATGAATTCTTAATGTGGTTATATCTCCCCCTCACAAAGTCTTAAGAGATGGCATCAATTGAAATAAAATGCATTTTTAAATTGTCCTGTATGGCCAAGGAGATGAGTTTAGGGTCTAGAGTTGTGTAAGGATGTTGCTGGCTGCCAGGGCAGGCAGCGAGGGGAAGCCCAACAAAAGGTTTTGGCGCACAAGTGTGAAACCGTCCTATCTGCAGCAGACACACATTTGTGTTTCAATGTCAGAAGTGAGTGAGCTTGCAGACAAGATATTTACTAGCAGATTGATCAAATTAAATAACATGCACATTCTGTTCTCTCTTCATCTCATCTACTCTGTTCCCACCCTGGTCCCGGCTCAGAATTGTTCCTTTGTGTTCAAAGTTGCAAACACACCATCCGACATCATCTGCAGGGAGATACACCAGATGCAGGTTTAAACCCATGATAGATATAAAAAGCTGGAGTCACTCAGCAGGACAGGCAGCATCTCTGGAGAGAAGGAACGGGGTGACGTTTCTGGTCGAGACCCTTCTTCTGAGGAAGATGCTGTCTGTCTCGCTGAGTTACTGCAGCTTTGTGCCTATCCCACATAATCTAACTCCTAACGAACCTCACTCATCAATTCACAACACTCCCCATCAAGTCCTGAAGATCACAGACATCCTTTCTTCCTATCCAGCTTGTCATTGTTCCAGAGACAAATTATTGTTGTATTATCCATTTCATCTTCACACCCATGCTCATCAGGCAGCTTTAACAGTGGATTTTCTACACGCTACAACGAGAATGGAAGATAGACACAGAGTACCGAAGCAAAGCAAGAATTGCATTGTCCTATCAGGGACACATGACAACAAACACTTGAACTGGAACTTACTGGGGTACCTCAGCGGGTCAGGCAGCATCTCTGGAGAAACATGACCTTTTTTGCCCAGAGATGCTGCCTGACCCGCTGCGTACCTCCAGCACTTCTTGTCTATCTTCGTTATAAACAAGCATCTGCAGTTCCTTCCTACGCACAAGGAGAATGAAGACAGTTCATTGAAAATTACCAACTCCTATCCACCGCACAATACTGCCCAGGAAGGGTCTCAGACGTGAAACTTTATCTCCGATTCTCTCTCCACAGATATCGTCAGCAACAGCAACATCATAACATGGTTATTTAATTTAATTGTCGAAACAAAAAACTTCAGATGTTGGTTAATACACAAAAGGACAAAGTGCTGGAGTAACTCAGCAGGTCAGGCAGCATCTCTGGAGAATATCTACAGACAGCGTTTTGGGGTTGGGACTCAAGAGAGGGTCTGGGGAAGGTCATAAGTGATAGGAGCATTTGGCCCATCAAGGTCTTGACCCAAAACGTCACCTATCCATGTTCTCCACAGACAATAGATGCAAGAGTAGGTCATTTGGCTCTTCGAGCCAGCACCGCCATTCAATGTGATCATGGCTGATCATCCCCAATCAGCAACTCCCTTGTCAATTCTTCCCTTCCCTCCCACTCCACCCCTTCCCCGCGCACTTTCCCTTGCAACCGCAAGAGATCCTACACTTGTCGCTTTACCTCCCCCCTCCACCCCTTTCAGGGACCCAAGTAGCCGTTCCAGGTCCGACAGAGGTTCACCTGCACCTCCTCCAACCTCATTTATTGCATCCGCTGCCCTAGATGCCAGCTGATCTATATCGGTGAGACCAAGCGGAGGCTTGGCGATCGTTTCGCCGAACACCTCTGCTCGGTCCGCAATAACCAACACGACCTCCCGGTGGCTCAGCACTTCAACTCCCCCTCCCATTCCGTATCCGACCTCTCTGTCCTGGGCCTCCTCCATGGCCAGAGTGAGCAACACCGCAAATTGGAGGAACAGCACCTCATATTCCGCTTGGGGAGTCTGCATCCTCTGGGCTTGAACATTGAATTCTCCCAATTCTGTTAACCATTGCTGTCTCCTCCCCTTCCCACCTCTCCCTCAGCCCTCAGGCTCCTCTTTTTTCCTTTCTCCCCCCCCCACCAGTCTGAAGAAGGGTTTCGGCCCGAAACGTCGCCTATCTCCTTCGCTCCATAGATGCTGCTGCACCCGCTGAGTTTCTCCAGCATTTTGTGTATCCCCAATCAGTACCCCGTTCTTGCCTACTTCCATGACTATTTTTAAGAGCCCTATCTAGCTCAGTCTTGAAAGCATCCAGAGAACCTGCCTCCACCGCCCTCCGAGGCAGAGAATTCCACAGACTCACCACTCTCTGTGTGAAAAGGTGTTTCCTCGTCTCTGTTATAAATGGCTTACTCCTTATTCTTAAACTGTGGCCCCTGGTTCTGGACTTCCCCAACACTGGGAACATATTTCCTGTCTCTAACGTGTCCAAACCCTTAACAATCTTATATGTTTCAATGAGATTCCCTCTCATCCTTCTAAACTCCAGAGTGCACAAGCCCAGCCGCTCCATTCTCTCAGCATACGACAGTCCTGCCATCCCGGGAATTAACCTGGTGAAGCTACGCTGCCTGACCCGCTGGGCTACTCAGCACTGTGTCCTTTTGTAAATATATTGTTATTATAAATCAAGAGCTGGCAACAGTTGGTTTTGCTGTTGTGTCACAGCTCCAGTGACCATGTGTGACCCTCGCCTCATGCAGTGTGCACATTCTTTCTATGACTGCACGTGTTTCCTCAGAGTTCTCTGGTTGCCTCACTAATCCCAAAGACGTGCTGATGGATTAATTGGCCAGTGTAAATTAGTTCCTAGTTCAGTTTAAAGGAGAGCTAATGGATGTGTGTTAGGGGGAAGATCTGGCCCTAGTACAGGGAAGCAAGGAGAATGAGACTAATTGTTTCCCCGTGAGCAGGCATAGATTCATTGGGCTAAGGGACCCGATTCAAAGTCCACATTTGGCTTTTCCTTCATAGGGTAGCACAGTTACTGCCTCACAGCGCCAGAGACCTGGGGTCAATCCTGACTATGGGTGCTGTCTGTGTGGAGTCTGCACCTTCTCCCTGTGACCGCTTAGGTTTTCTCCTGTATTGCAAAGATGTGCGAGTTTGTAGGTTTACTGGTTTCTGTACATTGTCCTTGGTGTGTAGGGAAAGTGGGATAGTATAGAACTAGTGGCCAGCGTGGTCCAAAGGGCTTTTCTACGCTGTATCTCTAAACTAACAAGTCGAGCTAGTTTTAGATCCAACAACCTACAGTGGAGAGCAGCAATTGAGGTCTGGTAACAGGATGAAGCGGTTCCTTTGTTGTTGAAGCCAAAGCTTCCAGGGACAGGGTTCCCCACCGGTGGCAGCAACACCTTTGATCATACCCGTGTGGTGAAGCAATTGACATCGATCAGTGTGACCCGATTGCCACAGCCAGCCCACATTGTGTCGTCCACCACCAACAACGAAACGATTGGAGATGAACCAACTTTCACCGACCGGGGACAATCCCAGTCCCAACTCCCCTCTGGAAAGAGAAGGAGAGAAGGGAGAATTAGAACAGGGGATGATTCACACAGAATCATTTCACCAATCCAAACAATCAAACCACAAAGCACTCAAACTTAACATCAATATCATTTAAACCCTGTAACCATGGGTTATATAACTTAAATGACTTATGGTGCAAATCAATAACTTAAGAGAACTATGTATGAAGGAACTGCAGATGCTGGTCTGAAGAAGGGTCTCGACCAGAAACATCACCCATTCCTTCTCTCCAGTGATGCTGCCTGACCCGCTGAGTTACTCCAGCATTTTGTGTCCATCTTCAGTTTAAACCAGCAACTGCAGTTGCCCCTACACAAGGTATGTGGTGTTGTGCTTACCGGCCGATCTGCTGTACACCGCCACGCTGCCATCCTGTAGCCCTGCAAACACCAGAGCCAGCAGATGCCTCAGGCACGTGACTGCCACTCCCCCTGGGCTTTGACATGTAAACAAAGGCTGGGCGGCCATGTCAACTCCGCTGTAGCCCACCATGCTGCAACAGAGAGAGATCGATTAACCATCCGCTTCAATTAGGAATACCTCACAATTGGGCAAGTTTCATCACGGGGAAAGGTGAAGGGAATGTTGAACAAAGAATGAAGTTCTCCTTCTCTCGTCAACGAGGGTTCTGCAACATCTGCTCTCGCTGCTCCCACTGTCATGACCTTTTTGCATGCTTTTGCAGCTCTCTCTACATCATCGCCTGTATCTCTCACATTTCCCTTATCCCTAACCCATCTGAAGAAGGGCCTCATCCCATTCCTTCTCTCCAGAGATGCTGCCTGTCCCGCTGAGTTACTCCAGCATTGCGTCCATCTTTGGTTTAAACCAGCATCTGCAGTTCCTTCCTACACATGAAGTTAACTTGTGCTACAGTCTGACAGCATTCTGGAGCAGCTGGATTTGTCTCCGCTATTCACACAGGGGATTATTTATTGCACATTGATGGATTTCCTTCATTCATGGCGGAGCATTTGACGGATGACTCTATTCACAGTAAATAACATTAAGATGCAGCTTTATTTGTACATGACCTCCATTGAAAAACAACACCAGACATGGAGCCCATTGAAATAGTCTGATTTGCCAATTGATTTATTGCCAATACGCTTCATCACTGCACACTCTCTGGGGAAGTTCCACACAGCCCTTCATATCTCAGTGCGTACAACAGTGCGTGTGGGAGTCCATTGTACATGTTGAAACACTTCTGGAGCTTTGACAGTAGTTGTGTGATCTACCAAAGGTTCGCCCATTGCTCGTCAGTCCCAGGGGAGTTCTAGTTTAGTTTGGAGATACAGAAGCAGGCCCTTTGGCCCACCAAGTTTATGCCTTCCAGCGATCCCCACGCACCAACACACACGGGACAATTCTATATTCATACCACACCAATTAACCTAAAACCTGTTCATTCCCAGGATGGCAGGACTCTCATATGTTGATAGATTGGAGCGGCTGGGCTTGTATTCGTTGGAATTTAGAAGGCCGAGAGGGGACCTTATAAAAACATATAAAATTATTAAGGGATTGGACAAGCTAGATGCAGGAAACATGTTCCCGATATTGGGAGAATCCAGAACCAGGGGCCACAGTTTAAAAATAAGGGGTAGGCCATTCAGAAACAAGAGGAAAAACTTTCACCCAGAGAGTGGTGAATCTGTGGAATTCTGCCTCAGAAGGCAGTGGAGGCTGATTCACTGGATGCATTCAAAAGAGAGTTAGACAATAGGTGCAGGAGTAGGCCATTCGGCCCTTCGAGCCAGCACCACCATTCAACGTGATCATGGCTGATCATCCCCAATCAGTACCCCGTTCCTGCCTTCTCCCCATATCCCTTGACTCTGCTATCTAACTCTTGGGAGGCTCCTTGCATACTCCATGTTCACATTTCTCAGCAGGGGCGAGAGCTGTAGAACACCATCCAATTCCCCTCTCCCCCATTCCAACAAGGTATGGAATATTGTTTAGTCTAGAGAAACATCGTGGAAACAGGCCCTTCTGCCCACCGTCCCAACCAGCAATCACCCTGCTTCTAACACTGTCACTCCTTCCTGTCTCCAGGTAAACATTTCAGCCTCACTTTCTGTGCATTGTGTGTTAAACAGGGACAATCCTATCCGCAGTGAATCAATCATCAAATAAATCCAAGTGACAACACAATGAAGATTAATCTTTCCATCGCTCCCATCATTGTCTCCGACTGCTAATCAGTGCCGATATTTTTTAATAAAGATTTCTACACAAAGAGTGTTGGAGAAATGTGGCACGGATCACCAGGGAAGTAAACAAAGTTATGTGATAGGATTAGATCCCAGCGAGGACATTTAACAGAGCAAAGTAGAGGCAGGATCAAACTAAGCAGATCAGGGAAGTCCCAAAATGCTGAAGCTTTGAAACTCAGTCATGCAAAATTAACGTCTCAGCTGCAATCACTCAGTCTGGAGTTTCAAAGGAAGGAACAAACCATTTAAAACAAACCTTTGTGAAAAATGCCAAGAAATGTCACACAAACACGTGATAATTTCAAGCCTGGAGTTCGACTGTTTCCTGCGTTACTGTCATAGTCTAATTGTGTCCTGAAAGATAGACGAGGAACTGCAGATGCCCATTCACCAAAAAAGGCAAAGTGCTGGAGTAACAGCGGGTCAAGCAGTATCTTTGGAAGGATAGATTACGTTTCGAGAACCAGGATGCAGCAATAAGCCAAACTCAAACTTAGACTTCCCGACCCGAAACGTCACCTATCCATGTTCTCCAGAGATGCTGCCTGACCCGCTGAGTTACTCCAACACTCTGCCTTTTTGTGCCCTTAAATATCTTCTTAAGACACATACTCCCTACTAGAAACCATGAGTGCTGTAGCATGCACGCTGGACTACACAGAACAAGCAACACTGATGAGACTACACATCTACGACCTTGAGCATCCATCAGCAAAACCACCATAAATTGTGACATTCTTCAACCAAATGTGAGGAGAATAAAAGAGGGTTTGTGTAGATGGGAGTTTAATTGGCTTCTGTAAACTGTCTATAGGGTGTAGGATAGAACTAGTGTACGGGGTGATTGCTGGTCAGCACAGACTCGGTGGACCCAAGGGCCCGTTTCCACACAGTATCTCGAAACTAAACTCTTACCTTCCATCCTGAAGTCCCATAATGATAATCGGATTGTCTGCTGGTTTCTCCAATGGACAATCAATGTCCTCCTCACTCCTGGACTGTTGTGGGATGTACTCCATGCACAAGACTCCCGAGCTGACCGGGAAAGACTTGACCAGCCTGGGGGAGGATCGATTCAGAGAGAAAAGGTCAACCTGGCCTTGACCATGCTCTCGCCCACTGCCAATCTGTGGAAAGGACAGAGAGAAGGACAAGTTATTACTAGACTACCTGTGGAGAAACCAGGAGGATTGAATGTTCCCACATTCAGGAATATTTACTACAAACTATGGTGTTTGAAATAACTTACCCACAGGTAGCCCTGTGCCAGACAGGTGCCGGCAGTGGAAATCCCAAGTAGGGAAGACTGCACGGGAGTGTGAAGAGCTGCCTCGGGCTGGGTGGAGACAGAAAGGTAGACAAACGATTAGTAGTTTCAATCCCATGATATATTTCCCAATAACGCTCCCAAGACTGAAGTCATTCTCGTACCCCTGAGGTCATAAGGTCATGTGATGGAGTAGAATTAGGCCATTCAGCCCATCAATTCTGCTCTGACCTATCTCTCCATCCTAACCTCCTTCTCCCCATAACCCCGACACCCGTACTAATCAAGAATCTATCTTTCTCCGCCTTAAAAATACCCACTGACTCTGCCTCCACAGCCGTCTGTAGCAATGAATTCCACAGATTCACCACCCTGACTAAATAAATTCCTTCTCATCTTCCTAAAAGTACATCCTTTTATTCTGAGGCTATAACCTCTAATCCTAGACTCTCGCACTAGTGAAAACATCCTCTCCACGTCCACTCTATCCAAGCCTTTCACTATCGGTAAGTTTCAATGAGGTCCCCCCTCATCCTTTTAAACTCCAGTGAGTGTAGGCCCAGTGCCGCCAAATGCTTGTCATGGGTTAACCCACTCATTCCTGGGATAATAATTCCTGTAAAACTTCTCTAGACCCTCTCCAGACCCTTTCCCCAGTGTGGGAGCAACAGCCCTTTGTCTAACAGCTTTGAACAGGGAAACTGAAAATAAATATCAGCAACAAGCTTGAGAATATAAAAGTTGGAATGTGCCCACTCTCTTCATGAACATCCATTCACAATGGTCCTAGCCCCAAGGTGCAGCATTGCATGCAGACTCAAAAACCTAAATAAACATTTGCTCTAGGATGTCATGGCACTCAACTCCTCATGTGCCAAACTTCATCAGTCTCTGCTTCCACTCCCTGGTGCCACCTAACTACCTTCTAATCTAGTTACATTTAGGGGTGTCACAGTGGCACAGGGGTAGAGTTGCAGCCTCACAGAAACCATAACTCGGTTTCCGGAATGTGCATAGGTGCATTTGGGAATAAAATGCAATGCACATATGTATATTACAGATGTCCATTTTCAGAGCAGTATGTTGTTCTAACACAGGAACATCGTAGGAGTCGGCCACCTTGCTCCTTATATTACCATTCAGTATGGTTGAAGCTGATCTACCATAAGCCTCAACTCTACCACTGTGCCTGATCTCAAATCACACAGTACATCAACTTGACCACATTTACTTTAATCCGTTAAACACAACTAACTAGCCAGCCTCTGCAACCTGCGCAGGAAGCAAACCGAAGGTAGACACAGAATGCTGGAGTAACTCAGCGGGACAGGCAGCTTCTCTGGAGAGAAGGAATGGGTGACGTTTCAGGACGAGACCCTTCTTCAGTCTGAAAGTCACAGGAAAGGGAAACAAGAGAAAGAGACGATGAATGATACACATAAAAGGAACAATGATATGGAAACAGGCCACCGCTTGCCGTATTCTAGGGGAGAACGAGAAGCTGGTGTGACTTGTGGGGGTGGGGGTGGGGGGGGCGGTGAGTGACAGAGGAATACAGAGTAGCTGCTTGAAGTGTCCAACAGTTTTCTTTAACATTCCTTGGCTTTAACTAGATTTATCAATGATCAGGGTCGCCAATGGTTCTGAAAGTTGACTGCCACATTGCGTGTAATATTGGGAACCGGTTTCCTTGCAGCCAGAGGAGGAGTGGTGTCGGTGTTATGAGAGATGGTGAGCAGGCATCCCCACAGCACCTCACACACCAGAATAGGACGGAGCCTCCTCTGCCATCTACGTGTGAACAGTTTGGCCCCAGGACGGGCCAGCCTCCCGATGGGTTCATTAATCCTATAGCGCCCGCAGCCTTCGCCCCACTGCTCCAGCACACGGCAGTGAAGACGTTGGCACTGGCCGCCATCGAATGGTAGAACATCTGTAGCATCTCACTGCAGATGTTGAAGGAGCGGAGCCTCCTCAGTTAGTACAGCCGGCTGTGTCCCTTCTTGTACAGGGCCTCAGTGTTCCTGGACCAGTCCAGTTTACTGTCCAGGTAAACTCCAAGGTATATGTACTGCCTGGTAACCGGCACATCCACACCCTTGATGGAAACGGGGGTGTCCCTCACCTCCTAAAGTCCACCACTAACCCCCTTGTCTTGTCGGTGTTGAGCTGCCGGTGATTCAGCCCACACCACTCAAAGACCACTATGACCAACACCATGAACCACAAAGACCCCCATGGGTGGGTGGTCTATACACTCCATGGTGACCATGGGTGGTCTTTAGACTGTTTCAGTGGACAGGAAATACAGTTGACCAGAACCAGATGACTAAAATATTCCGTGCACCTGGAGGCAACACAAAGAGCTGAGAAGCAAGAGACTGTACACAAAGAAGCTGTGATCAGCTTCCTTTATATTTGATTAAAGTATTTAGAAAAGAAACACAGTGTAATAGTTAACAGATGGTTTGAATTTTCCCTGCACGAGGGACACAGGTAGAAGTCACTCATGCAAATTACCGTTATTTATGCTGCAAGATAATTAAAAGCTGCAATTATCTGCTGTCATCAGTCACTCCACAAAGCCCAGACATCTGCAGTTTGCTTCTGCCTGGTGCTTGGAATGAGGATAATATGATAAACACATCTGCAGGTCCTCTTACATACGGTGCAGTCCCGGACCTGCTGATACTGGGCAAATACAGGCCTTGATCTGGGCCTTGGTGACCGCACCGTGTACAGAGTAAGGAGAGACGTAACCATGCAGTTTACAGCAAACACAAGGTCAGCCTGTAACTGGCAGGCTAGAAGCAAGAGAACTAGCTTCTTCAACGTGAGGTGCATCCTCGACAGCAGATGTCCAAGTCTAACTCCAGACAGCTTCAGGTCATATTGGGTGTTCATAGGTTTTAGGAGCAGAATTAGGCCATTCAGCCCATCAAGTCTACTCCGCCATTCAATCATAGCTGATACATCTTTCCCTCTGATCCATTCTCCTGCCTCCTCCCCATAACCCCTGACATCCGCACTAATCAAGAATCTATCCATCACTGCCATAAAAATATCCACCGACTTGTCCTCCACCGCCGTCTGTGGCAATGAATTCCTCAGATTCACCGCCCTCTGACCAAAGGTGTCGCCCAATGCTGGGGTCGTGTTACCCTTGGACCTCAAACCAATGTTGGTCCCCATCTCAACCTTGCTGACTGAACCTTATGGAGCCGAGCTACAACATCAGAAAACCTCCACACGTCAGCCAGGTCTAGTTGTAGTCCACAAACCACAGAGGGATTCTCCCAAACCAAACCACGAGCCAAGCTTCATGCTCCTGATCTTTACTTTACGCTTTTAAACCTCCACTCCAACAGCAGCATTTTTTGTGTAGAAAAGTCTGAAGGTTTCGACCCGAAACGTCACCAGAAATGCTGCCTGACCCGCTGAGTTATTCCAGCTTTTTGTGCCTATCAGTAGCACCTCTTACTCCATTTATCCTGTATCTGTACACAGTGGACAGACCGAGTGTAATGGGATATTGTCTTTCCGCTGACTGGATAGCACGTCACAAAACAGCTTGTCCTACCTCAGTACGCCTGACAATAAACTCCACAGAGTGCGTGGAAGCTGTTACGACATTCCTCCATCACAATCAGTACCAAAGGGTGAAGAGTAATGTTAGCAAGATGTCCGCATTGACAAGAAATGTAAGTAGGTTCTCCCCCTCTCGACACTCCCCAGGAGATTACTGGCTGAAGATCGACTTAATGCTGCCTGGATTAGACAGCATGAGGTACAAGGTGAGGTTGGACATACTAGAATAGTTGTCTCTGGAACGCCAAGGTTAAGAGGAGACCTGACAAAAGTACAAAGAAAGGTGCAGTTCGGGCAGATAATCGGAACACATTACCCAGGGTGGATAACCATGTACAGGAAGATGAGATGCTTTATATTGGCATCATGTTCTGCATGGACATTGTGGGCTGAAGGGCCTGTTGCAGTGCTGTACTATCCTAGGTCTCCCTCCAACATGACCACAAGTAAATGAACCATCAGGTCCAAGGACAGAGGGCACAACCATTGGACCTCAGCCTATACTTCCTGAATTACAATCAGGAAGACAGGCACGGGTTATTGATTGGAGATTATCAGCCATGATCATAATGAACAGCGGTGCTGGCTCGAAGGGCCGAATAGCCTCCTCCACTTGTTTTCTAAGTTTCTATGTTTAACACCAATTGGAGCAGACACTATTATGTATGCGGGGCTTAATATTGTAGACTATGTCTCATGTTTACAGTGGTTAAGAAGGCAATGGGTCAATTGAAGCATAGAACACAAGGCGGGAGAGGTTGCGCTGGAATCTCATTCAGAACCACTTGGTCTGCAGCTTGGGAACCGTGCAGCGTTCCGGTCAAAATAGGAACCATGTGGATAGTCTGGACGGGATGCGGAGGAGGTTTACATGGATGTTACCAGCAGGGGGACACTTAGCTGTGGGAAAGATCGGAAGGTCTGGGATCATCACAAAATGCTGGAGTAACTCAGTCAGACAGGCAGCATCTCTGGAGATGGAATGGGTGATGTTTCAGGCCTGTCTTCAGACTAAGACATCAAGGAGAGGGGAAAGTAGAGATATGGAAGGGTCGAGTCCGGGTTAAAACGTGGTCGTAGAGCGGGAGCAGCGAGAGAGGACGTTGCAGAACTTTCATCTGGGGCTGGTTCTGTTGAGGCTGAAGGAGACAAGCAAGTTGTGTGAAGTTCAGGGGCTTCGTTAGAGAGAAGAGCAATGAACTCATTCACTCGCCAGAGGGGTCATAAAAAGGTACAGAGTTAAAACCAGCGGCAAATAGATTAGAGGACGATGAGGGAAAATGTTTTCACCCAGAAGATGGACTGGATCTCTGCTCACTGAGGCAGAAACACTCATGGGGGGGGGGGGGGGGGGAGGCAGGAGAATGGGGTTGAGAAGGAGATAGATCAGCCAATGATTAAATGGCGGAGTAGACTTGATGGGCCGAATGGCCTAATTCTGCTATAAGAACCGATGAACTTGTGAAAATGCCTCAGAAAACCAGAGCAACTCAGAAAATCTAACAACGTAATTTATCAATATTGTTAGTAATATTTAAAATTGTAGCATGTCAACATCAATTCTAGATAAATAATGTGGTGATTTTCAATGGCAGCTGTAAACAGAAGAGTCCAACTTTAAACCTATTTTGGAATGAATCGGAAATTGGGCAGAAACATGCTGAACAGGTGGAGGATTGGGGATCAGTGTAACTTTGAGAATATCCATTCATCGTTTGGCAACTTGCAGCCCTGAAACTGGGTCAGCCTGCAAAAGTCAACACCTCATGGTCAACTCAAACAGTTAAATGGCACCAAATCCAACATCAATGCCTTGTTTGCCAGAGAACGTTCAGAGGGAAGTTTGAATTCACTCCATGGAGAAACAGGTGGACTTATTGATCCATTAACTAAAACTCTGGCCAGTTGACAAAAAAACAAAAACAAAACTAGACTCTAATCTCAAAACACCAATTTGACAATAATGGCTCCAAACCAGTAATGAGAAAAGAAAACTGTGAACATCCGACAGAGAGACAATAAATAAATAAATAAAGACAGAAAACGCCCAGTACTAGTGCAACAAGTGGGAAGTTTCTGTGGAAAAGAAAGTTTCAATTTTGGGCTTGTTCTGTGTAGAGTTCCGGTAGAAAGTTACCGTAAAGATAATTTAGTCAACAAGTAAATGTTTTAATTATAATATTTAAGTGATTATTTTATTTTCATTTTCTATTAATAATTGTGCAGCTTTTTCCCCAAACCCAAGGTCATCCTCGATTAGCAAAACCAGTAGTAATAGCACACTAGTGCTAGTAAATTAGCAGTAATAATACACTAGTCCTCGTAAACTAGTACATTAGTACTTGTAGTAATGGTATACATACTAGTATATATACCAGTAAATTAGCACAGTAATAGTACACTAGTAGTAATAGTACACAAGTAATAGTAAACTAGTACTAGTAATAGTACCAAACTGGTGCAGCAATAGCCCACTAGTACTAGTAAACTAGTACAGTACTAGTGCACTAGTCCACTGATCCCACGTGCAAGATGAGCCATTTATGGTACAATTTCCAATGTCCAGCCACTCAGGAGCAGTGCCCATTCCAGGCGAGCCCCGGGCTGCTGCGGGGCCTCCAGCCATCGCCTTGAACACCACGTCGCTCTCCAGTTTGCGGCTAATCCCAGGTCGGAGTTACTGGTGATTTTCCTCTTGATCCAGCGAGACTATTTCTCCAAGACAAGATCAGAAAGGATGTCCTAATTTCATTGTTCCAGTTGATTATTTGCACCATTCTAAGAGCAGAGGAGCCTTTGTGTCACAGTCGACAAATCTTCCCGGCAAGTTGCTTACAAAAAGATATCAAATGCTCATTCATCTTATTTGCTTTCGGAGGCACCTCCTGCATGTAAAACAGCTGCGTCCAGAGCTCCAGGTACAGGCTGAGATGTACAACCAGTTCACCTTCCCACACTGCCATTTCATCTCTTCCATCCAAAAGCAAATCACAAATAAAATGTATGTTTTAATAAGCCATCAGCTCAATGTTCCACTTAGCTTCATTTATGACAGTCCCCTCGCAGCTTACAATTAGTGATTAGCATTTAGATAACATTGGATTTCAAACGACGATGTGGAGATTGCTACATTTTAATCTTGCAAATCCAAAATATTGGAATCAAAAAGGCTAAGAATTAAGGTCCATATAACGCAGTGGGAGGTAGGATGAGGATATTATACGATTCATTCCGCTCTCCCTCACCCCAGCCCCACACAACAGTGACATCTCATTCTGGAGTTCATCCCTACAGCCGTAACATCATGACGATAAGTTGCTTTAATCTTTTCCAAGTTAGTCATAGTGTCTTACAGCATGGAAACAGGCCCTTCGACCCAACTTGCCCACACGGGTCAAAATGTCCCATCTACACTAGTCCCACCTGCCTGTGTTTGACCCACACCCCTCTAAACCTGTCCTATCCATGTACCTGTCTAAATGTTTCTTAAACATTGCGATAGTCCCTGCCTGAACTACCTCCTCTGGCAGCTCGTTCCATACACCTATAAACCCTTTGTGTGAAAAGGTTACCCCTCAGATTCCTACTAAATTCCCATGTCCTCTGGTCCTTGATTCCCCCAGTTACCGTTCAATTGCATCATAAAGCAAAGTGTGGAACATTGGGCATGCAAATATTTCACCGGTCTGGGAGATTCTTAAATGCAGCAACTAACGGCTTCATCCGTTTCGGGGATTTGATTTTAAAACATAAAACACCTTTTCTATGGCCCCCATTCCCAGCCAAACTGCTCATTGTGCACGAACGAATGGACACAAATAAACAATTTGCCGCATTATGGGTGCGTGTGTTAAACACATCAAATCCATTTGTGAGATGGAAGTGACCAGTACAAATGGATTAGAATCATGAAATCCTAGAAAATAGGTGCAGGAGTAGGCCATTCGGCCCTTCGAGCCTGCACCGCCATTCAATAGGATCATGTCTGATCATCCAAATCAGTATCCCGTACCTGCCATCTCTCGCCACATTTAACTCCCTCTTAAATATAGCCAATGAACTGGCCTCAACTACCTTCTGTGATAGAGAATTCCACAGACTCACCACTCTGTGTGAAAAATGATCTTCTCATCTCGGTCCTAAAAGACTTCCCCCTTATCCTTAAACTGTGACCCATTGTTCTAGAGTTCCCCAGCATCGGGAACAATGTTCCTGCATCTAGCCTGTCCAACCCCTTAAGAATTTTGTAAGTTTCTATAAGATCCCCCCTCAATCTCCTAAATTCCAACGAGTACAAGCCGAGTCTATCCAGTCTTTCTTCATATGGAAGTCTGGCCATCCCAGGAATCAGTCTAGTGAACCTTCTCTGTACTCCCTCTATGGCAAGAATGTCTTTCCTCAGATTAGGAGACCAAAACTGTACACAATACTCCAGGTGTGGCCTCACCAAGACCCTGTACAACTGCAGTAGAACCTCCCTGCTCTTGTACTCAAATCCTTTTGCTATGAATGCCAACATACCATTCACTTTCTTCACAGCCTGCTGCACCTGCATGCTGAAGAAGGGTTTCGGCCCGAAACGTTGCCTATCTCCTTCGCTCCTGAGTTTCTCCAGCCTTTTGTGTACCCTGCCTACTTTTCATGACTGGTGTACCATGACACCCAGGTCTCGTTGCATCTCCCCTTTTCCTAATCGGCTCCATTCAGATAATAGTCTACCCTCCTGTTTTTGCCGCCAAAGTGGATAACCTCACATTTATCCACATTATACTGCATCTGCCATGCATTTGCCCACTCACCCAACCTATCCAAGTCACCTTGCAGCCTCCTAGCATCCTCCTCACAGCTAACACTGCCCCACAGCTTCGTGTCATCCACAAACCTGGAGATGTTGCATTCAATTCCCTCATCCAAATCATTAATATATATATTGTAAATAGCTGGGATCCCAGCACTGAGCCTTGCGGTACCCCACTAGTCACTGCCTGCCATTGTGAAAAGGACCCGTTTACTCCTACTCTTTGCTTCCTGTCTGCCAGCCAGTTCTCTATCCACATCAATACTGAACCCCCGTGTGCTTTAGGTTTATATGCTAATCCCTTATGTGGGACTTTGTCGAAAGCCTTCTGAAAGTCCAGATATAACACATCCACTGGTTCTCCCTTATCCATTCTACTAGTTACATCCTCGAAAAATTCTATCATATTTGTCAGACATGATTTACCTTTCATAAATCCATGCTGACTTTGTCCAATGATTTCACCACTTTCCAAATGCGCTGCTATCCCATCTTTAATAACTGACTCTAGCATTTTCCCCACTACCGATGTTAGGCTAACTGGTCTGTAATTCCCCGTTTTCTCTCTCCCTCCTTTTTTAAAAAGTGGGATTACATTAGCTACCCTCCAATCCTCAGGAACTACTCCAGAATCTAAAGAGTTTTGAAAAATTATCACTAATGCATCCACTATTTCTGGGGCTACTTCCTCAAGTACTCTGGGATGCAGCCTATCTGGCCCAGGGGGTTTACCAGCCTTTAATCCACTCAATTTACCCAACACCACTTCCCGGCTAACCTGGATTTCACTCAGATCCTCCATCTTATTTGACCCCCGGTCCCCTGCTATTTCCGGCAGATTATTTATGTCTTCCTTAGTGAAGACAGAACCAAAGTAGTTATTCAATTGGTCTGCCATGTCCTTGTTCCCCATGATCAATTCACCAGTTTCTGACTGCAAGGGACCTACATTTGTTTTAACTAATCTTTTTCTCTTCACATATCTATAAAAACTTTTGCAGTCCGTTTTTATGTTCCCTGCCAATTTTCTTTCATAATCTATTTTCCCTTTCCTAATTAAGCACTTTGTCCTCCTCTGCTGGACTCTGAATTTCTCCCAGTCCTCTGGTAGGCTGCTTTTTCCGGCTAATTTGTATGCTTCATCTTTAGTTTTGATACTATCCCTGATTTCCCTTGTTATCCATGGATGCACCACCTTCCCTGATTTATTCTTTTGGCAAACTGGGATGAACAATTGTTGTAGTTCATCCATGCAGTCTTTAAATACCTTCCATTGCACATCCACTGTCAACCCTTTAAGAATCACTTGCCAGTCTATCTTGGCCAATTCATGTCTCATACCCTCAAAGTTACCTTTCTTTAAGTTCAGAACCCTTGTTTCCGAATTAGCAATGTCACTCTCCATCCTAATGAAGAACTCAACCATATTATGGTCACTCTTGCCCAAGGGGCCACGCACAACAAGACTGCTAAATTTCTAAATTTCTGGGAGGGAGAGAATGAATTCATATTGCAAGGTGTCCAACTCGGGGTCCATGCCTGGAAGAGGCTTTGGTTCATCTGGCCATTGACTCAATGTTGATGAAAATCAAACTAGTTTGCTGTAAACCCTCAGGTGATAAGTGGCACACAAGACCAGACAAAGGTTCGACCAATCGCCAAAATGATGAAAGGGAAAAGACAGGCGTTGTACTGAATAGCATCCGACATACTGTCTAGAGTGACCAGTAATGGACTTCAGATACAAGTGTCCTGGGAACTGGCCCAAGTGGGCAGTGGGGAGAGGTGCACAAAGTAGTACCAGAGGGCACAGCCTCAGAATAAAAGGACGGACCTTTAGAATGGAGACGAGCAGGAATTTCTTTTGCCAAATCTGTAACATTCATTTCCACAGACGGCAGTGGAGGCCACGTCATTGGGGATTTTAAAACAGAGATTTAGTAAAAGCATCAAAGGTTAAGGGTTGGAGGCAGGGGAATGGGAAGGGGAGAAATAAATCAGCCATGATTGAATGGAGGAGCAGAACTGATGGGCTGAATGGCCTAATTCTGCTCCCATGTCATATGTTCTTATGGCATGATGGGAGACTGGCATCAGTCAAACGCACTGCTGGAAGTCTGTCACCCCACATCTTTCGGAGTGGCGGCGCTGCTTGTCAGCTGCGGCTCACCTGCAGTCCATCTGTCTTTTATTTTATTTTTATCCTCGTCCCTGTTTTTGGTGTTTATTTTTGGTTTGTTGGATTGTGTATGTGTGGGGGGGGGGGGGGGGGGGGGGAGGGTGGGAGAAACGGGGTTTTAGTCTCTCCCTTCGGGGGGATGCGACTTTTCCTGTCGTGTCCCCCGACACCGTCTCCGTCTGCGCTGAGGCCCTGGTGACGGCCTTCCAGGTTCCAGCGGCGGCGGCACGGCCTTCAGAGCTTCAGCGGCGACCTGGCTTCCGGCGGCGGCCTGGGCTTCGGGAGCTGCAGTGCTCCAGCGGCGGCTTGGGTGTCGGGGGCTGCGGTGCTCCGGCGGCGGCCTGGGTGTCGGGAGCTGCGGTGCTCCAGTGGCGGCCTGGGTGTCGGGAGCTGCGGTGCTCCAGCGGCGGCTTGGATGTCGGGAGCTGCGGTGCTCCAGCGGCAGCCTGGCTCCCTCTGAGCTGCGGTGCTCCAGCGGTGGCCTGGGTTTCGGGAGCTGCGGTGCTCCAGCGGCGGCCTGGCTCCCTCTGAGCTGCGGTGCTCCAGCAGCGGCTTGGGTGTCGGGAGCTGCGGTGCTCCAGCGGCGGCTTGGGTGTCGGGAGCTGCGGTGCTCCAGCGGCGGCTTGGGTGTCGGGAGCTGCGGTGCTCCAGCGGCGGCTTGGATGTCGGGAGCTGCGGTGCTCCAGCGGCGGCTTGGGTGTCGGGAGCTGCGGTGCTCCAGCGGCGGCTTGGGTGTCGGGAGCTGCGGTGCTCCAGCGGCGGCTTGGATGTCGGGAGCTGCGGTGCTCCAGCGGCGACCTGGGTGTCGGGAGCTGCGGTGCTCCAGCGGCGACCTGGTTTTCGGGAGCTGCGGTGCTCCAGCGACGTTCCGGCGGCGGGCCCTGTGGCGGTGTTCCGGCGTCAGCGGTGGCGGCGGCCTGGATCCCCTCAGCGCAGAGGGAGAATAAGGAGGGGAGAAAAGACTGAGACCCTAAGACTTTTGCCTTCCACCACAGTGAGGAGGTGTTTGGTGAGCTCACTGTGGTGGATGTTAGTTTTGTGTTTATTGTGTGGTATTGTATTGTTATTTTTATATATGTATGACTGCAGGCACGAAATTTCGTTCAGACCGAAAGGTCTGAATGACAATAAAGGTATTCAATTCAAGGGAATCCCACAGTTACAGAGGCACGTGCACACTCCACACAGGTTAGGATCAAACCCAGGACCCTGGAGCTGCCGGACAGCAGAACTACGCGCTGCACCACCGCGCGGCCCTGATGACATGTATAAAATGTGAAGACAGACACAAAATGCTGGAGTCACTCGACAGGACAGGCAGCATCTCTGGAGAGAAGGAATGGGTGACTGATCAGTCTGAACAGTCTCAACCCAAAACGTCACCCATACCTTCTCTATAGATTTACTGCCTGTGCCGCTGAGTTACACCAGCATTTTGTGTCCATCTTCGATTAAAACCAACATCTGCAGTTCTTTCCTACACACATATAAAATGCGGGCAGCTTGGGAGCGGAGAACCTCCCGGCCAGTGCCTTCTCTTGCCTTACCTTCAGGTCCTGACACTTGGGGCTGTACATGGGCATGCGATAGGCGAGCAGGGGGCACCAGAACGGAGCCTTGGTCTTCCCATCATCCTCGATACAGAACCAGCCAGGCTGGTTGTCTGTCGCTGGTGGCAGGAGAAAGAGGGAAGATAAATCAGACGGGCAAGAGAGTTCAACGGAAAGCACAAACTCTAAAGTTACTGCAAGACACCAAACACCTCAACCATCACGTTTCCAGAATTTATTCCAATTCAGCTCTAATTGGTTTTGAGTGATTCTAAGAAGGGTTTCTCCATAAAAAAGTCACCGACCCTTCTTCACCATTGTGCCCTGCAGTGGCCGTCTCGTGTCCCTGCTGCCGGTCTCGCTTCGATACCATGTGGACTTTTGTCATTCGTTGTGCGGGGAACTTAACATGGGACTAATGGACAGGTCAGAGTGGAGCCACCAGGCAACTAACCAGCAACACCCGCTCCCATCCCTTCCACCCACATCTCCTCCTCCAGCTTCACATTCCACTACTCTATCTCAGCGTTTTGTCATCCTGCCACCATGGCCTTTGCCCAACCATCTGCCAATCAAGCCCTTCTCAACCGTATCCACCTATCACTTGCCAGGCTGTCCCGTCCCCATCTCTCCCTCCACTACTACAGTCAGTCTGAGGAAGGGTCCCGATCCGAAACGTCACCGATCTTTCTCCTCCATATATGCCGCCTGGCCCGCTGTTACTCCAGCACTTGCTGTTATTTTTAAAGCAGTTACACCAGGTGTGCAACACTACTGTTGCAAGACGCTGGTTGGTGTGGACTCGGTGGGCCGAAGGACCCGTTTCCACATTGTAAAAGTGAAGTGTAAACCAGCTGATGGGGATCCAGTGCTTTCCAGTTACAGCGTTAAATCAGGCAAAGATTTACCATTTACAGCAACTTAAGACAATCGAGCCATTTATCCGTAATCGGGTGCCCTTACAATTTCAGAGCGCAGTTATGGGAATATCTCACAGCCCGCGTAGATCAGCAAACATCACAACACGTTCCATGCTGTGAATGGCTTGGTAATTAAGTGCCACAAACATGAAGAGCGAACCGACCAGCTTAATAGTGAAGGAAGGCCATTCATCTCAAAAAGCAGCCTACAGCTCACGTTTGTACACAAGCCAATGTGCAGACACGCACGGCGTTGGGCGCTGTTAGTCACTGCAGGCCCGGGCACAACATGCACAACGTTCCACAAGGTGTGTGGAAGCTTCACCTCCTGCTGCCGGGGCACGCTCCCGCTTCCTGCCTTATCTATTCCTCTCTCCTCCTCTCACCCTCACTCACTCACCTCCTCGATGATCAGCGTGAAAGGCCTGAAGCCGCCTCTCAACCCCAAACTCTGCCATTCAATCATGGCTGATCTATCTCTCCTCTCAACCTCATTCTCCTGCCTTCTCTCCATAACCCCCGACACACGTACTAATCAAGAATCTGTCAACCTCCACCTTAAAAATATCCACTGACTTGTGGCCTCCACATCCATCTGTGGCAAAGAATTCCACAGATTCATCACCCTCTGACTAAAGAAATTCTTCCTCATCTCCTTTCTAAAGGTACATCCTTTTATTCTGAGACTGCGCCCTCTGGTCCTAGACTCTCCCACCAGTGGAGATATCCTCTCCACATCCACTCTATCATTATTGATAAGAAAGCACCAATGAATCTGGTGGCGTTAAGGCCCGTTTACACGCTGGATCTCCAAAACCAAACCAATACACAAGCCCTAGTCCACACCCAGATACAACAGATTCCAGGATTCATTCACACCCACAAGTGTGAAACAGCAACACCTCACTAGCAAGTTAGTGGAAAGACACGATGCTGGAATAACTCAGCGGCTCAGGCATCATCTCCGAGGAGAAGGAATGGGTGCCTCCAGAGATGCTGCCTGTCCCGCTGAGTTACTCCAGCATTTTGTGACTATCTCTGGTGTAAACCAGCATCTGCAGTTCCTTCCTACACAGCATGTTAGTAGAGTCTCACACAGCATGTCAGAGGTTATGAGAAGGCAGGAGAATGGGGTTAAGAGGGGACATAGATCAGAGGAGACTTGATGGGCCGAATGGCCTAATTCTACATCTTTCACTCACGACCTTGTGTTGCCGAGAGGGCAGACACTCACACACCGGTTTACCATTACCTACTTAGTGCAACTTTAGCCATGTGTAGCTGGTTCACCCAGGTGATTTTGCTGCGTGGGTTCGGCGTGTTAAACACCACCATGAAGCTGACTGGCCTGCCAGACCTGCAAACAAACGCAAGGAGGGAAGATGACAATTCATCACCAGTTCATTTACCAGACAGAAGACATCTTAAGCAGCTCTCGGAGCGTTAAGCAGAGAGGTTTACTGGTTCAGAAAGCTGCATCTGTGGAGTTCTCAGGGAGCAAGCTACTGGGAACTACAGATTAAAAACTAAATCCTGACACAAGCTCTGGAAAGACACTTCTGCAAGCAGATTTGGTCAATGGATTTTATTTTAAATAAGAAAAGGAGAATTGCCACTAAATCAATAAGATGTTTAATACTGAGAGCAAGAGGTTCATCTTTATTTTTAAAACTTTAAACCGATCATATTATGAAAATTCCATTTGATATACTTAGGACATCAAATGCAGATTCCTACCCCAGAGTCAGCGAGACGCAACTTCATGTCTGGGATTCTGGGTCTAGCTGTTCACCAGAAACCCCCAAAAACACAAATCTGTTAACTACATTCATAACTTTGTGAGTTCTACGAGCAGAATGAGGCCATTTGGCCCATCAAATCGTGGCCGGTCTTCCTTTCCCTCTCAACCGCATTCTCCCCAGAACCCTAACATCCAGGGACTACGTTCTGCTTTTATTTCAATTTCAGCAATATCAGGTTTTGTTTAAGGTGATGGTTTTGCAACCTATGCAATGGGGAAAACAAAATAAAAATCACCAAAACAACCCCATCCTTCAGAAACATATTGGTGCCCCATCGTTAGCCTCTAGCCCTTACAATATCTGAAACAGTTCTCACTACAGTTGTTGTAACAGTTTTAAACAGGTTGTTTTAATTATTCCCACTACCATTTGTTGGCACAATAAGGTGGTGAAATACATCCGGCTTTGATGAAGTGACTCTGCAGAACACCAACCACTTTAGACCAACTCACTCCACTCGCCCCGACTACAACTTACTTGTCCGGTTTCCCAGGTAACAGGAGACGGAGATGGCACCTGTTTGCTGACTGGATCTCATCCTCCTTAATCCTGATCAGTCTCTGCAGCGCTCTGCACCAGTCCCGGGCCACAGCAAGGTTTAGGTTCTAGGAGCAGGAGACATGTGGCCACATTTACAACGGTCCTACAAATGTGTTACGGTGGCACAGAGGGTAAGCTACTGCCTTACAGTGCTAGAGATCCGAGTTCGATCCTGACTACGGGTGCTGTCTGTACGGAGTTTGTACGTTCTCCGTGACCGCCGTGGGTATTCCCCCCCCCCCCACCACATCGAGATATTTGATTTCCACCCAAACTCCAAAGACATACAAATTTGTAGGTTAAATGGCTTGGTATAAATATAGTGATTATAGGATAGAGTTAGTGCTCAGGGATCGCTGGTCAGCATGGAGTCCGTGGGCTGAAGGGCCTGTTTCTGCACTGTCTCTATTCTAAACTAAAGGGGTTTCGTGACTGATACATCAGGAGCAGCACCAATTATATCACTAACAAAAAGACCCATTGCATTCAGCAAACTCTTTAGTTTTAGAGATATAGCACGGAAACAGGCCCTCAGGCCCACTGAACTGACCAACAATCCCCGTACACTAGCACTATCCTACACATACCAGGGGCAATATTACCAATGTCAATTAGCCAACAAACCCATACATCTTTGGAGCGTGGGAGGAAACCGGAGCACCCGGAGAAAACGCACGCAGGTCGCGGGGAGAACGTACAAACTCCGTACAGACAGCACCCGTAGTCCGGCTCAAACCCGGGTCTCTGGCGCTGTGAGGCAGCAACTCTACCGCCCTCAAGAGCCATCTCCATTGTGACGAGAGCCCCCAAACACAGCAGCAGGTCACAGCACCCGACAGGGTTATTGACTGAGATGTAATGCTCCAGTCTCTGGTGTCTTGTCCCATTTTAACCAAGCCTTTTAGACCAGCTATTCTGGTCATTCCATTACTTTTGCAGGCAAGACAAACATTTGTCCATCCACAAATGGCCTCAAGGAGGTGCTGGTGAGCTGCCTTCTTCAACCACTGCAGAACTTCAGGTTTGTAGGTTAATTGGCTTCTGTAAATTGTCCCTCGTGTGTAGGATGAGAAAGTGGGATAACATTGAACGTGTGTGGGTTACACAAAAAGCTGGAGAAACTCAGCGGGTGCAGCAGCATCTAAGGAGCGAAGGAGATAGGCGACGTTCATAGATAGGAGACCCTTCTTCAGACTGGTCTGAACGTGTGTGCGCTGGTTGGCATGGACTCGGTGGGCTGAAGGTCCTGTCTCCATACTGTGGGGGACATTGGTGGGGGGGGGGGGGAGAATGCGTGCGCACTCAGGATGGGGGTGGGGGGGAGGGGGGGTCAGGAAAGAGAAAGGGGGAGTTACATTAAAATTGGAGAATTCAATGTTTCTACTGCTGGGGTGCAAGCTGCCCAAGTGGGTAGAACTTGTTCCTCCTGTTTGTGTGCGGCCTCACTCTGGCCATGGGAATGGGATGGAGAGTTAAAATGGTTCAGTTTTATGCTTATGCCCTTAAAGCTATTACTGATTGGACTTACTGTAAGTAACGGCGATCCTTGCGCAGTTAGTCAGCAAACCAGAATGATCACAAGTGTAGACTTTACTTTTTCCTTAACATCGTGGAGCCATTGAGGCTGGCATAGTGGCGCAGCGTAGAGTTGCTGCCTCACTGCGCCAGAGACCCGGGTTCCATCCTGACTACGGGTGCAGTCGGTGTTTGTACGCTCTCCCCGTGACCGCGTGGGTTTTCTCCGGGTTCCCCGGTTTCCCCCACATTGCAAAGACGTGCTGATTTGTAGGTTAATTGACATCAGTCAAAAATTGGGTATTGTTCCCAGCGTGTGGGATAGTGCTGGAGTATGGGTGATCGCTGGCTCAGTCTCCGTGCTGGATCTCTGTCCGGGACAGCTCCTCAATGACCTGGGATGCCGGACACACACACACAGGGACACACACACACAGGGACACACACACACAGGGACACACACACACAGGGACACACACACACAGGGACACACACACACAGGGACACACACACACAGGGACACACACAGGGACACACACAGGGACACACACAGGGACACACACAGGGACACACACAGGGACACACACAGGGACACACACAGGGACACACACAGGGACACACACAGGGACACACACAGGGACACACACAGGGACACACACAGGGACACACACAGGGACACACACAGGGACACACACAGGGACACACACAGGGACACACACAGGGACACACACAGGGACACACACAGGGACACACACAGGGACACACACAGGGACACACACAGGGACACACACAGGGACACACACAGGGACACACACAGGGACAGATTACACAATGGATATCTGGCCAATGTTCTATTCTGAAATAAAAACCGGGCCTAATTTGTTCCAAGGTGAAAGAAAGATGATGTTTTCCTGAAGCAGAGCTTGTTGTTTAGTGTTGGGAGAGGGCTTACCCGATACATGCCGTTGAGTGTGCTGATGAGCTGTGTGATCTGGGTCACCACCACCAGGTCCTGCTGCAGTTCCCGAAGCTCTTGATAAAGACGTGGAGGTCCCATGTAAATCTTCGCTGAGGATGAACGAGGACAATTAATGGAGGGCACAAGCCCAACGGGTAGAACTTGTGGATAATGCACGGGAATGTCAGAACTCCAACCACCGATAGACCATTCACTCCAACCCCAGGACACAAACTCACTCCGATATACTTCACCCAACTTACCGCCCCACCTGCACCAGCCAGACTCTGTCCTGCTCCCATCTTTCTTTTCCAGCTCCCCACCCCTGCCCTCACACCATCAGTCTGTAGAAGTCCTCCACTAATGCTGCCTGACCCGCCGAGTTCCTCCAGCACTTTGTGTTTTGTTCAAGATTCCAGCAACTGCAATTCATACAGTTCAGTTTATTGTCCGACCCTTGCTTGCAGCTCCTTACCTTGGAAGACTTACACAGTTCCCGCTGCATCAAAAAATCCCAGAATATTATAAAGGACATTTCCCACCCCGGACACTCCCTGTTTGAACTGTTGCCGTCAGGCAGACAGTACAGATCTACAAGGACAAGGACAAACAGACTTAAAAACAGTTTTTACCCCACTGCTATAAAGGCACTAAATGTAGCCGCCAAGGAACGCGGGGACTAAGGGACTGTGGTTGGTACACTGTGAAATCGACAGCAGGATGTAGGGTTGGGTGTTTATGCGAGGCTGTTTTTATATTTCATATTTATTTTAGTTGTTTATCTTTTTTAATATTTTACCTTGTATGTATCGTTAGCTTTTATGGTTTGAATGTTGCACTGACTGGTTGACATTTTTAAATTTCGTTGTACATGGTTCATGTTCCAATGACAATAAAGAAACTATTCTATAGTTTCTAGGAACATCAGTCCTCTAGGATGTCATTCTGCATTGACGATGAACAGGTGGAAGTGAGGGGTGGGGGTGGGGCGGAGAGAGAGCAATCAGGACACCCACACCCATTCCTCTTGTGACCTTCATACAGAGAGCTGATGAGGAAATCATTCTCTCCACAGATGCTGCCTGACCCGCTGCGTTCTCCAGCACTTTGTGCCTCTCTTTAATCAGAAGGAAGTTGTTCAGCGTATTTGGTGTGAGAATCCTTGAATAAAGCTCAAAGGTAGACAAAAATGCTGGAGAAACTCAGCGGGACAGGCAGCATCTATGGAGCGAAGGAATAGGTGATGTTTCAAGTCGAGACCCTTCTTCAGACCGAGAGTCGGGGGAGAGAGAGAGAGAGAGAGAGAGAGAGAGAGAGAAACTGAGATATGAGAAAAGGAGAGATCCAAAGGGGACAAACAAGGAAAATGTAAAATAGATCATTGTTAGCCAGAGGAAGTTTACAACGAGGAATACAAAGTTAAATTGAATCAGGAGGACAGCCAAACTAGTCGGGGGACTAGGATGAGGTAGGGATGGAGAAATAAGGAAGGCAACACTGCTGGGGTTGCAAGATGTCCAAACACCTTCACTGCAGTAGTTCAACGGGAGAGTTTGCACCATTTTGTGAAGGCAATTAGGAATGGCAATAATGGTCACACATCATTAAATAGAATTAAAAATTGCAACGCTATCATCCCCCAAGTTTCAAGACTCTGCAAGTCTTGGTCATGGACTTGTTGGCAATTACCAGACGAGACATCCACAACAAATCAGACTTACTTGAGAGAGAGGTAGAGGAGGCCTTCTTGCTCCCTGGATGCTGAAAGATGATGGTGTCCTTGTCGTAGCCTTTCCCCTCCTGTCCCACCTCCACCACCTGGACCTGCAGCAGCGGAGCGGTCCATTTCACCGTGTACTTGGGGCCAACCGGGACCAGGCTGCCGATGTCCGGCTGGCTCCTGGAACAGAGCAACATTTTGGAGGTGTACGAGACGTTGGTGAGGCCGCATCTAGAGCGTTGCGTTCAGGTCTGGGCACCATCTTATGGGGAAAGAGAAGATGGAGCCCACTACATTCTAGTTCCCCGATGCCATTGAATTAATGATGAGGGTATTCCAGAGCTTCAACCTCAGTGTGTGGGGTTATGTGGAGGTGGCTGTGTGTTTGTTGCTCGCTGCCCCTGTTCCTTCCTGCTGGAAGAGCACGTGGGCAGAGAAGATGGTGTCAGAATGGCTACCAACTGGTCAAGGATGCCATGGATGGGGATCACGTTCCACAGAGTGCTGGAGTAACTCAGCGGGTCAGGCAGCATCTCTGCAGAGAAGGAATAGGTGATGCTTCAGGTTTGAGACCCTTCTTCAGACTCATGTACCCAATACTGATGCTCAAACATCAGCCAAATATTGGCAAGCCATTTGCCCGTGGAGCGATTGAAGTCAAATCCTGGTAGACTATTGTGATCTATCCCTTTGCGTTCCAGCCGGGGTTTAAAGCCAGAGGTCAGGGATTGCGGCTAATTCATTTTTTCTGATATCTCAGAAGGATCCCATGGTCCTTTCTACTGCTGTTATGATCAGATGTCATCAATCATCTCACTGGGCATCCGTGCATTTGGGCCAGCATTTAATACGCTTTCATAACATTTACTCAATGCAGCATAGAGAAGAAACATTTTGTTCTACAAACCGATTAATAATAAAGTGAGTAATACCACAATCGTAAATGCTGCCTTGTGATGCAGTGGAATGCACATCAATAAGTTATTGAACTCATCATCAACAGATGACTGCGCTGAGGAATGGGCATCTACTGCAAGAAGTCATATTGGGCAGGTCAGCCATGATCATAATGAATGGCGGTGCAGGCTCGACGGGCCGAATGGCCTACTCCGGCACCTATTTTCTATGTTTAGTTTTGTTCAGTTTAGAGATACAGCGCGGCAACAGGCCCAAGTCCGCACCGCCCAGCGATCCCCGTACACTAACCCTGCCTTACACACACTAGGGACAATTTACAATTATACCAAGCCCATTAATCCACAAACCTGCACGTCTTTGGAGTGTGGGAGGAAACCAGAGTCAACACAAGTCTGGTACAGTGGCCAATGCCTCAGCTGTGTGGGTACAAGAGATATTCCTTGACCAATGGACAAGGGACTTCCACTCCTCAACCTGGACTCTGATAGATATTAAACCACATCGCTAGGGAGCCCACCTCCCACATCACAAATGCCTGCGGGTTTGTAGTTTTATTGGCCTCTGTAGAAAGAAAACTCATTCCTAATGTGTAGGAAGTGGATGAGAAAGTGTGACAACATAGAACTCCTGTGAATGGGTGACTGATGCCCAGGGGCCCAGTTCCAAGCTGTCTCTTTAAACTTAAAACAAATAAAAGACAACACAGTGTTTCTGCTCTGAGTATCAGAGAGTTGGGCCGGCCAGGAAACAGGCCACAAAGCTGACGAGTGTGACGTTGGAATAGTTTGTGAAGAGAGACTCCGTCAGGAGGCCCCTGTACTCACTTCACGTTGATGTTGGCACACACGAGGAGGTCGTTCAACATGAACACCCGACGCTCCTTGGATTTCAGGATCTGCCCCCTCTCTCCATAAACCGTCTCCGTCAGAGTCTCACACAGGACCACCTGCCGCTGGCCGACACTCAGCAACTGCACAGGGACGACAACAAAGAGAAACTGTCTAGTGTGCATATTAGGTTTACGCAGTGGGGACCACACGGGGACCACACGGGGACCACACGGGGACCACACGGGGACCACACGGGGACCACACGGGGACCACACGGGGACCACACGGGGACCACACGGGGACCACACGGGGACCACACGGGGACCACACGGGGACCAGAACAAAGCGAAACTATCTAGTGTGCATATTAGGTTTACGCAGTCACAGTCCCGCACACAGTCCCGCACACAGTCCCGCACACAGTCCCGCACACGGGAGGTGCGGGGCCCAATTGGGAACAATGTTGGTGAGCCCCGGGTTCCCAGCCAAGGTCTGTAGATTCATAAAATATAAATAAAGACTATTATAGATTTTATATCTCTATGGTAGAATGAAAAGTAATCAAAATGTGCGCTTGCAAAAGTGCCTGTGAATGAATGGACATAACAGATCTAAGTTACATTTTAATATAAAATTGCAAACATAAGCCTACAGGTAACAAACAAAATGTGTAGATCACCGCTGAAAAGTACATAGTTACAATACCACCTGTTTTAGTAAGTGAAATTTTAAAAAGTAATTTAATTAACTAGATCCTGGAAAACCAATAACTAAAGACTCGGTGCTTTAAGGTAAAGGTGTGGGGATTTGTATGAAGAATGCCGTGTTGAACAACAAGGGAGAACATTTGCAGAGTTCGCACACCGCACGCTAATAACAATGCAAATAAACCTCCCACTGCAAGACGACTTCTGCCAAACACACTAAACGCCGAGTGCCATCCACAACTCCTCACCTCTGGGCTTGTTTTTTTTCTTTTTCATAAATTCTGTGACATTTGCATGACACTCATTAAGTCTGTGTGTTAAGCAGCTTGCAAACAAATGAGCACCACTGGGAATGTCAGAGTTTCTGAAGAGCGCGTGTCACATTGCTGGGTGCTGCATGAGGGGGGTGGCGATTCACCGCTTATTAAATAACCTAATGTCAACACTACAGATCAGGTGATTAAACTTATTGTACTATAGTCCATGATTGGCCACCCTACAGGCACCGGCACCTGGAAAAGGTCAACATTTCCCACAACACAATTTAAATATAAAAGAGACAGAACTCAGCCTTAAAGAGCATCACTGTTTGGCAGTTGGTATATTTCCATACACAAGTTAATTATATAATCCCAACTGAAAAATGTTTTTGTGGGGGAAACAAAAATGACTGCTTGCCTACACAATATAAAGAGTGAAGCGGAGGTTGTGGGCTATAGGTGTGCAATAGGACAACGTGCAGCCATGAAGACCACACACACACACACACACAACATTGAGTAATACCCAGCCAAGGGTTGACACAAACTGCTGGAGTAAAGGGCCTGTCCCACGGTACGAGCCAACTCAAGAGTTCTCCCGAGTTTCCCCCAATTCAAACTCAGAGAATTATGGTAATAGCCGCTCGTAGGTACTCGGGGCTCTCGTGGACATTTTTCCACATATTGAAAAAACTTCACGAGCTTACCGCGTTTCACGAGTACCTGCCGTTAGCGTTACCGCCGCTAAGAGATGTCCCGAGCTCTGACATGCATTCTACGTACTTACGAGTTTGATTTTTTTTTAAACTCAGGACAGCTCTTGGGTAAACTTGTATAGTGGGACAGGCAGCATCTCTGGAGAGAAGGAATGGGTGACGGTTCAGGTCGAGACCCTTCTACCAACCCATCCAACTTGAAACCGACCCTCACAACCCTACTGCCCTGCCGTTAAATAGGTCCAAACTGCTCAGCAAACCCGTTGCTTTTCAGATCTACACAGCATCTTAATTGTCAGTGATGCCACCCATTAACTGGAGGAACAGCGCCTCGTATTCCACATGGATATTTTACCACCCAAAGGCATGAACATTGAATTTTCCAATTTCAGGTAACCTTTGAAAAAACAAAGAATAAGTTTGATGGGCCGAACGGCCTAATTCTGCTCCTAGAGCTTGTAAACCTATGAAGTTAAACTCAGTACCAATATGAAACCACCAGACTGGAGTTAGAAATTCGATGTGACAGGGATGAAGGACTCACAAGAGGGAAGACATGAACAACACTAAACAAGGACGTAGGTTGAGGGGAGAGAGCTGGTTCCCTGGATGAAGGGGTTCCGCTCAGTGACACACTGACATAACAACTCCAGCTACAGGAACCAACACCTCCATTCATTTGCTAATTGGTGCTTGCCTATAAAAATAGGTTAATAGTCGTCCTGAAACCAGTAACATAATTTCATGGGAACACGAGTTTTCAGTTACAAGCCAGAGTCTCAATAAAACCGCTTCATAACTGTGACCGTGCTGAAGGTGCATCAAAGTCATGAATAGTTCTGGCCGTTGTACAGATCGAGTGCAGTCCCAATGTTGACAGTCTTGTACAGGCTCACGTTAGATTAGTTTTAGTTTGTTATTGTCATGGCACCAACGTACAGGGAAAAGCTTTTTGTTGCGTGCTAGCCAGTCAGCAGAAAGACTATAGAGTTAGATATAGCTCTGAGTGCCAATGGAATCAGGGGATATGGGGAGAAAGCAGGAATGCGGAACCAATTTTGGATGATTAGCCTAGACCACATTGAATGGCGGCGCAGGCTCGAAGGACCGAGTGGCCTCCTCCTGCAACTATTTTTTATGTTTCTATACAATTACAATCGAGCCGCCCACAGTGCACAGATACAGGATAAAGGGGAATAACATTTATTGCAAGATAAAGCCCAGCAAAAGGCAATTGAAGCGTGTAAGAATGAACTGAAGGTGCTGGTTTAAACATGATAGACACAAAATGCTGGAGTAATCTCAGCGGGACAGGCGGCATCTCTGGAGAGAAGGAATGGGTGATGTTTCGGTCAAGACCCTTCATCAGATATCCATCTTCTTCGGATGTCTACCTAGAGAAGAACCCCAGCCAGGAGAAGGAATGGGCGAGTCTGAAGGGTGTCGACCTGAAATGTCACCCACTCCTTCCGTCCAGAGATGCTGCCTGGCTCACTGAGTTACCCCAGCATTGGGTGTCTATCAAAGTCCAATTGAAGACAGTTCAAGGTCTCCAATGAGGTAGATGGAGCTGCCAGAGGAGGTAGTTGAGGCAGGTACGATCGCAATGTTTAGGAAACATTTAGACAGGTACATGGATAGGACAGGTGTAGAGGGATATGGGCCAAAGGTAGGCAGGTTGGTCTAGTGTAGATGGGGTATGTTGGCCAGTGTGGGCAAGTTGGGCCACAGGGCTTGTTTCCACACTGTCACTCTATGACCAGTGTAGATGGGGCATGTTGGCCGATGTGGGCAAGTTGGGCTGAGGGGCCTGTTTCCACTCTGTATCTAGTGTAGATGGGGCATGTTGGCCGGCGTGGGCAAGTTGGGCCACAGGGCTAGTTTCCGCTCTACGACTCCAGGTGCATTTGCCACATGTGTATCACCTTGTTGAGGTTACGGTCTCCCACACTCTTGGCCAGCTGCTGGATTTCGGCCACCTGATCCACCAATCTCTTCTGTTCATTGAGCTTCTCCGCCAGGGTTTCCAGCTCGGTCAGAGCGAGCTGCAAGGACAAGCGGTCCGTGTGGCCTCTCTGCGTGTTCTTTAACATATCCTGGGCAAGTCAAAACAGGGGAAGAGAAGGGAACAATGATAAAGAAGCCCGCTTGGTTTCCCAATAATTCATAATGATTCAACTTGAAAACTTGAGCATCATTTGGGAGGGAAAAAGTCAACGCAAAAGGAAGAGTAGACTTTCTTTCGTTCTTCCCATGCACTATTAAAGCATGGAATAAACTCCACCAAGCCACGGATGCCCAGCCAGATGCAACTACATTTAAAGTGGCACTTTCTTCCCAATAACCCTCTCTGGCTAAACCCCTCCCTTCACCACCTCCAGTTCAAAATTCTTCAAAATTCCAGTTGGAATATTTTGGAGGACCAAGTAACCAAGAACCAAGTAGACCAAGGTTTAATACAACCCATTTTGTCTCAAATAACGATGTAGACGATGGAATGCCGAAATAAAACGTTTAATGCTGCAAATACCAGGCACAGCAGGCAGCCTCTGGGGAGAGGAAGGAACTCAGTGGGTCAGGCGGCATCTGCGGAGGGGGAGGGACAGACGATGCTTTGGATCAGGGACCTTCTTCAAATCCTTGTTTTTGCTTCAAATTCATTTTTGCTGCAAGACAAGGCGGATGTCAACCCAAAATGTGGCCTGTCCATTCCCTCCGCAGATGCTGCCTAGCCAGCTGAGTATCTGCCACACTTTGTGTTTTGCTTAAGGTTAACTGTGTCTCTCTCCCTCTCTACCTCTCCCCACGGCTGCTGCCTGAACTGCCGTGTATTTCCAGCATTGTCCTTTTATTTATTCATTCAGCCACACAAGTGCCAGCTTCAGTAGACTCAGCAGGAAGCCCACTCCATCCAAAGCACCAAAGACGACAATCAACAGGAATGTTAAATCACATTTTCCCCCCAAATAGATACCACTTGTCAAAAGGCCTGCATAACACAATCAGCGACCCGTTTGGTTCAGTAGATCCTTGTGTTTGATTTAGTCTCCTGGTTTTGGCTATCCATCCTTTTACTTCCAAGTTCCACATCAAGTTCGAGGAGCAGAATTAGGCCATTGAGCCGATCAAGTCTACTCCGCCATTCAAACATGACTGATGTATCTCTCCCTCCGAACCGCATTCTCCCCATAACCTCCAACACCTGTACTAATCAAGAATCTATCTATCTCTGCCTTGAAGATATCCATTGACATGGCCTCCACAGCCTTCTGTGGCAATGAGTTCCACTGATTCACCACCCTCCGACTAAAGAAATTCCTCCTCAATTTTCACCTTGCATCTTGCCTCCTCCTATATTCCACTCACACCCACCCTTCCAGTTAGTTAAACTTGCCAAGTTTGATCCAACCATTATATCTGCCATCTCAGGCCACACTTAATGGCAGAGTTTATGAATCAATTATTTTGAACGTGGAGCATAAATGTCACTGTAAATTTATTTTTCCCTCACCTGAAGCAACAGAATAAACTGTGGGAATCGCTGGATTGGCTTCACCATCAGCCCATAGAGCGTTATCCGGTCAGAGTTGGAGGCTTGCTTCTTCTGTTAAAAAAAAAAGATCAAACCTTCAGCGAATGACCATCTGGCTTCCATGAACCTTAGAACCTGCTACTTGGTCTAAATAAATATCACAGCCATTACACTATAAATCTGCTCCAACCAAATGGGGAATTCTAAATGAGCAGTAGCTTATAGGACCAGCCAGGAATTAAGTCACAGCCAGTCTGAAGAAGGGGCTCGGCAGAAAATGGCACCTATTCCTTTTCTCCAGAGTTGCTTTCAACGTAAAACCAACACAAAGTCTAGAGATGTTGACGACCAGAATGTCTGCGTAATAACCCTGTCCCACAGTACGAGTTCATTCCAAGAGCTCTCCAGTTTGCCCTGATTCGAACTTGGAGATTTACGGTAATGGCCACTTGTCGGTACTCGGGGCTCTTGTTGGACATTTTTCAACTTGTTCGTTAGCGTTACGAGCCACTAAGAGACGTCCTCGAGCTCTGACGTACCCGCTACGTTCATTCTCCGTGCTTACAAGTTTGATTTTTTTTTAAACTCAGGAGAGCTCTTGGAATGAACTCGTACAGTGGGACAGGGCTTGTGACAATGAGCACAATCAAGAGATGTCCGATACCGATGAATCCGCTTTATTTCCAACCACAAACAGAAGCCTCGGGAAGATCACCCGTCATCATTGAGGAGACACAGGCAGACTAGGCAGCTTCTTCCCCTGGCCTCAAGAGGGAGCTGGCATTTACATGTTGATGCCCAATACAAACATTGCATACATTACAATGACCACAAATACAAACCTGTAAAATATAAACACTCTGCAATATAAGATGCCGAGTCAAAGTGCCCAGGCTGCATCACAACACTATAGCACACCATTGGCTTTGGACAAGAATGCACACATTCAAGTTTTAGTAGCCAGGATGTAGCTGTCAGTCTGAAGAAGGGTCTCGACCCAAAACGTCACCCATTCCTTCGCTCCGTAGGTGCCGGCTCACCCACTGAGTTTCTCCTGCATTTCTGTCTACAAGTTTTATTGGTCCATTTTCATTCCACCTAATCCAACGTTGTCCCACGTGTGACAAATTTGTGATGTCCTCCAGTCAATGGTGGAAAACACATCGGCCGCAGTCAAATCACTTCAGGCAACCATGCTCCACATTACATGTCAGAGGTGGTTATAGAGGGACATCTTGTAGAGGTGGGCAACATCATGAGGGGAATAGATGGGGTAAATGCAGAGTCTCTTGCCACAGCCAGAGGCATAGGTTTATGATGAGGGGAGAAAGATTGAATAGGAACCCGAGGGGTAGCATTTTTACACAAAGCGTGTGGGGGCATGGAGGAGGTAATTGAGGCAGGTACTATCATAACATTTGGATAGGTACATGGATAGGATAGATTTAGGGGGATATGGGCCAAAGACAGCCAGGTGGGACGTGTTGGTCGGTGTGGGCAAGTTGGGCTGAAGGGCCTGTTTTCACACTGTGTGACTCAACTAGTCACCTCCTCAAACTCTGACAACCCAATGCACATCCATACCATGTTAATATGCGCCTGGATATGGTGTTAGGTTCAAATTTCTTGCACGTGCGTATATATTATCCAGATATTAGTGAACACGGCACGGTTAGGGTAAAAGGTACAACCACAGGCCCACTGTGGAACAGGTGCTGCCTTACAATCCGAGACTACTTCATTTATCCCAGGAGGGAAATATTGGGGATGAACAAAGATTGGGGGTGGGGGGGGGGGAGAGGAAGTCAACCCCACGACAGGAGGGGGAGAAGTTGTCCCATGCCAGGGAGAACGTACAAACTCCGTACAGACAGCTCCCATAGTCAGGATCAAACCCTGGTCTCTGGCGCTGCGAGGCAGCAACTCTACCGCTGCGCCACCGTGACACCCGAGGTTGATTCCTGGTAACGTTTGATACACTTGTCCAGTTTGATCCATGCAAAAAGGAATACCTTCTGCAAAAATTAACAGCCATTGTACAAGAGATTCTAATGAAATGAATGGAAAAGAATGATAACAAGTGGTGAACATCTTCCCTGGAAGATTAATCTCAGACATAAAATGTTTAACAACGTGCATCCAAATCATTTTAACGAGCAGTCCAACACCTTCCCAAACTGCTGGGTTAAGTGTGGAGCAGGGACTACAGGTTGGATATGCTGCCCTCTTGTGGAATTACTGCCAGGATCCTCATGACAAGTATGATTGTTTGTTAAGGCAGCTCCACACAATACGTTGCTACCCTAATGCCATTAGCTGTCTCTTTTATAATCACAGTGGAGATTTAACCAAAGAGTTCAAGAGTCATTTATTATCACATGAACCAATTGGGACAGTGAGATTTGAATTACCATTCAGCCATACGGATAAAAAGAATTCCAAGCAAGAGGCTTGAGTCGGGTAAATGTCTGCACTGCTATTGAATGACAGGACCAGGGGACATGGGTTTCAAGTGAAGGGGGAAATATTTAAATGCAATCTGAGGGGTCACTTTTTCCACACCAAGGTTGGTGGGTGTACAGAACAAGCTGCCAGAGGAAGTCGTTGAGGCAGGGACTATTCCAGCATTTTAGAAACAGTTAGCAGGTGCATGGAGAGGACAAGTTTAGAGGGATATGGGACAAACACAGGCAGGTGGGACGAGTGTAGATGGGACGTGGGTGGGTGGGGGGGGAAGGGGAGGTGGGAAATTTTTTCTAATCTTTTACCTCGATGGAGATGCGATTTCTTCCCGCATCGTATCTCTGTCCGCACTGCGGCCCAACATCGAGGAGTTGGCAGCCTTCGCTGGAGACCGATTTTGAGAACTCCACCGCGGGTGCCTACAGGACTTTAACATCGTGGAGTCCGCGATCCCTTTGCCAAGGATCGACCTTGGAGCTCCAGCCGTGGGTGCTTGTGGACTTGCATCACATCAGAGATCGACATCAGGAACTCCAAGCCGCGGGAGTTTCGATCGACCCGACACGGGAGCATTGACCGCCCTGACGGATGGTTCAAATGCCCCGACAGTGGGAGCTTTGACCGCCCGGACGGATGGTTCGACTGCCCCAACAAGGGAGAATAAAGAGGAAGATTGGACTTTTTTTACCTTCCATCACAGTGAGGAATGTGGGGAATCTGCTGTGGTGGTTGTTTATGTTAACTTTCATGTAGTTGTGTGCCTTGCTGCTTTTTTCCCCGTATGGCTGTATGGCAATTCCCATATCACTGTACTTTAATTGGTACATGTGACGATAAAAGACCTTTGAAACCTTAGAGCTCAGTGGGGTGGAGGGGGGGGGAGATGGGCAGGTGATGATTGGGGTTGGGACCCTTCTGCAGCCTCAATGCTGAAACAACTCGTTCAATTTCACATTTCTTGTCACATGCTCCACTTGGTACAGTGACATTTGAGTTACCAGACATCCATACAAATAAAAACATCACACACAATACTCAGCTCTGTCCCATAGAGAAACAGATGAGAGAAAGCAAACTTGGGGTAAAGGACCACCAACTTTAAATATCACCTCCCCACACAGATGCTGCCTGACGTGCTGAGTATTTCCAGCTCTCCCAGATAAGATTATTATCACCCAAGAGTTCTACATTTAGACTCACCTTTAGGAATTCAAGAAAAGCAGGTTTGGTTAGGCAGGCCTTCTTAATGAGAGCCATAGCATTGGTGAAGTTGTTCACATAGTCACTGTAAACATCCAGCACCATCGACTTTGAGAACTGGAAGAGAAACACAAGAAGATTTCTGCTAGATGGTGTATGCATTCTGGGGCTGCCCATCATTCCTGTGATCACAGCAGTAAATCTCTTTCACAAACTGATAGATTACCCAACAGCATAACTGAAGGTACTATACACTACCCTTCATTACAGTCTTTAGACTGTAGAGATCCAGCATGGAAACAAGCCCTTTGTTCCACCGAGTCCGTGGCGACCAGCGATCACCCCACACATTCATGCTATCCTACACACCCACACACGGGACAATTTACTGAAACACATTAACCTACAAACCTGTACGTCTGTGTGGGAGGAAACCGGAACGTCTGGAGAATGTATAAACTCTGTACAGACAGTACAAAGTCGGGATCAAAGCGGGGCCTCTGGCGCTGTGAGGCAGCAACTCTAGCGCTGTGCTGCGTATAACAAATGGTCTTGATGGACCAGGTCGCACTGTAACGTTGGCTGGTGTTACATTACAGTGGCTGTCTGTGCCAACGTCTGCAGAGCAGGGTGATGCATGGAACTACCAGAGGTGGAGCAGGAGAACGGGAAGCATCATCACCACCACTTACCGAAGCTACAAAGAGGTCGCCAATTTTCTCCGTGGCATCCCACTCGGCCACTCGGGAAGACAGGGCGATCTGGAACATGGAGTGACATTGTAGAACTTCCTTCAGACGGTGAAACACCACACGCAGCTTCCTCAAGCTCATCAGCTTGGGCTCAGCCTCCAGCAGTGGCTTCTTGTACTCCTGGAAGGAGGCATGAGAACAGGCACATGTAATTGGACTTTGCAAACTTCACCCTGACCTAAACGTCATTCCCTTGTCATGTATCTATACTGACTGGATAGCACGCAACAAAAGCTTTTCACTGTACCTCGGTACACGTGACAATGAACTGAACTGAATCAAGTGGCCCCTGCAGCTTGATCTCCTGTACATCTTCCAGCCCTGTACCATATTTCTCGATCATCCGAGTATACCTCAATGCTAGACACAAACTGCTGAAGTAACTCAGCGGAACAGGCAGCATCTCTGGAGAGAAGGAATAGGTGACATTTTGGGTCGAGACCCTTCTTCAGACTGAAGAACCAGCCCAAAATGTCACCCATTCCTTCTCTCCAGAGATGCTGCCTGTCCCGCTGAGTTACTCCAGCATTTTGTGTCCACTTTAGATTTAAACCGATTTAATCTGCAGTTCTTTCCTACTAGTCTACCTTGATTTCCATTTCAACATCTATCGATCTCCATGCATCATGAACTGCAAGACAGAGTCCCCTCAGCCCACTGGAGTAACGAGTAGACCAGGGGCCCCACTGCTACCTCCCCTGGTTGATTAGAGAGGGGACCATGACCATAAACTTTGTTTCATCGACAATGGATTAAAATACTGATAATTTCTCCCCAAAGTAATTATCTTTAAATTAAAAAGAGAAAGTCACAGAAGAGTAGCAAGATCAAAGGTCCTAGCCCACAACTACCCCACAATTCAGTTTTCCATGCCATATTTCTATCATCTTATAAAATAGATTGTAGGTTAGTGTTTATTTCGAGGAAGTCAAGAATAAATAGTAACAATAAGGAGTTGGCCATTTAGGACTGAGACGAGGAAAAGGTTTTTCACCTGAGAGCTGCGAGTCTGTGGAATTCTCCGCCACAGAAGGCAGTGGAGGCCAATTCACTGGATGTATTCAAGAGAGAGTTAAATATAGCTCTGAGGGCTAAAGGAATCAAAGGATAAGGGGAGAAAGCAGGAACAGGGTACTAATTCTGGAAGATCAGGGTCCTAAGCTGAAACATCACCCATCTACATTCTCTAGAGATGCGGCCTGATCCACAGTTACACCAGCACTTTGTGTTTGACACGAGTGCAGAACAGGCAGCACGGTAGTGCAGCGGTAGAGTTGCTGCCTCACAGCACCAGAGACCCAGGTTCCATCCTTACTATGGGCGCTGTCTGTACAGAGTTTGCACGTTCTCCCCGTGATTGTTTGAAAGGATGATGTGGGTGTCGGGTAAATTCACCAAATGTTCCAAAACGTGAATACTTGGTGGAAAAATATCTTCCCTCATTTCCACTTGAACTTGTTGTCAAACCTCTGCTGTGTTTAACAATGTCATCGTTTCAAACAAGACGAAGAATATTAAACTTGCCCAGACGTAGCCTGGATGTGTTCTGCTCTTACTAACTTCCTCTGGAGCAGAACCACACCACAATGCTCGATGCAGCAACCATCAGGCTCCTGCACCACCCAAAGCATAACTACTAACGACTGTCTGACCTGCATCAGGAGCCCCTCCATAAGCCGGGTGTGTGGACTGGACTTTGACCATGGCACCTCATGTGTGGTCTCAGTGGGCTATTTCTGTACACTGTGTTAATCGGGGATTAGGCTTGGGAATGGCAATACTAAACTGTGTACAATAAACCACTATGGCACAGCGGTAGAGTCGCTGCCTTAGTGCTTGTAGCCCTGGAGACACGGGTTCAATCCCGACTACAGGGGCTGCCTGCGCGGAGTCTGCACGCGTGGGTTTTCTCCGTGATTTTCACTTTCCTCCCACACTCCAAAGAGGCACAGGTTTGTAGGTTAATTGGCTTGGTATACGTGTAAATTGTCGAGTGTGAGTGTTAATGTGCGGGGATCGCTGGTCGGTGCGGACACGGTGGGCCAAAGGGCCCGTTTCAGCGCTGTATCTCTAAACTAGACCTAAAATCATTTCACTGTGATTTAGCACAAGACAAGACAGTGCCATTGACTGCATTATTACAGCCTGGTCACGTGGGAATGACGGACACATTTATTGCCTTGTTTATTGGTGATTTAATTGTAGCGTGCTTGGGTTACTGCGTTTGTAAAACTGCAGAAAATAAGAATGTCATGGTTCTAGCCCCCGTGAATGTGATAATTAAAGTCTCGACTCTGGAGAAGTCCAGCCTCTTACCTGTAAGATTCGTTTCAGAGATTCAACGTAACTCCGTTCACTTTGCACAATTGAACTCAAAATGTGCCTTCGTATGATCTGTTAGACAAGAACGGTGCAGAGAGAGTAACGTTACAGGTCTTCATTGCCACACATTCATCTCATTCGGTATCCTTCTTAGCTGAACAAATGCAAATGGGATGTAGAACAGTGTACTAGGTGTAAGAATCTATCGGGTTAAGACAGACAAAATGCTGGAGTAACTCAGAGGGACAGGCAGCATCTCTGGAGAAAAAGGATGGGCGATTCAGAACAAGGAGATAGGGCAGCAAACAAACGCAGCCATCTCCAGCTCGGAATGTTTACTCCGAGTGCACTCCCTGAACGTCTCGGCCATCGTTCTACTAGGCCATGAGGAGCAATTCAAGAGCTACTTAGAGCAAGGATAGTCATTGGCCCACAAGGATGGGGTAGATGTAGAATGACCCAACACAGAGGAAAATGGAAACAATAATAAAATGATTCAGCTGCGGAAACAAATATTTCCTTCATTGTTGTTACTTATGGCAAATCATCCATTCTTGTGTCTTGGGTACCATCTATATCTCTCGTTCGCCTCTCCCTTGGCTCCCAGTCTGAAGAAGAGTCTTGACCCAAAACATCACCTATTCCTGTTATCCAGAGATGCTGCCTGACCCGCTGAATTACTCCAGCTTTTTATGCCTGTCCTTGGTTTAAACCAGCATCTGCAGTTCCTCCCGACACATCCCAAAACAAATGTCTTTCTTGCTCCATTCTATATTTTCCCCAAAACCTTTTCCGACTCAAGGTTTGAAGAATGGAACCAAATAAGGGCGGACGGTGGTAGATGGGGCCGGGGGGGGGGGGGGGGGGGGGGGGAGCAATGAGGTAGGGGAGGGGATCTAGTGGGAGGAGTGTAGGGCTGATGGGGGTATTGTAGGAAGAGGTATTAAGGGCAGCACAGCGGTAGAGTTGCTGCCTTATAGCACCAGGGACCCAGCTTCGATCGGGGTTGTGAACTAGTGTATGGGTGATCAATGGTCGGCATGGAATGGCTGGGCCGAAGGGCCTGTATCTCTATAACAAACGGTATTGTTCGAAGCTACTGACCTGCTGAGGACTGAGCCCGGGTGGCATTGGACAAAGCTCTGGTGGAGGATGTTTCGAGTCTGACACCTGAACATCAAGATAGCCAGCATCATCCTCTTCATACTGATCTGAAAGAAAAAACTACGTTTCAAAATTATTTGTCAAACACAAACGATGAACCAGTTGACATTATCCTTGATCAACATCCCCTTTGACCTCTCATTAACACACCTCACCCTTCCTTATCTCCAGTTTCCCTCTCTCCTGACTCTCAGTCTGAAGAAGGGTCTCGACCCAAAACGTCACCCATTCCTTCCCTCCAGAGATGCTGCCCGTCCCGCTGAGTTACTCCAGCACTGCCTTCCTTATTAGTTAGAACTGTTGTTTAACTACAAGGGGCTTGGCCAAGCTGCGGCTCTGCATTTTCTGTTGTTTAACTACAAGGGGCTTGGCCAAGCTGCGGCTCTGCATTTCAGAATCACAGGTCAAGTGGAAATTTAGGCAAGAGTATAAAATATCTGGAGGTCTTGATCAGGAGTCTGGGATGGTCCCAGCACAGCAACTGAGATTTAAGGTGAAAACATTAGAGGGCAACAGAGAGAGAGAGAGAGAGAGAGAGAGAGGGAGAGGAAGTGGGATGTGTGCCGTGCTGGCCACGTCTGTCCCACAGCATGAAAGAAAGCTTCAATGCTTTTGAAAAGTAACTGGGTGAAAACCCGACGTGGTTACTGTCCCAAGGCAGGACAACAGGATTCATCTCGTATCCCTCCCCTTCATCCACTGTGGTGCACCAGACAATTACATTCCTCAAGGCAACTTGCTGACTTTACACAAGGTGTCGGCAAGGAATATATCAAGTGATTCAATTTGAAATTAAGAATATTTTAAAAAAAGATACAGAATGGAACAAGGTAATGGAGTGCAGACCATGGTTCAGGCTGGTCAGTAGGAGTATTCTCCCACTCCTTGCTCCTCCGCCCCATGCCAATGCCGAGTTCACCAAGCCCTTGTCCGGTCTCACCCCGGCTGCCGACCGACCTGCTGCCTGCAGTGTTTCAGATGTCCAAGGGGTGAAGTTTCTCAACAGCTTGAGTTGAAGAGGCATTGTCTCCACGGGCTCCCCTGCCCGTTCCCCAGCACAGCCCGGTGGGGCTGCAGGAGATCGCGGACGGCTGGATGGGCAAGGAACATGCAGTGGATTCAAAACAAAACCAGCCAGGCTTCCTGTTGCTGCCCATTAGTCATCAACCCGTGGTTACGTCACTTTAGACCAGAAGCAAGCCGACGGCTTCGTTGCTGCCAGCACCGACTTTGTACAGGAAATAAAGAGTTTAGTTTTGGTGTACAACACAGAAACAGGCCATTCAGCCCACTGATTATGATGCATGTACATTAACACCACCCTACACACACTAGGGACAATTTCACATTTATACCAAGCCAATTAACTTACAAGCCTGTACGTCTTTGGAGTGTGGGGGGGAAATCGTAGATCCCAGAAAACCCACGCGGTCACGGGGAGAACGTGCGAACTCTGTACAGACAGCACCCGTAGTCAGGATCGAACCCAGATCTCTGGCGCTGTGAGGCAGCAACTCTACCGCTGCGCCACCGTGCTGCCCATGTGAGTTGTGAGCAGAGAGATCAAATTTGTGGGATTGTCCACACACTAAAGAGCAAGCAAATGGGAAATGTCTGCATTGATGGAGACCATGTCTGCCCCACTTATCCAAGCTGCCCACAGCTGCCGTCTGCAACAAATGATTACTGCAAGAGGACAGCTCTTCCGCTTCTGCTGGCTGGCTTGCTGCACAACCGCCAACAGCTGGGCTATCTCGTGCAAGTCACGCTCGCATGGGCACTTGCACTTCCCACTATAGTTGGTCCAACTCAATCCACAATGTCTGGGTTCAGTGCAAAGCACATGTTCTGTAAAATAATTCCTGGCTTGTGGCACCAAATAAGTTTACACAGGAAAAGTATGCAATGTTGAGATGGAGTAGAAAGATTCAAAGCGATTGTCAAATCAAATGGGGCGGCCACAGATTCTTCAATGAAGAATGCACGGACTGGAGATTTATTGTGGAAGGGGTTAGAGAGTAACCCTGTCATAGGGTGATGGAGTGTGGAAACTGACCCTTCAGTCAAACTTGTCCATGCCGACCAACATGCCCCATCGACACTAGTCCCACCTGCCACACACACCCCCACACCGTCCCCCCCCACCCCCACACTGCCCAATCTGACCACGATACCCACTCTACACTAGTCCCACCTGCCACACACACCCCCACACCGTCCCCCCCACCCCCACACTGCCCAATCTGACCACGATACCCACTTTACACTATTCCCACCTGCCTGCGTTTGGCTCACATCTCTCTCATCCATTCCGATCCACAAGAAAGCAGTAACTGGATACTGAACTAGATCAATTACCATCACATTGAATGAGGAAGCAGGCCTGAAAACCGGAACTCTGAACAATGATTGGCCTTACCTTGAGAATCTCTCTTTTGAAGGAAGGATACTTTGCGCAAGACTGCATTTTTTGTCTTCTCCAATCCGTCTTTAGTCCCATTCCTTGCCGCCTTCATGAGCTGCTGCATCTGATGTGAGGAACAGTGCCACAGTTAACAAGCACACATTGGAGTCACAACACATCCCAGAAACATCCAACTACCTACATCTCCCGTCATCTGTTAAGGTGATTCTGATTTCAAAGACAAAGCAACCTTCAACCCTGAGATGCAGGAGATGGCCGATGGACATCTGGAGCAACAGCAAAGTGCTGGAGGAACTCAGAGGGTCAGGTAGCAATGGGTCGGGAAATGAACAAGCAACACTTCAGGTCAGGACAATGAGGGGGGACCTCACTGAAACTTACCAAAAAGTGACAGGCCTGGATAGAGTGGATGTGGAGAGGATGTTTCCACTGGTGGGAGAGTCTAGGACCAGAGGGTTCAGCCTCAGAATACAAGGATGTACTTTTAGGAAGGAGATGAGGAGGAATTTCTTTAGTCAGAGGGTGGTGAATCTGGAATCCATTGCCACAGAAGGCTGTGGAAACCAAGTTATAAGATATTTAAGGCAGAGATAGATAGATTCTTGATTAGTACAGGCGTCAGAGGTGATGGTGAGAAGGCAGGAGAATGGGGTTGAGAGGGAAGGATAGATCAGCCATGACTGAATGGCGGAGTCGATGAATAGTTTAATTCTACACGTATCACTACTGAACTTCTCATTAACGGTCCGGTCTTGAAACAGCACCTATTTCCCTCCACAGATACTGTCTGACCTGCAGCACTTTGTTTTGGGTTAATATTTAAAATCAATATTTTTCCAACAAGTAGATTCTCTTTTGCCAAAAGTCCAACAAACCAATTCAATCTTTCAAACATCTATCCATTACATTCTTGCCCATATCATTAATGCAGGAAAGTTCAGGACCCCTCTCAGCGTTGACCAAGACGCCAAGCTGGAGCACAAGCCCACCCTTCAGGCCATGGTGCTGAAACAAACACACTGCGCTGTTGCGCACCCCTCCTTCACGACCAACGCCCACCGTTTGCAGCAGCAAACTACTGCTGCCTGACTTGGTCAAACATCACAACTCGGAGGCATGAAGCAAAGTGTAAGATAAATAGGACTTCTTTCAGTTAAATGCAGGACCATGAAGTGAAGAGAAGTTTGTAAAGTTGAGGGATGTCAGTGCTGAACAACAGAAGATTGCTCGAGAGATGCTGCCTAACCCGTTGAGATGTTCCAGCACTAGGCGGTCTTAACTCACATGTTTTCAAGTGAGGGGTTTGATGCAGGGTAAAGTTATTTGCTCTAAAACTGCAACAGCATACCTCAACACCAAACTCGGGAAATATCCCTAATGCACAAGTACTGTAGCTCCATTCCCAGGCAGACACACAATGCTGGAGTTACTCAGCGGGACAGGCAGCATCTCTGGAGAGGGGGAATGGGTAATGTTTCGGTCTCGATCCAAAACATCACCCATTCCTTCTCTCCACTGATGCTGCCTGGTCCGCTGAGTTGTTCCAGCATTTTGTGTTGGCGTTCGATTTAAACCAGCATCTGCAGTCTTTCCGACATAGCTCCTTTCCCAACCAACTAGCCTGCAGTTATACTGAGAGCCATGCACAAGAACTGGAGCTGAAACTTCCAAATCTCAGCGTCCAGATTTTGTTTTTAAATGGCATGAAGAAGCATTACTCACTAGTTCAATGGAGCCACAAGGAACTGCCGATTCTGGCATCTTGCATAGAACACAAAGTGCTGAAGTAAGGCAGCTGATTAGGCAGCATCTCACGACAACATGGACTGGTGACGTTATGGATTGGGCCCTTTAACTGATTGTAGTGGTGGGAGAAATCTGGAAAAGGAGTTGGGGTGAGACACAGTCTGGTACGTGACAGGTGGACAACGATCCTGGCCAAGGAAGCAGTCCAATGTCTCTACTTCCTGTGAAGGCGCCGGCAACCACAAAGTAGAAAGATAGAGAGGGAGAGGGGGGGGAGAGAGAGAGAGAGAGAGAGAGAGAGAAAGAGAGAGAGATACCTTGCAATCATAGCGCAGTTTCAGCTCCTGAACGTCTCTGCCCCTGACTTTCATGGCCAGGAATTCTCTCTTAGTCCTGGCGTACTTCTCCTTCAGTCTACTGAGATCCGGGGAGAGCTGAGCAGCAAGCAGGACAGGAAAGAGAAAGAAGAGATGGGCGGCAGAGGGACAGAAGAGGCATGAGAGTTAGTGACGAGGCATGCAGATGCACACTGCCTCCTGTAACATTTAATGAAAGTCCAGTACTGCAGACAGAGGGGCGAGTCATGCTGGGATCACATCTGATGGTGCATCCTCCGTTACACCTGCCAAGGTTGGGTTCGGGTCTACTTTGCCCGTATGGAACCAATAGCTGACACTAGGTGGGTAACGGTCACTGTAAACTAGGCAGCATTAACTACAGGTGGGACAAGCATAGTCAAAGTTAGGACATGTGGAAAGTCCCAAACACGCAGGTGCTGGGGAAAATAGGCAAGGATCCTGAAATATAACCAATCCATTTGAAAAATAAAACTGCCCTAGTAAGCTACACAAACCACTTCCAGATTGATGTTTTTACATCATTAATATCGTGGTACATAAGTGTACATTTGCAATGTAGCTGTAAATGACTCACTACGGAGAATTTTAAACCCAGCCTCAACAACGATGAGCAAGTAAAAAGCACGCACTCCTCGCACCAAGTCCGTCCCCACTATCACCCATCCTCAAGGACATGTCAATGGACACTAACTAACCGGTGGAGAAAGGATAAAGGAAGGAACAGCAGATGCTGGTTTACATCGAAGATAGACACAAAGTGCTGGAGTAACTCAGCGGGACAGGCAGCATCAAGGCAGATGATAGACACAAAGTGCTGGAGTAACTCAGCGGGACAGGCAGCATCTCTGTAGAGAAGGAATGGGTGACGTTTCCGGTCGAGACCCTTCTTCAGACCGTTCTTCAGTCAGAAGGCGGCTCTTGATCCAGAATTAAAGGGCGTTCTTTTAGAGAGGAGGTGAGGAGGAACTTCTTTTGTCAAGTGGTGAATCATTGCCGGAGAGGGCTGTGGAGGCCAAGTCAGTGAAGGGTTACGGGGAGGAGAATGGGATTAGGAGGCAGTGATCAGCCATGATCGAATGGCAGAGTGGACACGAGGGGCCGAATGGCCTAATTCTACTCCTATAACTTGTGAACGTAATACGAAGGAAGGCCATTTGGCCCATTGGGTCAATGCTGACTATCAGCAAGCAGCCCGACAATTCCCTTTCCCCTGTTCTCCTACCATTCCTTCTCACACTTTGCATTAATTTAGTCAGTTGAGTTTAGAGATTTAGCATGAAAACAGATCCTTCGGCCCTGTTGAGTCCACACCAACCCACTCATACCAGCTCCATGTCCCCCCCAGTTTTACACACTAGGGGCAATTTACAGGTCAATTAACCAACAAACCTGTACGTCTTTGGAGTGTGGGAGGAAACCGGAGCACCCAGAGAAAACCCACGCAGTCACAGGGACAACGTACAAACTCCGTACAGACTGCACCCGTAATCAGGATCGAACCAAGGTCTCTGGCGCAGTGAGGCAGCAACTCCACCGCTGCACCCCCCGTTCTCTGTTTGCATTTAGATGAGTTTTTCTACAAGCTTACATCATGGTCCCAATGTTCGGGGAGTCCAGATCCAGGGGTCACAGTTTAAGAATAAGGGGTAGACCATTTCGGACTGAGATGAGGAAAAGAGAGTTGTGAATCTGTGGAATTCTCTGGCACAGAAGGCAGTGGAGGCCAATTCACTAGATGTTTTCATGAGAGAGTTAGATTTAGCTCTTGGGGCTAAGGAAATCAAGGGATATGAGGAGAAAGCAGAAACGGGGTAATGATTTTGGGTGATCAGCCATGATCATATTGAATGGGGTGCTGGCTCAAAGGGCCGAATGGCCTACTCCTGCACCTATTGTCTATGTTTCTATAGAGTGGTAATTTACAGCCACCAATTAGACGAGCAGGACATCCGTGGAGAATTGTGGTGACACAGTGTTGTGTTCAGGGCATTGTCGACCAGCACGGGGCTCACTTTTGGCTGCAGGGCGGCTTTGCATCTTTGCTGCTCTCCCCCAGCTTTGCTCTCCTCATCGGAGTGTTCATCGTAGCTCTCAAACTCACTGGAACTCCAGCCTTCCTCCAGCCGGATGGGACTGGCACAGCCAGCGTGGCGGCGCACGTCTTCATAAATCAGCTCCTCCATCCGCACTGCCGGGAGAGACATCACCAGCAACATTGTGAACACAACCGGCTGACAACAGAGCCAGTGACATTATCAATGCACGCCCCCACACACACACAACACACACAACACACCAAAACCCTTCCCCATGAGAGGACGTTAAAACAGCCAGCACAGACAACAGAGAGCACTTCCCAACAACCTGCGTTTGGTTAATGGCAGCAAAGAGTTTCAGGAAGAGGAGAAGCAGCGTTCCACACAGAGGGTGGTGGGGCTGCCGGTGGTGGTGCTGCCGGTGGTGGTGGTGGCAGATACGATAGTGCTGTTTGAGAGGCTTTTGGATAGGCGCATGGGTATGCAGGGATAGGGATCACGTGCAGATGTAAGCGGCACAGCCACACGCGCACACACACGCGCGCGCGCACACACACACACACGCACGTTCCTACCCTGCTCCCGAGGAGATCGATCGTCACAAGCAACATCATCGTAGATGACATCGGCCTCAGTGTCTGGTGATGAAAATGCAGCCAGGATAGGCTGAGCTGAAAACAAATGGGAATAATTACTTTAAATCATAAACAGTACAAAATAAGGAACTGCGGATACTGGTTTATACCAAAGATAGACACAAGGCGCTGGAGTAACTCGGGTCAGGCAGCATCCCTGGAGAAAAAGGATGGGTGATGTTTTGGGCCCAGTTCAGATTACACCAGAAACGCCACCTATCCATGTTCTCCACAGATGCTGCCTGACCCGCTGAGTTACTCCAGCACTCTGTGAAACGTCACCTATCCATGTTCTCCACAGACGCTGCCTGACCCGCTGAGTTACTCCAGCGTTTTGAGTTGTATCTCAATGATATGTTAAAACCAAACATGGAATAAAAACTCAACTTATAAAAGAGAGGCCAGGATAGAGGGGATGTTTCCACTAGTGGGAGAGTCTAGGATCAGAGGTCTCAACCTCAGAATTAAAGGACGGGCCACTAGAAAGGAGATTAAGAGGAATTTCTTTAGTCAGAAGGTGTGAATCTGTGGAATTCTTTGCCACAGGAGGCTGTGGAGGCCAAGTCAACAGATATTTTTAAGGGAGATAGATTCTTGATTAGTACGGTTGTCAGGGGTTATGGGGAGATGGCAGGAGAATGGGGTTAGGAGGGGGAGATAGATCAGCCATGATTGAATGGCGGAGTAGACTTGATGGGTCAAATAGACTAATTCTGCTCCTATCACCTATGAATTTATGAAGAAGGGCGAATGAAATAACAAAGGTATCTGACCAAAGCAAAGGCTGGAAAAGCATTTCCTAGCTTGATGCTGACACCAAAAAAAAACTTGCAGGGTAAACACCACAATTACAATGCGTACCAGAGGAGTTGGGAGGAGGAATACAACACAAGCACTTCATGTCAACACAAAGAGGAGGATTGACAAGGACACAAATACACCCCGCTTCCATCAGAGGCTGGGCAAGAATGGATCAGACAGAGAATGGAATGCAGCTGCCATTAATAATGAGTCAATGAGCAATTAGGCAAATGAATGAAAATTGGGCAGCTTGTTTCATCATGCAAGTTAACGACGTTGCTGGAATCTGCACATTACTATCTGTTTCTGGAGTTCATGAGGTGGGGTTATTGTCCTTTAATTATCACAGTTAAATGCAGAGGCACCTGTTAATGTCATTGATCCATGTTTCCACCAGCTTTATTGCAGTGACACAAAGTAATGGGAAACTATCTTCTGGGGAGGAACAGATCGGCAGACTGGCAGCTTCAGGAAGGTGCTGCCACTCATCAAGCTAGTTTTAATCAAAGCAATTTTCCCCATGATACGCAAATGGTGGCCCCAGAGAAGGTTTCAGGATGAGTGGAATAGGGTGTTGGAGGCATGTGTATCATCGCAATAACCCTCTCTGGCTAAACCCCTCCCTTCACCACCTCCAGTTTAAATTCCAGTTGGAATATTTTGGAGGACCAAGTAACCAAGAACCAAGAATCGTACGCACGCACACACATTACAGGCAAAGGTGGCGCAGCGGTAGAGTTCCTGCCTTACAGCGTCAGAGACTGGGGTTCGATCCCAACTACAGGTGCTGTCTGTACGGAGTTTGTACGTTCTACCCGTGACCCGCGTGGGTTTTCTCCGGTTTCCTCCCATATCTCAAAGATGTACAGGTTTGCAGGTTAATTGGCTTGGTATAATTGTAAATTGTCCCTAGTGTGTGCAGGATAGTGTTAGTGTGCGGGGATTACTGGTCAGCGTGGGCTCGGTGGGCCGAAGGGCCTGTTTCCGCGCTGCATCTCTAAACCAAACTAACAAAAGATGGGCTCATGTTGACAAAAAATTAATTTGAATAAAAGTTCAGATGCTTTAAATCTGAAATTACTCACATTTTATAAATCCGATTTTTTTTTACAATTTAGAATTACAAATGCTGTAAATACTCAGCTGGTCAGGCAGTATTCGTGTTCCGAGGAGCAGTCTCTTACTGAAACATTAACCAGCATCTGCAGTTCTTTCTTAAACGTTTAGTGCAAGGTAAGGCATCACAGTTAAAGTAAGAGATGTGGGTGTAGGAGTGGAGATTTAAGAGTGTGGAGCGATTGTAATGCGTGAGTGCGGATCTCCCTCTGTGGCGAGCACACACATAGTCGTCCGTGTTGGACGCCATCTTGGCAGCACCAAGAATGAGCCTGTTATGACAGGCCTCGTCCAAACATTACTGTCATATCAGATGAAAATCACACACTCAGTGGGTCACGGTTACTTGGGATGACACGAGATGTGTGAGGGTGAGGCCAATGTGCCTGAAGGGGAACCGACCAGACCCTGGGCAAGCCCAGCCTGACTCACCTGGAACACCAGTAGTAGTTCCCATAGATACCGTCTATTGTTATTTGTGTTTGTGAGAGGTTGAGTTAAATGTAGGTGAGGTCTGCTAGAACTGTTGAGATTGTATGTTCAGTACCAACTATAAACCAGTGAGGAGACACCTGATAGAAGTATATAAAATGATGAGATGCATAGATTGGGTAGACCAGGGATGGGGAACCGTTTCATGTTAGAAGGCCGCATTCAGTTAGCTGTAATCTAGTATGGCCGCATCCAAGACACTTCGATTAGATATAGGATTATTTTGTTGAATCTTCTTTTACTCTTTGGTATTTCAAATATGTTCATTTTAAGATGAAAATTAAAATAATAAAAGATGACCAAAAACATATTAATAAAAATAAAATGATTTTTTCTACAAAATTTGGATTCATTCAAAAGGCCGCACTTAAGGCCGCAGGTTCCCCACCCCTGGGGTAGACAGTCAGAACCTTGCTCCCCCAGGGTAGACAGTCCAACACTAGAGGGCACAGCTATGAGGGGAGAGGGGGAAAGTTTAATGGAGATGTGTGGGGCAAGTATCTTTTACACAGAGGGGGGGTGGGTGCCTGGAACGCGCTGCCAGGGGTGGTGGTGGAGGCAGATACGGGAGCGGTGAATAAGGCTTTTAGACAGGTACGTGGAAGAGCAGGGAATATGGTTCATGTACGGGCAGTGATTAGAGTGGAGGTCAAGTCATTGGGTATTTTTAAGGTGGAGATTGAGATTCTTGATTAGTACACGTGTCAGAGGTTATGGGGAGAAGGCAGGAGAATGAGGTTACGAGTGAAAGGTAGATCAGCCATGGTTAAATGGCAGAGTAGACATTGGGCCGAAGGGCTTGTTTCCACAATGTATCTCTGACCTCTAAAGATCTGTCAGTTTCCAGATTTTTTCCACTGGTTCACCGGCATTGAGGCATAAATGGGGAAGATATTTGATGCCGTGCCACTCTCCTGCGAATAACCTTCATTTTAACCAACAGCAGCAGGCTGATGGCTCAAGTGTAGGTGTGAAAACCTCCAGTTTCAAGGACAGTTATGCCCCTGTCCCACTTAGGAAACCTGAACAGAAACCTTCCTGGTGAAATAAAACTGGGTGAAAAAAAGGTCTTGCCTTCCACTACCTGCAACCTCCAGCAACCACCTTCAACTAGCATTGCAACCGGCTCCAACTAAATAATTACCCATTTTTAAAACAGCAACCTATTTTTAGTCGCAGCATCTTTTGAATTTTTTTAAATAATCGCCGAACATAGAAGAAGCGTAAACCACTTTCAACCATTAGGGAGACTGACAAAAACCTCCGGGAACCGCCCGGAAACCTTGGGTGGGGCGCAAAGTCTCCAGAGGTTTCCGTTCAGGTTTCCTAAGTGGGACAGGGGCATTTCTTCCCAGCTGTTATCAGGCAACTGAACCATCCTACCACAACCAGAGAGCGGTGCTGAACTACTATCTACCTCATTAGTGACATAGAAACATAGAAACATAGAAATTAGGTGCAGGAGTAGGCCATTCGGCCCTTCGAGCCTGCACCGCCATTCAATATGATCATGGCTGATCATCCAACTCAGTATCCCGTACCTGCCTTCCCTCCATACCCTCTGATCCCCTTAGCCACAAAGGCCACATCTAACTCCCTCTTAAATATAGCCAATGAACTGGCCTCAACTACCCTCTGTGGCAGAGAGTTCCAGAGACCCACCACTCTCTGTGTGAAAAAGGTCCTTCTCATCTCGGTCCTAAAGGATTTCCCCCTTATCCTTAAACTGTGACCCCTTGTCCTGGACGTCCCCAACAACGGGAACAATCTTCCTGCATCTAGCCTGTCCAACCCCTTAAGAATTTTGTACGTTTCTATAAGATCCCCTCTCAATCTCCTAAATTCTAGAGAGTATAAACCGAGTCTATCCAATCTTTATTCATAAGACAGTCCTGACATCCCAGGAATCAGTCTGGTGACCCTCGGACTCTCCTTGATCGGACTTTACCGGCTTTATCTTGCACTAAACGTTATTCCCTTATCGTTTATCTGTGCACTGTAAATGGATCGATTGTAATCATGTACTGTCTTTCCGCTGGCTGGATAGCACGCAACAAAAGCTTTTCATTGTACGTTGGTACACATGACAATAATAAACTAAACTGAACATCATTTTGACCATTTGGCAAGCAGAGTCTCGTGGAAACCTCCCTGCAGCTGGGCCCGGCAGAGCAAGATGACGGATGATTCCAGAACATCTGCTGGACTCTGCGGCAGGACAATCAGATTGGAAATGCAATCCTGCAAATTGCAAGGAACTGTTGCTCTCTTTCTGGCCCTCGGCCAAGATGCAAACTCCTGCATCGCCTCGCGCCACTGATTACATCTGATTTCCATTTCTCCTTTCACCGAAGAACCATTGGAAACACTGATCTTCCTGCTGGAGACCACAGCACACAAGCCCCTATTTCGTGCTGTACTTCTCAAATAGAAAGTAGCGAGAGGAAGTGGGTGAAGCAATTTGGTCCAAAGAAGTAATTATAACTTGATGAGCAAAGCAACATCCAGCACAGAGGATGTCCTCAGATCACTTGGCCACAATCACTCCTGACTTTCCCAATCATTCTATTTCATTCATTTTGGATTTAAAGTGACGTCGTCATAAAAAGAGGATTTTTTTGGAGGGATAAAAAATATAAATCTGTCTCATCAGTCCATTGTATTTGCATCAGTTTATACACAAAGACAATTAATTCAGGAGAAGGCAGGAATAGTTCTATTTAAAGACAAGTATCAGCCCAGAGGGTGTAGTGCTGAGTTACGCATAATTAGATAGAGCTCTGAACGAAAGCAGAGTCACGGGATATGGGGAGATGGCAGGAACGGGGTACTGATTGTGGATGATCAGTGAATGGCGATTCTGGCTCAAAGGGCCGAATGGCCTACTCCTGCACCTATTGTCTATTGTATCAAGAGTCAAGAGCGTTTAATAGTCAAAAGATAGACACAAAAAGCTGGAGTAACTCAGCAGGACAGGCAGCATCTCTGGAGAGAAGGAATGGGTGACGTTTCGGGTCGAGACCCTTCTTCGGACTTATACTTCTTTCAGTTTAACAGTCGTGTATAGAAACATGAGCAATGAATTTCCCACTTGCACCAGCACTACAGATCCATAAATACACTACTCATAGACAGCATCAGCAAATAAAAGTTATAAATACATTTAAAAAGAAAATGATATTAGTGCAAAACAAAAGTGCCAAATGCCTTGTGCAACGAAGGCAGTTTGTGGTTGGTAATTTAGTGGGTGTTTGCAGTGTTCAGAAGCCTGATGGTTGTTGGGAAGAAGCTGTTCCTGAACCTGGAGGTCACACTTTAAATGTTCTTCGTGAGAAAGACAGATCATTGAGAGAGATCCACAAAATTCCAGGGAAAATCCCTTCCTTCAGCTAAAGGCTAGTTAATGATGAGGCCAAGTCCCCGGGCACTTGGTGATGTCGTTTAGTGAACATCTTGCTGAATTCAACACGAGTGTCTGGGGAAATATCCTGAATATGATCAGTTTTAAACGGAGTAAAATAAACACTCTGGTCTTAAAAACATTTATCTGGTCTAACGAGAGTCAATAGTCAAGAGAGTTTTATCGTCCTGAGTCCCGAAACAAAACAATTACGATTTTACTGGCACACTGAGCATTATAAATGGGCGTTTTAAAACATGTGCGTTTAAAAACATCAGCACTGTATCAATTTACTTTGAACTGCTTCCCCTTTCGCAGCTCAAAATCTTCATATAATAAAATCAGGAACTTTACAGCAGTTCAGTCTGTGCTTGGCGGTTCCAGTCCAAGTAGCAACACTTGATTCCTACTCCTCTCGGCATTGAATAGTGCTGGAGTAACTCAGCGGGTCAGGCAGCATCTGTGGTGAACATGCATAGGTGACATAGAAACATAGAAAATAGGTGCAGGAGTAGGCCATTCGGCCCGTCGAGCCTGCACCGCCATTCAATATGATCATGGCTGATCATCCAACTCAGTATCCCGTACCTGCCTTCTCTCCATACCCCCTGATCCCTTTAGCCACAAACGCCCTCTTAAATATAGCCAATGAACTGGCCTCAACTACCTTCTGTGGCAGAGAATTCCAGAGACTCACCACTCTCTGTGTAAAGAATGTTTTCCTCATCTCGGTCCTAAAGGAATTCCCCCTTATCCTTAGACTGTGACCCCTTGTTCTGGACTCCCCCCAACATCGGGAACAATCTTCCAGCATCCAGCTTGTCCAACCCCTTAAGAATTTTGTAGGTTTCTATAAGATCTCCCCTCAATCTTCTAAATTCCAGTGAGTACAAGCCGAGTCTATCCAGTCTTTCCTCATATGAAAGTCCTGACATCCCAGGAATCAGTCTGGTGAATCTTCTCTGGACCCCCTCTATGGCAAGAATGTCTTTCCTCAGATTTGGAGACCAAAACTGTACGTAATACTCCAGGTGTGGCCTCACCAAAACCCTGTACAACTGCAGTAGAACCTCCCTGCTCCTATAATCAAATCCTTTCACTATGAATGCTAACATACCATTTGCTTTCTTCACTGCCAGCTGCACCTGCATGCCTACTTTCAATGACTGGTGTACCATGACACCCAGGTCTCGTTGCATCTCCCCTTTTCCTAATCGGCCACCATTCAGATAATAGTCTACCCTCATGTTTTTGCCACCAAAGTGGTTAACTTCACATTTATCCACATTATACTGCATCTGCCATGCATCTGCCCATTCACTCAGCCTATCCAAGTCACCTTGCAGTCTCCTAGCATCCTCCTCACACCTAACTATACCCCCCAGCTTGGTGTCATCTGCAAATTTGGAGATGTTGCATTGAATTCCCTCATCCTGATCATTAATATATATTGTAAATAGCTGGGGTCCCAGCACTGAGCCTTGTGGCACCCCACTAGTCACTGCCTGCCATTGTGAAAAGGACCCGTTTACTCCTACTGTTTGCTTCCTGTCTGCCAGCCAGTTCTCTATCCACATCAATATTGAACCCCCAATACCGTGTGCTTTAAGTTTGCATACTAATCTCTTATGTGGGACCTTGTCAAACCTTTCTGAAAGTCCATATATAACACATCCACTGGTTCTCCCTTATTCACTCTACTAGTTACATCCTCGAAAAATTCTATAAGATTCGTCAGACATGATTTATCTTTCATAAATCCATGCTGACTTTGTCCAATGATTTCACCACTGTCCAAGAGTGCTGCTATCCCATCTTTATTGACTGACTCTAGCAGTTTCCCCATTACCAATGTTAGACTGGTCTGTAATTCCCCATTTTCTCTCTCACTCCCTTTTTAAAAAGTGGGGTTACATTAGCTACCCTCCAATCCTCAGGAACTACTCCAGAATGTAAAGAGTTTTAGAAAAATTATCACTAATGCAGCTACTATTTCTGGGGCTACTTCCTTAAGTACTCTGGGATGCAGCCTATCTGGCTCTGGGGATTTATCGGCCTTTAATCCATTCAATTTACCTAACACCGCTTCCCGACTAACCTGGATTTTACTCAGTTCCTCCATCTCATTTGACCCCCGGTCCCCTGCTATTTCCGGCAGATTATTTATGTCTTCCTTAGTGAAGACAGAACCAAAGTAGTTATTCAATTGGTCTGCCATGTCCTTGTTCCCCATGATCAATTCACCTGTTTCTGACTGCAAGGGACCAATATTTGTTTTAACTAATCTTTTTCTCTTCACATATCTATAAAAACCTTTGCAGTCAGTTTTTATGTTCCCTGCCAGTTTTCTTTCATAATCTATTTTCCCTTTCCTAATTAAGCCCTTTGTCCTCTTCTGCTGGACTCTGAATTCCTCCCAGTCCTCTGGTAGGCTGTTTCACAGAGTGCCGGAGTAACTCAGCGGGTCAGGCAGCATCTCTGGAGAACATGGATGAATATGAAGATGGGTCCTGATCAGAAACATCACCCATCCTTTTTCTCCAGAGATGATGCCCGACCCGCTGAGTTAGTCCAGCACTTTGCGTCTATCTTTGGTATAAACCAGCATCTGCAGTTCTTTGTATCTATCCTTTCTGCATTAGTTGTCCACAGCTTGGATAAGAGTTGGAAATGGCAACTGCGTACAAAGATGAGCCAGTATAGATCAAGCCTGTCTCTAATGGTCAACATGTCCATCACTCTCATTCCCTGGGCTTTGTCCACTCGTTGAGGAAGGTTGCCTGTTCCAGGAGTACCATAGAGTCCTCTGTTTACATTTTCTGTTGTGATGCTGCAAGTAAAAATGTACTTGTTCTGTTTGGAACAAATGATTATGAAACACTCCTGACTTAATCTGATCTTTCACCGTTTCATAATATCAATCCTATCATCTTCATAAAACAAAATCTTGCCAAAAAAAACATTGTTCTCAGCCAGCTTTACACATATTCTGCCCCACAGTCTGTGTGGGGACATGTTTCCTGCAGCAGCAGCAGCAACATTTATTGCACATGGAATGTAAACCCACACCAAGATAGCTTACCGTCGTACAAGAAGGTTTCATTCCAGGTTCCATCTTTGATATCGGCCTCAGAGCTGCTGGTAGATTCATGGAGCAAGGCGGAGGAAAGGCTCCTGGGAACATAGGTCAAAGGGTCAGTGCATAGTGGTGCCCAAGACTGGACTGTAGATAGTATTCACGTTATCACACTGGATAAAAGCACCCCCTGCACTTAATGTTCTTATACATGGCACAGTTCCACACGTCCTGGTTCTGCAGGATAATGTGCAAGAGTGTAATCAATAATGTTTTATTATTAATGTTTAATGTTTCATGTGTCATTCCCAACTGTCACTGTATGTCATGTTGTCACTCGCGGGTGGAGCATCAAGGCAAATTCCTTGTATGTGAATACTTGGCCAATAAACTTATTCATTCATTCATTCTTGTTAATTAAGCACAACCACCAAAACAGATGATCTGTGTAGAAAGGAACTGCAGATGCTGGTTTAAACTGAAGATAGACACAAAACGCTGGAGTAACTCAGCGGGACAGGCAGCATCTCTGGAGAGAAGCATTAGGTGACGTTTTGGATCGAGACCCTTCTTCAGACTGAGCTCAGTCTCCTATCCCTTTAAACTGGACAACAGTCAACTTTGGCTCAGTGCAGAAGGAGATGTTCGCCTTCTGAGTTAACAGAGTGTGATTAGTATCCAAACACCGAGAAACACATCGTCAGGAGAGGATTAGAGGAACGGAAGAATAACCCAGCTCAGAAGTGTGATTGTTACCAGAAAGAAAAGGGTTCATTTTCCCTCTTACTGAAGAACATCGACCAGCTGTGAATTCCAGGTGGCAAGTGCAATCATAAATGGGAATAAAAAGGAAAGGAGACAAACATTTTTTAAACTTCATCCTTTAAATGTGGGATTTCTCCGAGCGCTCCAGTCAGCGCTGGCCTTAGGAGGTGCTGGGCCCAATTGGGAACAATGTTGGTGAGTCCCAGGTTCCCAGCCAAGGTCTGGTGGATCATAGGAATATAAATAAAGTCTATTATGGACTTTATATCTCTATGGTAGAATGGAAAGTTATCAAAATGTGCGCTGAAAAAGTGCCTGTGAGTGAATGGACCAAACAGATCTAAGCTACATTTTAATATAAAATTCCATACATGTAAGCCTACAAGTAACAAACAAAATGTGTAGATCACCTCTGAAAAGTACATAGTTACAACAGCACCTGTAGTCAGGATCGAACCCAGGTCTTCGCCTCTGTGTTCGCTTCTACTGCTGCGCCACCAAGTCGCCCGGCAGAAGCTCCCGCTGCCCGCAGATACGGGCAAATCCATCCCATTGCAAACCACCGCACTCCCGCATCCCGGGTTAATTACACGCCGCTGGCCGGCAGTATGGCCATGGCACCATGCTGGCAACGTGTAACCATGTTCCTTGCACTCTCCCGCTCTCCCGGTCTCCCGATCGCATGCCAATATCACGCGCAGCCGCCCGACGGAGGGCCCAAGCCACTTGTCAGGCAACGGGAAATCCATCGCCATTGCCCACCTCACACGCATCGACACATGGATCCACGCTAATAATTTCCCCCGCAAATTGTGTTGCATATTTATTGCAATGTGTTGTGTGTACTTGACGAGCCAAGAGTAGATTACTTTAGCCCAGGGCACCCTTGGGCGCGGGGCACCCTTGGGCCCGGGGCACCCTTGGGCCCGGGGCACCCTTGGGCCCGGGGCACCCTTGAGCCCGGGGCACCCTTGGGCCCGGGGCACCCTTGGGCGCGGGGCACCCTTGAGCCCGGGGCACCCTTGAGCCCGGGGCACCCTTGGGCGCGGGGCACCCTTCGGCCCAGGGCACCCTTGGGCGCGGGGCACCCGTCGGCCCGGGGCACCCTTCGGCCCGGGGCACCCTTCGGCCCGGGGCACCCTTCGGCCCGGGGCACCCTTGGGTGCGGGGCCTAACTGGTCCAATTGGCTTAAGCCCGGTCCTGGCTCCAGTTTCCTCCCACACTCCAAAGACGTGCAGGTTTGCAGGTTAATTGGCCTTGCTAAAAATTTCTAAATTGTCCCGAGTGCATGTAGGATAGTGTTAGTGTGCGGGGATCGTTTGTCGGTACGGACTCGGTGGGCCGAAGGGCCTGTTTCTGCGCTGTATCTCTAAAAAAATCTTTTAAAAAACTTAACTTAACCTCACCGCTCCCGGCTTAGTCACAACGAGTTCTGATTTCATTTGTAATAAAGTATTTAAAATCAACCCGGCTCGGCATATAAATGTGATCCATTCCACCATAGAACTCCTGCCTGGTTACAGAAGCTACTGACAAAAGCCTTGGTAACAATGCTGGCACATACATACCTGTGGCGTCTGCGGTTCAGGAAGGTCATCGTGCATTACACAGATCCTGCTTTACTTCCCACTCCCGCTCCTACACGACACTCGGTCCCATTCTCTCCTCTCACCCCCTTGTCCACAGAGCCCCCTCCATGAGTGGGGCAGGCGGGTGGGTTCACCGCTCCACCAACTGCAGGCATTTCCCTGTTGCTGGGGCTGGGCTGGGCGGGGCTGACAGTGCAGCTTGTCACAGCGTCAAAAGGTGCGTGCAGATTATTTACATTCTGCCGCACTCATTAACTCTTCATTATCACCCCTGTTTCCTCCACACACACTCGTACACAATCCACCACCGCTATCATCCTCGTGCAGAGCGTGGTGGGGGAGAGACGTCAACAAACAAAGATGGGCTCATGGGATGTTGGATGGGTCAGGGGTCAACAGATGGCCCAGTGACTGAGCGATGAGGAACGTTGGGAGGAAGGGCAGGGTGGGGGTGGGGTGGGGGTGGGGTGGGGGTAGGGTGGGGGCGGGGTGGGGGCGGGGTGGGGGCGGGGTGGGGGTGGGGTGGGGGCGGGGTGGGGGCAGGGTGGGGGCAGGGTGGGGGCAGGGTGGGGGTAGGGTGGGGGCAGGGTGGGGGCAGGGTGGGGGCAGGGTGGGGGAAGGGTGGAGATGGATTGAGTCAGAGCCACCAACACTCCCGTTTACCCACACACGAAGCAGAAGGATTTTCTAAGACAGACACAGAGTGTTGGAGTAACTCAGCGGGTCAGGCAGCATCTGTGGAGAACATGGATAGGTGACGTTTTGGGTCAGACTCAAGTGATACCAGCATCTGCAGTTATCCTTACACAGGATCTGTGGGACGAGGACAGCAATGTACCGGGAGTCCCGCACCACAGCCCTGTCCAACTTTCTCAGCACGAGAGAGCGACATGACCACGTGCACAGGTAGAGCCACTGCCTCACTGTGCCAGAGACCCGGGTTCCATCCTGTCCTCGGGTGCTGTCAGTGTGGAGTTTGCACGTCCACCCTGTGACTGCATTGGCTTTCTCTGGGTGTTCCGGTTTCCTTCCACACTCCAAAAAAGAGGTGCAGGTTGGTAGGTTAATTGGCTTCAGTAAATAGCCCCTGGTGCGTAGGGTGCTAAAGTGGGATAGCATGGAAATGATGTGAACAGCTGATTGATGATCGGTGTGGACTCGGTGGGACAAAGGACCTGTTTGCACGCCTTATCTCTAAACTAAATAAAGTATACTCAGAAATCTCATTAACGTTGCAAATAGGGTACTTGCATCTCATACGAAAAGCCCAGTTAAAGTGTTCAGTTCAGTTTAATCTAGGTACAGTGTGGTGCAGCTAGTTTAATCTAGGTACAGTGTGGTGCAGCTAGTTTAATCTAGGTACAGTGTGGTGCAGCTAGTTTAATCTAGGTACAGTGTGGTGCAGCTAGTTTAATCTAGGTACAGTGTGGTGCAGCTAGTTTAATCTAGGTACAGTGTGGTGCAATGAAAAACCCAGCTACAGTGAAAAGAGTTTTATGTTGCGTGGTATTCGATCAGCGGAAAGGTGTGATTTGATGTGGAAATGATCAATTTATTCCAGACCAAATCAAGTTTCAAACAGCTTGGCATTGCTGGAACTGGCATTCCTTCTCTCTCTCTATCTCTCCCCCACACAAGTCGCACTAGATTCTCATTTTCACACTACAAACAGCTTACAATGGCCTGTTTCCTTTATCATCGATACTTTTTTGCATATCTTTTATTCATTGTTCTTTATCTCTCCACATCACCGTCTATATCTCTCGTTTCCCTGATCCCTGACCAGTCTGAAGAAGGGTCTCGACCCGAAACGTTGCCTATCTCCTTCGCTCCTTAGATGCTGCTGCACCCGCTGAGTTTCTCCAGCTTTTTGTGTAACCCCCAAGTTTCAAACACATTCGGCTGACTATAAAAACACGCAAGTTCAGAATCTTCCTCGACAAACATTAAATACGAAGGCCCAAGCTATACCATGGTGTCTGCAAATGTCTGCAGTCATCTAGATAAAAGAAGGGCCTCGACCCGAAACATCACCCATTCCTTCTCTCCAGAGATGCTGACTGTCCCGCTGAGTTACTCCAGCATTTTGTGCCTATCTTTGGTGTAAACCAGCATCTGCAGTTCCTTCCTACATATTTTGTGTACTCCTAGACCCCTCTGCTCGACAACGCTCCCCAGGGCCCCACCATTCACTGTGTAGGTCCTGCCCACGTCACACTTCCCAAATTGCAACATCTGGCATTTCTCTGTATTAAATTCCATCAAACATTCCCCCGTCCACCTGGCCAATCGATCCAGATCCTGCTGCAATGCCTGACAACCTTCTTCACTACCTGCAGTACCACCCGCTTTTGTGGGTTAACTCTTAGTCTGATGAAGGCTCTGGATCTGAAACGTCACCTGTTCCTTTTCTCCAGAGATGCTGTCTGACCCGCTGAGTTACTCCAGCTTTTTGTGCCAATAGTGTCATAACTCAGTTGTGATAACGCAATGATTCTCTGCATGCTCACTCGCATTATCCACTTGGGGAAGGAAAACAAATCATTGAACAGTAGGTTCTGCAGCAAAGGCAGGATTCCAGGGTGTTCCGGTGGGAGTAGGTCCAACACAGGCTCATAGTTTCAAGACAACGGGCCAGTCGTTTCACACAGAGGTGGTAGATTTCTTCTCAGAGGCTGAAGATTCTCTGGAGTTCTTTGCCTTGGACCTGTGGACCCTCCGACTACGTAACACTTAAAAATCCACAAACAGCAATGATTGCCCCGTTACCCAGGAAACCCCTTCTTAAAACCGTCATGTGTCAGCCATGATCACATTGAATGGCGGTGCTGGCTCGAAGGGCCGAATGGCCTCCTCCTGCACCTCTTGTCTATTGTTGTACACAACCTTATTGAACGTTTCAGGAAACAAAGACCAATGTTTGGGAGTTTCTCTGTATATGTAAACTAAAGTGTAGTCTCTTTATTTAACTTTTCAAACAACTACATGGAATATTGGAGATGGAAAACTTTTAAAAGGAGACTCACCATGGCAACGGGGCTGTGGTCACAGAGTCTGAAAGAAAATTGGGAGAAGTTAGTGATGTTTATTTGGAGTTATCATCTGGTTATTGCTTGGTATTCTAATCAAGGCAAGCATCTTGAATCTCCTGAACAAGGACGTTGGCATATCTTGGTGGCCGTTCCATAGATGTTAAACCCTTAGATACTTAATTCATTCACTTTACTTTAGACTTTAGAGATGCAGCGTGGAAACAAGCCCTTCGACCCACTGTCAAAGCCAGCCAGCCATCACCCCACACACTAACACTACCCTACACACTAGGGACAATTTTACATTTACAGAAGCCAATTAATCTACAAACATGCACGTCTTTGGAGTGTGGGAGGAAACCGGAGCACCCGGAGAAAACCCACGCGGTTACGGTGAAAAAACATAGAAACTCTGTGCAGACAGCACCCGTGCTCAGGATGGAACCCGGGTCTCTGGCGCTGTGAGGCAGCAACTACCACTGCACCACCGTGCCACCCATGCATTCAATGCCTGAGATCAAAGCGTTGGATCGAAACTGATTATCATTCCCTTGGCACCAACACTCCTGGAGCTGAAGACAGCTAATTCAAGAGAGACAAACCAGTTACGAAACACTTTAACTCCCCCTCCCATTCACAATCTGACCTTTCCGTCCTGGGCCTCCTCCATTGTCAGAGTGAGGCCCAGCGCAAATTGGAGGAACGGCTCCTCATATTTTGCTTGGGCAGCTTACACCCAGCGGTATGAACATTGACTTCTCTAACTTCAAGTAACCCTTGCTTTCCCTCTCTCTCCATCCCTCCCCTTTCCCGGTTCTCCGACCAGTCCGACTGTCCCCGACCACATTCTATCTCTGTTTGCTTTGTTGTTACCTTCCCCCAGCTAACAATGATCTGTCTACATTTTCCTTGATCTCCATTCCCTTTGCCCTGTTTTCACACCTTACACTTCCTTATCCATGTATCTCCCTCTCCCCTGACATCAGTCTGAAGAAGGGTCTCAACCCGAAATGACACCCATTCCTTCTCTCGAGAGATGCTGCCTGTCCCACTGAGTTACCCCAGCATTTTGTGTCTACCTACTTCAAGACAGACCTCAGCTTAAACCTGGCGCCTTCTTGCTGCGTACGACCTCATTAACCATGAAGCGACGCACTTTGTGCACGTTTACTGTGGCAGGAGTGGTCCATTGGTGCTTCACTTACCAATGCTGATAGGATGCACCATGGAACTGGTAGCAGACAGGACAGATTGGGTCGACTGTGTTGGGTCCGGTACTGATGCGGTCCGGGACACATCCGCAGCTTGATCATCATCCAGTCTCCCCGGTAGTGACGCCAGCTGGGGCCTGGTCTCCACACACTCAACATCTTCACTATCAAAGTCGTATTCTTCACCAGATTCTTCATCTGAACACGACTCCAACTCTTCAGTCAAGTGGCTACCTGTCAGTGCAAAGGTCACAGTGTCTCCTGTTACATCACTACAACTCTCTCGTCTGATCAAACCTGATAAAGGGTCTTACAACACGCTGCAGGGCATAGAAACATAGAAATTATGTGCAGGAGTAGGCCATTCGGCCCTTCGAGCCTGCACCGCCATTCAATATGATCATGGCTGATCATCCAACTCAGTATCCTGTACCTGCCTTCCCTCCATACCCCCTGATCCCCTTTAGCCACATGGGCCACATCTAACTCCCTCTTAAATATAGCCAATGAACTGGCCTCAACTACCTTCTGTGGCAGAGAATTCCAGAGATTCACCACTCTCTGTGTGAAAAAAGTATTTCACATCTCGGTCTTAAAGGATTTCCCCCTTATCCTTAAGCTGTGACCCCTTGTCCTGGACTTCTCCAACATCGGGAACAATCTTCCTGCATCTAGCCTGTCCAACCCCTTAAGAATTTTGTAAGTTTCTATAAGATCCCCTCTTAATCTCCTAAATTCTAGAGAGTATAAACCGAGTCTATCCAGTCTTTCTTCATAAGACAGTCCTGACATCCCAGGAATCAGTCTGGTGAACCTTCTCTGCACTCCCTCTATGGCACTAATGTCCTTCCTCAGATTTGGAGAACAAAACTGTACGCAATACTCCAGGTGTGGTCTCACCAAGACCCTGTACAACTGAAGTAGAACCTCCCTGCTCCTATACTCAAATCGTTTTACTATGAAAGCTAACATACCATTCGCTTTCTTCACTGCCTGCTGTACCTGCATGCCTACTTTCAATGACTGGTGTACCATGACACCAGGTCTCGCTGCATCTCCCCTTTTCCTAATCGGCCTCCATTTAGATAATAGTCTGCTTTCCTGTTTTTGCCACCAAAGTGGATAACCTCGCATTAACCACATTATACTGCATCTGCCAAACATTTGCCCACTCACCTAGCCTATCCAAGTCACCTTGCAGTCTCCTAGCATCCTCCTCACAGCCAACACTGCCCCCCAGCTTAGTGTCATCCACAAACTTGGAGATATTGCCTTCAATTCACTCATCCAGATCAATAATATATATTGTAAATAGCTGGGGTCCCAGCACTGAGCCTTCCATATGCTTGAGATGCCAGAGGAATATTCAAACATCCACAAACACACCCGTCAAAGACCAATGGAGAAAGTGGGGAGCAGGAATCAATTATCTAAAGCAAGCTCCAGATTGCATTGCGGAGGTGAAGATGTTTTACTCTTCTGATCTCCAGACTTTCTCCCCATTTGATCCACACATGTACCTGGTTTTGACGTCTGCTCTTCCACTGTGTGTTGACCGTCAGACACGGACACCTGATCGAGGGTATTCTCTTCAGCTGTTGCTTGGCCCCCAGCCATGCTGCACAACTGGGGCTCAACTTCCTCCCCCTTCCGATCTGAAACAAAAGTCAACGTTTCGGTGAAACCAAGGGTGATATTACACTTTCATGCACCACTGATGTTAGAGCTCCAACCTCGAACACATAGAATGGAAACAAGAACTTGACAAGGGGAAGATCAACGAGCTAGGTGGCACGGAACGTCACCTGTTCCTTTTCCCTGATAATGCCGTCTGACCTGCCGAGTTACTCCAGCTTTCTGTAGCAATAGGTACGCTTGATTGGGGGGAAGAACTGGAGGGAGAGAGATAGAATACAGAACAGTCTAACAAAATCCTAATTCCAATCTGTTCATCTCATGACCTTATACACCTCTATAAGATCACCCCTCATCCTCCTGTGCTCCAAGAAATAAAGTCCTGGCCAGTTCAATCTCTCCCGAGAGCTTGTCTCGAGTCCTGGCAACATCCTGGTAAATCTTCTCTGCAGCCTTTTGCAGCTTGACAACATCTTTCCTATAACATGGTGCCCAAAACTGAACACAATACTCTAAACATGGCCTCACCAACTGCAACATGACCCCCCAACTTCTACAATCTAATATCTATATTCTAATATATATTGAACCTTCTATCTGTCAGAAATTCCTCAACATGATCCCAACAATCTGTACTTTAATGATACTGCTGGCATGGTTTTATGTGGATTAACTAGGAGCCATTTAATACCTAGTCAGATCATGGCAATTACTACAAGGAAATGAGAGGACGGATCTCTTTAAAGGGTCAGATCCACAGATTTACAGGCAAAGAAAAGTGTGGCATTTTATTTTTGAGCAGCTCTGGTGTTAAGGGTCTGGACGCAGTTAATCTTCTGTTGAAATGCTTCTAAACAGTGTGCAGCAAGGAACTGCAGATGCTGGTTTAAATCAAAGAGAGACACAAAATGCTGGAGTAACTCAGCGGGCCAGGCAGCATCTCTGGACAGAAGGAATGGGTGACGTTCCGGGTCGAGACCCTTCTTCAGTCTGAAGAACTGACCAGAAGATTCAGCCATTCCTTCTGCCCAGAGTTGCTGCTTCCGAAACAATGGGAATGTTGGAGACTGAGGCATGCTGCCACCTGCTGCTGTGTGGTGGGATTACAGGCTGTTGCAGGCTCTGGAGAGGAAGCAGTGATCTCCCCGAGACTTCTTGTACACTTGGACCTGCGCTGGAGGAAGGGAGCCCTGTCCCTGGCATCACTCAGCTCCACGATGCAGGGGAACAGAGAGAGTGCTGGCGTGTGAACAGGTGGGGCCCACCTCTGCTTCCTGAGACAGATGGCTTTGGCCCGAGAACAGATTTACAATTTGTCGAGTCAGGCAAATTTCTGAGGATTGCGTGGGAGCCAATGGCAGAGATGCAACCACCTGCATCTTGGCTACTTCCTAGTTTAGTTTAGAGATACAGCATGGAAACAGGCCCTTCGTCCCACCGAGTCCGTGCTGACTAGCGATCCCCGCACACTAACACTATCCTACACACTCTCGGGTACATTTACAATTTACAATACAAACCCACGAGCCCTTTGAGTGTGGGGGGAATCCAGAGCACCCGGAGAAAACCCACACGGTCATGGAGAGAACGTGCAAACTCCGTACAGACAGCACCTGTAGTCAGGGTCGAAGCCGAGTCTCTGGCGCCGTGAAGCAGCAACTCTACCGCTGCGCCATCGTTCTCCACAATTCTGTGCGATTTCCTAGAGGGCTTGGATGGAAGTACATGGTACATGGACACACTGATCTGTTCTGTATTCGTGACTACTATGTTCTGGTGTGCTGAAGCAAAGCAAGAATTTCATTGTCCAATCAGGGACACACGACAATAAACTCTCTTGACCCTTCCCAAACCGTGCTGTGATGCATCCCAATAAAATGATTTCTACGGCTCGTCTGTGGAAGCGCCTGTTTCCCCGCCATACCACTCTAGCCTTGGTTTAAGGATTATGCATTCAGTGGCCCAAACATTAATGCAACACAAAAGGATGACGTTAAGTGATGAAGTCTAAATCCATGAATGGGACTGCAGCCTTTCAACCCAACTTGGGAGTTAAGAAACAGTTAACATACAGTTGGGAATGCCCCGGAGACTTGCACCATTTCAATCATTGTCGTTTATGCAGGAATGCTCTTAGAGAACTGCCCCCAAATGTAGTGTGGGTCCAGTTACTGTAAACGCTGCCTCGTTCACTATGTAGACTATAGTGTATAGCACATCGAACAGTGCAGGAACAGACCCTTCAGACCACAATATCAATGCTGTACACAATGCTAACTGACTTGTATCAACCTGCACATGACCCAATCCCTCTACTCCCTGCTCATCCACTTGACTATCCTCTGTAAACAAATGCCCCTCACATCTCCATGAAACGTTGCCCCTCTCACCCTAGAGCTATGCCCTCTAGTATTTGGCATTTCCATCCTGAGGAAAAGGTTGTGCCTGTCTACTCTATCTGTGCGTCTGATATACGTCTATTAGGTTTCCCATTAACCTCTGGCATTCCAGAGAAAACAATCCAAGTCTGCCCAACCTCTCCTTGAAGCTGCAGGCCAACACAAAAAGCTGGAGTAGCTCCTGGAGAAGGAATGGGTGACGTTTCACTTCTTCAGACCCATTCCTTCTCTCCAGAGATGCTGCCTGTCCCGCTGAGTTCCTCCAGCATTTTATGTCTATCTTCGGTGTAAACCAGCATCTGCAGTTTCTTCCTCCACATCAAGTTACAGTTTAGTATATTGTCATATATACCGAGCGACAGTGAAAATCAACCCTCCATTTGCACCCGGTCTATAGAAACATAGAAAAATAGGTGCAGGAGTAGGCCATTCGGCCCTTCGAGCCTGCACCACCATTCAATATGATCATGGCTGATCATCCAACTCAGTATCCCGTACCTGCCTTCTCTCCATACCCCCTGATCCCTTTAGCCACAAGGGCCTATAGAAGACTCATTTTATTTTTGCCACATTCCCATTGTCCCTCCTCCTAGTTTCCACCCCTCATTGGAGGGCAATTTACAGACCAATTGCCACACCCCTCGCCTCAATCCTCCGATTCTGACCTCCGGTGCTGTCTGTGCAGAGTTTGCACGTCCTCCCTGTGTCGGAGGGTTTCACCCTGGGTGATTCCGGCATCTGCATTGGACAGGCACTTGGACAGGAGAGGCATTACGGAGACAGTTTCTATGATTGCAGGAGGCCAACAGGGGGAGGCCATGCTGCGCAGGAGATCTGAGCTCACTCACTTACCTGTACTTGTAACAACTGTGCCCCCACAGGGGAGGCACTCTCTCTCTCTCTGTCTCTCTCTCTCTCTCTCTGTCTCTCTCTCTCTCTCACTCTCTCTATCTCTATCTCTCTCTCTCTCTCTACAACCCAATCACTCGGAAAGATACACACATCCGTACCCTGGTCTGTTAACCGTTTACATTTTAAAATAGTAAGATTAAACGAGAACTTACCAGTTTGAAGTTTGATCTTTATTTTATGAGGAGTTGCGATGAGGGATTTCGTGAAGAACCCGCCAGCACGCATGCGCGACATACTTCAAAGCCGCGGTGTGGAATCACAGAAAAAACCAAGCCAAGAAATGACTTGTTATAGTAAGATTGAAGAGACTCTAGTTACCAGTTGACTTTATGATCGAGGGTTGGGAGCGGAGGGCACGAAATCCCTCATCGCAACTCCTCATAAAATAAAGATCAAACTTCAAACTGGTAAGTTCTCGTTTAATCTTACTATTTCATTTCGGAGTCACGTGAGTGACTTCGTGAAGACTTCAAAGCTTCTGTGATTTCACGCCCTGGACAACGTCCATGCTATCACACACGCTACTGAAAAGGTGGACAGCAGTAATCAATTTCCGTCACTGTTTCTCTGAAAAAATAATAATATTTATTAATAACAACAAGAAAGGACCCCTCACTGAGGGGTAACTGTATGTTCTCGGCCTGCATCCAGCACGGCTCCTGCGAACATTCCAGGTACGGTGACGGGTTTGTTGTAAAACCGTTGAAAAGTGGTTTCACTGGCCCATCCCGCTGTGGCAAGTATCTGGTCCATGGGCACCTCCATGGCCCTTGCCGCCGACGTTGATGCTGCCCTGGTGGAATGGGACCCAAACACATCAGTGTCAACACCTGCCTTGTTTAAGACGATCCTGAGCCATCGGGATATCGTCTGTACCGTCACTCTATGATGAGGTTTTTTGTGACTGATGAACAGGTATTGCTCCATTCCCCTTATTTTCCTCGTCACTTTGATATAGTGGCGGATATGGGTGGCTATGCATAGCCTAGCATCAGCGGGGTATGCTGGAAACTCCAGCTGCAGCCCTGTAAACCCAGGTCTATGCTGCTTGAGCAATTCATCAATGAAAAAAGTGACCCGTTCAGGGGTAGAGATCATTCTGTCGATCTTGGCCTTGTGAAACGTTTGCACCCTTTGTGCTGAAGTAAGTGCCATCAACATCACCACCTTCAGGGTGAGTTTGTCCAGTTCGATCCCCGTCATGGGTGACCACGTTCTTAGTAGGGTCAGTACTTTACCAATATCCCATGTGACGTTGTAACGGGGCCTCGGCGGGTTGGAATTAAATATCCCCCGCATAAGTTTGGAGACCAATTTATTGGATCCTACCTCAATATTGAGGTAGGACGATAGCGCACTCCTGGCGCTATTGATGGCACTATAGCTGAGATGTTGATCATGGTGTAGCCCCGCAAGAAATTCCAGCACATCTGTGATGGAGACGGAGTCATATGCAACGTCCATGCGGCCGCAATAGGATCCCATTTCCTGATGTGCGATAAGTACTGCCGTCTTGAGGACTCCCTGCATGATGCTCCCATGGTATCCATTGTCCTTGAAGATAGACCATACTGAAGTAGTGGCCTGTTCAGATCCTGCAAGCCAATAGATTCAAGTGACTATAGCAGGGGTGTGGTTCCCCTGTGGCAGGGTTCGTCACCGATTGTGGGCAACCCTCTAAGAGGACCCATGGTTGACTTATCATTCCAAGGACCACCGGATACCATGATTGCGTAGGCCAGTCGGGTATAACGAGGATGCCCTTGGCAGCATCGAGCTGGATTTTCCGCAATACCCGACTGATGAGGCAGAATGGAGGAAAGGCATAGAAGAACCATTTCCCCCAGTCTAGCGAGAATGCGTCCATCGCCATTGCCCCAGGATCTGGCTCCCATGATACGTATGTTGGTACCTGATGGTTCAACCGTGACGCAAAAAGGTCAATATCCGGTTTACCAAATTTGGCTGTAATTTTGGTGAATATTTGGGGGTTCAACATCCACTCGATGTTGTCATTGAATTTCCGTGACCTGGTGTCCGCCACTGTATTGAGCTCACCTGGCAAGTAGGTAGCTGAGATCCAAATATTCCGTTGACTACACCAGAGCCAAATTATATTTGCCAATTCATCACATGAAATTGACCTGGTACCGCCCATATGATTCAGATAAGCCACCGCAGTGGTATTGTCTATTTGGAGACGGACATGAGTGTTAGTCATGTTTGAACAATAGGCTCTTAGTCCGTGGAATGCTCCTAGCATCTCCAAATAGTTTATCCCTTGTGCTGACAACAAAGTAGCTTCAAGTGAGTCCCATCTACCTCCACAACTGGTGTTGTTGTCCATAGCTCCCCAGCCATGGGAGCTTGCATCTGTTTGCAAGTATACCATTGGACGAGGCACAATGATGGGTTTGAATGAGTTATGGATATTGCCAATCCACCATAGTAACTCAATTTTTGCCTTAACCGGCAACTGCATAGGTCTATCATAATGTCCAGCATTAAATTTTAATGCTGCTATTTTTGACCTTTGTAAATTCTGATAGTGTAAAGGTCCATATTGAGCAGCTGGAAATACTGCTACAATTTTGCCAATTACCCTGGCAGTTAATCTGATAGACGGTATACTGGCGCAGACCAGGTTCTTGCATGCTTGAAACACATCACCAACTTTGTTAGTTGGGATGGTGGTGATCATGCGATTGGAGTCTATCGTGAACCCCAAGTAGTCCATGATCTGTGCGGGGAGGAACTTTGATTTGTCTGGATGGATTATAAACCCCATTTGTTGAAAAATTTCCACTGTGGCTGAAACCGCCAATTCTGCTGATTCCAGAGTGTGCCCAATTATCAAAATGTCATCCAAATAGGCCATGACCGTATGATTTTGTCTCCGCAGTGTAGATAACACTGGCTTGAGTAGTTTGGTGAACAGTCTGGGGGCTGTAGTAAGCCCATTGGGCAATGCTTTGTATTGCCAAAGCTGATCCATCCAGGTAAACTTCAAGAACTTCCTATGATGTTCCCGAATGGATACTGAATAGTATGCATCTTTTAAATCAATGCATGCTATGAAGCAGCCCTTCGAAATCAAAGATTTGGCTGTTTCAAATGTGTCCATTTTGAAATGGGTGTATTTTACAAAGGTATTCAAGTGAGTTAAATCTATAATGACCCGGCATCCACCGTCTTTTTTAGTTTTAGTAAATATATTGGATACAAATTCAATTGGTTCATGTGTGGTTCTTTCTATCACACCTTTCTCTTGTAAACTCAACATTTCAGCATAGCCTTCTGCCAATTCTTTTTTGGAAAGTGCAAATTTGCGATTCGGCATATGCTGCGGTGGAGGCAATTGGCCATGAACAAACTCAATCTCATAGCCCTGAATACTTTGCAAGATAAACTCATCTGAAGTGATGGTTTCCCAAGCCTCCTTAAATCCCCGTAATCTGCCCCCAACTCGTGAGGTTAGACATGCAAGTGCATGGAATCCAGACCCCCTTACCTTCATGGTTATCGGCGGTCCCTGGGATTTTTGGTGGGACGTGGAGGTGCTGGGTTGCGTGGTTGGTGCGGAATCCGCATCTTCCATGCTGGCCGCTGAGGGCCTAGCCCTAAAAAAGGCCTGGGTTGAGGAGGCTGTTGATATTGAGGAGGTGCCGGAATGTAGGTCCTTGTCGGCCTGTCGGTTTGACCTCGTGGCCTGAAGTAAGGTGTCTTCTTGGCCGAAGGTCTGGTCACAAAATGTGATCTCATCAGACCTATGGTTTTCGCATGGTCATCCAGATCTTTGACCTCCTTTGGGAGGTCTTCTCCGAACAGCTGTCTAGGTGGGGGGGTAGGAGGTGCTCTGCATAGTCCCGCAAATTTGGGATTCAATGAAGGTTTTATAATGCTTTTCCTGAAAGCGTTGATCTCGTACTGCGTATTGCAGAGCAGAGCTAGAGCATCCTCCTGTTCGGTGCTTAGATCAACCCCGTCTACCGACTTTGCAAAAGCGGTGATCCCAGACGTAAGTAGCTTTAGAATTCTCTGCATTCACTTCCTGCGCTCTGATGCCTGGGCTGATATTACCCCAGATTGGCATGTTCACAATTGGCACGTTGAGTGAATTGCAGTTCCCTGGAGCCTTGTGTCTCTCCATGGCCTTTGCAAGGACCTCCTCCTGCAGTTGATGGTTCGTGAGGTAATCTATGGTTGCGGCCAGTTTGATGTTGAGGGGTTGTCCTGATGATACGGGTAACCCGAATTTGGCTGCCACATCCAGCAGATCTTCCTGAGGGACCTCAGGTGCTGCTGGGGCATGTACCAGGATTTCCTCCTCATCTGGTCTTATGCTGTCCATAGATGGTGATGGGGATATATCCATGAGTCCCCTGGAGCTATGTGTGTCCTGTTTCTGATTAAGTAGAACTTGCTCCAATATCCTCTCCATACGATCCAAGCGCCCTTCATCGGGCGTGTGTGGGAGGTAAGAGACCTCGCGCCCGAAGGAACTTCTGAGGCTCCTATCAGCAGTCCGTACCTCGTCGAGGTAATATCGGTACTGTGACGATGTGTCGCTACCAGCCGCCTCGGCGAAGCTGAGCGATTCCCGCGCGGACCTGCTCAAGCGCCTCCTTTTCGCTGAGCTGGACCCGGCTGCCTCTAAGGGCATGGGTGGGGAGAGATCGGCACCTAACGCCGCAGCGTGGTGACCCGACGTCCGCGCGGGCTTGCCGACTGTCCTTGATCTGGACCCAGACGGCGTACGGTCCCGACCTGCCCCCAGCGGGGGAAGCGGTGACCTAGGCGAGGCTCCACCCTTGTGACTCCTCCTGGTCCCCCTGGGTGGTGAGTCGGCACTGGCCCTCCTTGGTCTGCCAGTGGACTCGGGCCTCCCTGATTCACCAGACCACTTCCTAGTGGCTCCTGGTGAGACCTCAGCCCGCGAAGGGCTAGGTAGTTGAACTGTATCCCTGCTTCCTTCGAGAGGGCTCAGGGAGAAGGGCCGTGCATCAGCACGCGAATCCCTCTTGCTCGTCTCTGCGAACGACCCAGTGGGTGAGAGAGAAATGGAGTCAGGATGCACCTGCTCCGGCGCTGTACCGACTGTTTGCTCTGCAGGTACCCCGCTAGGGCATAGCTGCGTCGGTAAACCGGATCCTGTGAATACAGGGCTCCCCGGCTTGCGCGCCCTTTTTCCCGGCCCGTCCTCCTGCCGTGGAGGGGGGCTCCGGGTTGGGTTGCCGACAACTCCTTGCAGAAGTTTTACGGCATTTACTTTTCCTGCTGTCCATGTCTCTGTGGAAGAAAACACAATTATTCACACAGAACAACCAACTCAAGGTTGTTAGTACTTACCTGAGTGGCCCTTATGAAGGGCTGGTGACGAGCCGCGCTCCTCTCCAGCCGTCGACTGCAATGCGAGCGACGATATGTCGCGCATGCGTGCTGGCGGGTTCTTCACGAAGTCACTCACGTGACTCCGAAATGAAATGTAGATCTTAAATATTGTCTCGGTTGAAGATGTATTTATCTTTTTACTGCGTTTCCTATTTGAATGAACATAACTTTACGAATCTTGGCGGCAGTCACATTTACTCTCTGATTTATAGCTGTTCCTACCAATGTTCAGGAAGGCACTGAGTCACAGAAAGGAAGGCAAAAGGAAGAGTGTATAATATCCATTTGCAACCTCATTTATCTTTAAATAACCCATTGCAAAGGAAACACTGTTCCTGCCCACTTCACTCTCCAGATACACAGATCAACAAGTCTGTGCAATATATTGTCTCAACTCAGTGTCCATCTTCGCCACAGCCTCTTCAGCACTTCCCTCCAATGCACCGCCCTTGGCCACAAGCTCCAAACAGTAACTACCAGCAAGCTGTTTCAGCGAGAAAATACGCACAGTGCTGGAGTAACTCAGCGGGTCAGGCAGCATCTGTGGAGAACATGGATAGGTGACGTTTCACAGAGTGCTGGAGTAACTCAGCGGGTCAGGCAGCATCTGTGGAGAACATGGATAGGTGATGTTTCACAGAGTGCTGGAGTAACTCAGCGGGTCAGGCAGCATCTGTGGAGAACATGGATAGGTGACGTTTCACAGAGTGCTGGAGTAACTCAGCGGGTCAGGCAGCGTCTGTGGAGAACATGGATAGGTGACGTTTCACAGAGTGCTGGAGTAACTCAGCGGGTCAGGCAGCATCTGTGGAGAACATGGATAGGTGACGTTTCACAGAGTGCTGGAGTAACTCAGCGGGTCAGGCAGCATCTGTGGAGAACATGGATAGGTGACGTTTCACAGAGTGCTGGAGTAACTCAGCGGGTCAGGCAGCGTCTGTGGAGAACATGGATAGGTACAGAGATTTGTGAGTCTGCGGAATTCTCTGCCTCAGAAGGTGGTGGAGGCCATTTCTCTAGATACATTCAAGTAAGAGCTAGATAGGGCTCTTAAAGATAGCGGAGTCAGGGGAAATGGGGAGAAGGCAGGAACGGGGTACTGATTGTGGATGATCAGCCATGATCACATTGAATGGCGGTGCTGGCTCGAAGGGCCGAATGGCCTACCTATGCACCTATTGTGTATTGTCCATTGTCTATTGAAAGCGTGCACCACCAGACTCAGGAACAGCTTCTTCCCCTCTATTATCAGGCTTCTCAACGTCCTTCCATAGGCTGGGGTACCGTCAAGTCGGGTTTTATTGGTCACGTGCACATAGAGTGCAGTGAAATGAATTTGCCAGCAGCGGTACAATAAAAAAAACCACAATACACAATAAAAATGTAACACAAACATCCAGCACAGCATTCATCACTGTGCTGGAAGGCACAAAGTTTAGTCAGTCCTGCTCCATTTTCCCCGTGGTCGGGACCACAACCCCCCCGCAATCACCGCTGCGGGCGGCCAGATGTGCAGACAAGGTAAGTCCCGAATCGGTGCCTACCCACCGGAGACCGATGGCGTAGGCCGCAGGCCGGCGGTTGAAGATCTAAAGTCCCCGCCGCGCCGCAGCCAGAAGCACCGCAGACCGCAGGGCCGGCGGTCGGAGCTCTTCTTCTCCGGGGTCCCCTACAAGGGATCCCAGGCACCGGACGGCACGCCAGTTGGAGCTCCGCAGACTGCGGCTTCAGGCTGCCGCGGGCCAGCAAATGGAGCGCTCCACTCCAGCGACTCCCCAGCGAGGGCTCGCCCGCTCCACGACGAAAGAGTCCGCGCTGCGCCCGCTGCTGACGCCCCGATCCTGGGTGTTTGGCCACGAGGGAGGCGACATGAAAAACACCTCGGTACACGTGACAATAAACTAAACTGAACTGAAATGTAGCAGAGTCTTTTTTATAAACTCCTAAAAACTCTCCACCTTTTGAACTCTAACCCAGAGCATTCTTACGCTGCCTTCACTGCCACCAACTGCAAGTCACTGAGGCTTGTTTATGTTCTCAGTAACTAACAATATGAATTAGAAACAGATGGTCTTGCCCAATCCTTCTCCAGAAAATATTTCCAGTCCTCCAGCACTGACCTTTATATTCGGGAAGTCAGTGATCAGGCAGGGGGCGTTCCAGGCCCCGACACCCACACTGAGCAAACAGCGTCAGAGACAGAGGAGGGGAACAAACCCTGTCACCATCCAACCTCACGTCTCAGGCTGGGTATTCCTGCCGCCTGCTCACACACTACTGAAGGCTTTCACCGATTCACCGATCCTGTATTGCCACATGTACCTACAGTAGGTACAGTGAAATGCTTTGTTTTGCATACAATCCGGTACATCATACAGCAGAGCTCAGCTGGGCCGTACACAAGAGTCACCGTGTATCTGACGCCAACAAAGTTACAACAAGTTCGTGGAAAAGCCTTATCTTCTCCTCTCATAGCCCCCCCCAGTGGTGAACCAGGCTAGTCACCACAGCCCCCCCCCCCCCAGTGGTGAACCAGGCTAGTTACCACAGCCCCCCCAGTGGTGAACCAGGCTAGTCACCACAGCCCCCCCCAGTGGTGAACCAGGCTAGTTACCATAGCCCCCCCCCCCCAGTGGTGAACCAGGCGAGTTAGCATAGCCCCCCCCCAGTGGTGAACCAGGCTAGTTACCACAGCCCCCCCAGTGGTGAACCAGGCTAGTTACCGTAGCCCCCCCCCCAGTGGTGAACCAGGCTAGTCACCACAGCCCCCCCCAGTGGTGAACCAGGCTAGTTACCATAGCCCCCCCAGTGGTGAACCACGCTAGTCACCACAGCCCCCCCCCCAGTGGTGAACCAGGCTAGTTACCACAGCCCCCCCCCCCCCAGTGGTGAACCAGGCTAGTCACCACAGCCTCCCCCAGTGGTGAACCAGGCTAGTTACCACATCCCCCCCCCAGTGGTGAACCAGGCTAGTTACCACAGCCCCCCCCCCCCAGTGGTGAACCAGGCTAGTTACCACAGCCCCCCCCTCCCCCAGTGGTGAACCAGGCTAGTTACTACAGCCCCCCCCCCAGTGGTGAACCAGGCTAGTTACCACAGCCCCCCCAGTGGTGAACCAGGCTAGTTACCGTAGCCCCCCCCCCCCAGTGGTGAACCAGGCTAGTCACCACAGCCCCCCCCCCCCCCCCCCAGTGGTGAACCAGGCTAGTTACCATAGCCCCCCCCCCAGTGGTGAACCAGGCGAGTTAGCATAGCCCCCCCCCAGTGGTGAACCAGGCTAGTTACCACAGCCCCCCCAGTGGTGAACCAGGCTAGTTACCGTAGCCCCCCCCCAGTGGTGAACCAGGCTAGTTACCATAGCCCCCCCAGTGGTGAACCAGGCTAGTCACCACAGCCCCCCCCCCCCAGTGGTGAACCAGGCTAGTCACCACAGCCTCCCCCAGTGGTGAACCAGGCTAGTTACCACATCCCCCCCCAGTGGTGAACCAGGCTAGTTACCACAGCCCCCCCCTCCCCCAGTGGTGAACCAGGCTAGTTACCACAGCCCCCCCCCTCCCCCAGTGGTGAACCAGGCTAGTTACCACAGCCCCCCCCTCCCCCAGTGGTGAACCAGGCTAGTTACCACAGCCCCCCCCAGTGGTGAACCAGGCTAGTTACTACAGCCCCCCCCCCCAGTGGTGAACCAGGCTAGTTACCACAGCCCCCCCCAGTGGTGAACCAGGCTAGTTACCACATCCCCCCCCAGTGGTGAACCAGGCTAGTTACCACAGCCCCCCCCCTCCCCCAGTGGTGAACCAGGCTAGTTACTACAGCCCCCCCCCCCCAGTGGTGAACCAGGCTAGTTACCACATCCCCCCCCCAGTGGTGAACCAGGCTAGTTACCACATCCCCCCCCCAGTGGTGAACCAGGCTAGTTACCACAGCCCCCCCCAGTGATGAACCAGGCTAGTTACCACAGCCCCCCCAGTGGTGAACCAGGCCAGTTACCACAGCCCCCCCCCCAGTGGTGAACCAGGCTAGTAACCATAATAATATCTCTCTTTATAATAGGTCCACAGGCAAATTGAAGTGTCATCCCCACAGATTTTATTTCATGAGGGTGTCCAGAGTATATTTAAAGGGATGATGAAGCTTTTGGACAAGTGCGTGGATAAGCAGGGTACTAAGGGATATGGATCACATGCAAGCAGAGGAGATTAACGTATCATGTTCAGCATGGACATTGTGGGCCGAAGGGCCTGTTCCTGTGCTGTACTACTCCATGTTCTATGTTTAGTTTAGCTTAGAGATACAGCATGGAAACAGCTTCAGCGTTGCTGCCTCACAGCGCCAGAGACCCAGGTTCGATCCCGACTGCGGGTGCTGTCTGTATGGAGTTTGTACGTTCTCCCCGTGACTGCGTGGGTTTTCTCCGGATGCTCCGGTTTCCTCCCACACTCCAAAGACGTACAGGTTCGTAGGTTAATTGGCTTCTGTAAAATAGTTCGTGGAAAAGCCTTATCTTCTCCTCTCATAGCCCCCCCCAGTGGTGAACCAGGCTAGTCACCACAGCCCCCCCCCCCAGTGGTGAACCAGGCTAGTTACCACAGCCCCCCCAGTGGTGAACCAGGCTAGTTACCACAGCCCCCCCCATTGGTGAACCAGGCTAGTTACCACAGCCCCCCCAGTGGTGAACCAGGCTAGTTACCGTAGCCCCCCCCATTGGTGAACCAGGCTAGTTACCACAGCCCCCCCAGTGGTGAACCAGGCTAGTTACCGTAGCCCCCCCCCCCCAGTGGTGAACCAGGCTAGTCACCACAGCCCCCCCCCCAGTGGTGAACCAGGCTAGTTACCATAGCCCCCCCCCAGTGGTGAACCAGGCTAGTCACCACAGCCCCCCCCCCCAGTGGTGAACCAGGCTAGTCACCACAGCCCCCCCCAGTGGTGAACCAGGCTAGTTACCATAGCCCCCCCCCCCCCAGTGGTGAACCAGGCGAGTTAGCATAGCCCCCCCCCCAGTGGTGAACCAGGCTAGTTACCACAGCCCCCCCAGTGGTGAACCAGGCTAGTTACCGTAGCCCCCCCCCCCAGTGGTGAACCAGGCTAGTCACCACAGCCCCCCCCAGTGGTGAACCAGGCTAGTTACCATAGCCCCCCCAGTGGTGAACCAGGCTAGTCACCACAGCCCCCCCCCCAGTGGTGAACCAGGCTAGTTACCACAGCCCCCCCCTCCCCCAGTGGTGAACCAGGCTAGTTACTACAGCCCCCCCCAGTGGTGAACCAGGCTAGTTACCACAGCCCCCCCAGTGGTGAACCAGGCTAGTTACCGTAGCCCCCCCCCCCCCAGTGGTGAACCAGGCTAGTCACCACAGCCCCCCCCCCCCCAGTGGTGAACCAGGCTAGTTACCATAGCCCCCCCCCCAGTGGTGAACCAGGCTAGTTACCACAGCCCCCCCCAGTGGTGAACCAGGCTAGTCACCACAGCCCCCCCCCCAGTGGTGAACCAGGCTAGTCACCACAGCCCCCCCCCAGTGGTGAACCAGGCTAGTTACCATAGCCCCCCCCCCCAGTGGTGAACCAGGCGAGTTAGCATAGCCCCCCCCCAGTGGTGAACCAGGCTAGTTACCACAGCCCCCCCAGTGGTGAACCAGGCTAGTTACCGTAGCCCCCCCCAGTGGTGAACCAGGCTAGTTACCATAGCCCCCCCAGTGGTGAACCAGGCTAGTCACCACAGCCCCCCCCCCAGTGGTGAACCAGGCTAGTCACCACAGCCTCCCCCAGTGGTGAACCAGGCTAGTTACCACAGCCCCCCCCTCCCCCAGTGGTGAACCAGGCTAGTTACCACAGCCCCCCCCCTCCCCCAGTGGTGAACCAGGCTAGTTACTACAGCCCCCCCCCAGTGGTGAACCAGGCTAGTTACCACAGCCCCCCCCTCCCCCAGTGGTGAACCAGGCTAGTTACCACAGCCCCCCCCTCCCCCAGTGGTGAACCAGGCTAGTTACTATAGCCCCCCCCAGTGGTGAACCAGGCTAGTTACTACAGCCCCCCCCCCAGTGGTGAACCAGGCTAGTTACCACAGCCCCCCCCCAGTGGTGAACCAGGCTAGTTACCACATCCCCCCCCAGTGGTGAACCAGGCTAGTTACCACAGCCCCCCCCCCCTCCCCCAGTGGTGAACCAGGCTAGTTACTACAGCCCCCCCCCCCAGTGGTGAACCAGGCTAGTTACCACATCCCCCCCCAGTGGTGAACCAGGCTAGTTACCACAGCCCCCCCCCCAGTGGTGAACCAGGCTAGTTACCACAGCCCCCCCCCCCCCAGTGGTGAACCAGGCTAGTTACCACATCCCCCCCCAGTGGTGAACCAGGCTAGTTACCACAGCCCCCCCCCCCTCCCCCAGTGGTGAACCAGGCTAGTTACTACAGCCCCCCCCCCCAGTGGTGAACCAGGCTAGTTACCACATCCCCCCCCAGTGGTGAACCAGGCTAGTTACCACATCCCCCCCCAGTGGTGAACCAGGCTAGTTACCACATCCCCCCCCAGTGGTGAACCAGGCTAGTTACCACAGCCCCCCCCCTCCCCCAGTGGTGAACCAGGCTAGTTACCACAGCCCCCCCCCCAGTGGTGAACCAGGCTAGTTACCACATCCCCCCCCCAGTGGTGGACCAGGCTAGTTACTACAGCCCCCCCCCAGTGGTGAACCAGGCCAGTAACCACAGCCCCCCCCCAGTGGTGAACCAGGCTAGTAACCATAATAATATCTCTCTTTATAATAGGTCCACAGGCAAATTGAAGTGTCATCCCCACAGATTTTATTTCATGAGGGTGTCCAGAGTATATTTAAAGGGATGATGAAGCTTTTGGACAAGTGCGTGGATAAGCAGGGTACTAAGGGATATGGATCACATGCAAGCAGAGGAGATTAACGTATCATGTTCAGCATGGACATTGTGGGCCGAAGGGCCTGTTCCTGTGCTGTACTACTCCATGTTCTATGTTTAGTTTAGCTTAGAGATACAGCATGGAAACAGCTTCAGCGTTGCTGCCTCACAGCGCCAGAGACCCAGGTTCGATCCCGACTGCGGGTGCTGTCTGTATGGAGTTTGTACGTTCTCCCCGTGACTGCGTGGGTTTTCTCCGGATGCTCCGGTTTCCTCCCACACTCCAAAGACGTGCAGGTTCGTAGGTTAATTGGCTTCTGTAAAATTGTAAATTGTCGCTAGTATGTGTAGGATAGAACTAGCATATGAATGATCATGGTTGGCATGGACTCGGTGGGCCGAAGGGCCTGTTCCCACGCTGTATCTCTACAACTAAAACTTAAAACTTGGTAAACTCAGCGGAATGTTCAGCAATTAGATAGCAAAGTGTGCTTGCAGGTGCATGGTAGTGCGGGAACATAAAAAGTGAAAAATCAGCATTTATCATGTCAACAGGTGTTAGTGCCTCTTCCTGTCACCTGCCAGGGCAGGATTGGATTTGCTGCAAATGTCCTGTTGCCTACACGGGGAACATGGAGAGGCTACAGGTGCCAACGTTAGTGTTCCAGCCTGAATAATGTCGACCCTTGCGCATGTTAACAGAAGACCTGGGAAGTGGCCCTGGCTCTGACATAACCCCTGCTGGAATTCTCTCACAAATGACAAAGATTGCGAGCAGCAGGGCGGAGGGAAGGTGGGAATGGAGCCCTCACGGACATTACAACATTTACACTTCCTGGTTGTGGCCTCACCTTTAGATGCCTAAACTGACCATTTGGCTTCAGCATGCCAGGAAAACAAGCTGCAACATTTGTCACTTTCCCCTCACATTCACCAATCAATGGGGAACGCTGGAGAAATGAACAACCTTCCTGAAACGCAAGTAGACAGAAATGCTGGAGAAACTCAGCGGGTGAGGCAGCATCTATGGAGCGAAGGCCCAGACCCGAAACGTCACCTATTCCTTTGCTCCATAGATGCTATCTCACCTGCTGAGTTTCTCCAACATTTTTGTCTACCTTCGACTTTTCCAACATCTGCAGTTCTTTCTTAAACATTCCTGAAACGCAAAGCTGTCAGGGAATAATTTAATTCAGTTTAGTTTGGAGATACAGCGCAGAAACAGGCCCTTCAGCCCACTGAGTCAGCGCCAACCAGCGATCCCCGCACACTACCACTACCCTACAGACACTAGGGACAATTTACAATAATACCAACCCAATTGACCTACAAATCTGCACGTCTTTGGAGTGTGGGAGGAAACCGGAGCAGCTGGAGAAACCCACGTGGTTACAGCAAGAATGTACAAACTCTGTACAGACAACACCTGTAGGCAGGATCAAACCCGGGTCCCTGACGCTGTGAGGCAGCAGCACTACCCGCTGCACCACCGTGCCGCCACCCTTGTGTTTAGTTTGCTGTTTTCCCTTCATTCAACATATAGATAATTTATACAGATCATGCAAGTAAATGCAGCCGTTGTAGCGGGTTTGCCAGCACACCACTATCAGATTGTGGGTTGCATCAAACTGTGGCTTTGACTGGGGACAGCGTGAGAACGCACTAACTTATCAGCCATATGAAGATTCTGGGTAAATAAAGAATGCTAGTGTTCTCGAGCATACAAACACTCTCTCTTTCTGCATGAAACTATGTTGCATACAAGGCCATGACTACAGTTCCCATGACTTCATACCGTGAACTGCATGAAGTGGGCCTTTTGTTTACACGAGGCTTCACCTGCAAGGCCAGATGTGATATGAAGCCATCTCCAATTGGAGTTGTGGCACTCATCCACGAGAACCTACACACCATCCAAACTAACATTTGCAGTAAGCCAAGAGGTGCTGCAATTTATTTGCCTAATCTTTTGCTTCAAGCATCATTAACACACATGGATCTTATCATATTTGCCAACATAATAATTGCTGTAGTTTAAATATTTCACAATACACACCGGCAGCACGGTGGCGCAGCAGTATTGCTACCTCACAGCGCTAGAGACCCGGGTTCGATCCCGACTACAGGTGCTGTCTGTATGGAGTTTGCACGTTCTCCCTGTGACCTGCGTGGTTTTCTCCGAGATCTTCGGTTTCCTCCCACACTCCAAAGATCTATGGGTTTGTAGGTTAATTGGCTTGGTATAAATGTAAATTGTCCCTAGTGTGTATATGATCGTGTTAATGTGCGGGGATCGCTGGTCAGTGCAGACCTGGTGGGCCGAAGGGCCTGTTTCCGCACAGTACCTCAACTAAAACTAAAACACACATTTGAAATGTAAAATAAAGTACTATGCAAGTGTCTCTCTGTTACAATGGACATCCAGCACTGTCTGACACAGAGCACTCTTCACCCTGCACCAGTGTGGTTTAGAGATACAGCGAGGAAAAGGGCCCTTCGGCCTACCGAGTCCACACCAACCAGCGATCCCCGCACATTAACACTATCCTACACAAACTAGGGACAATTTACATTTATGCCAAGCCAATTAACCTACAAATCTGCACGTCTTTGGAGTGTGGGAGGAAACCAGAGAAAGCCCACGCAGGTCACGGGGAGAACGTACAAACTATGTACAGACAGCACCCGTAGTCGGGATCGAACCCGTGTCTCTGGCGCAGCAATCGCTGTAAGGCAGCAACTCTACCGCTGCGCCACCGTGCCGCGCCTACCAGAGATGTGACAATGTCTCTGTGCAAGGATAAGCCAACATTCCTGATGAGCTGAGAATGCTGTGCAACAAGAGCTGGAAAATACATCAGAGTGCTTGGAATGTCTATTCTTCAAGAAAGTACAGCTTTTTCCTCTAACATTTCCAAGTATCTGGGAGCTTGTAATCAACACCAGAGAAGGAGGCCAGGAAGATGAAGTCAATGGCAATCACCCACAGCACAACAGATCTAAACTTCCCCCCTCACTGGCTGACTGGCAAACACACTGACCCACGACCGTAGGCCACTCCAGCCCAGCACAGGGGTAGCACGGTGGCACAGATGGAAGAGCCGTTGCCTCACAACCCTGAAAACCCAGGTTCGATCCTGACCTCGGGTGCTGTCTGTGTGGAGTTTGCACGCTCTCCCTCCGAACTGCGTGGGTTTCCTCTGGGTGCTACAGTTCCCGCCCACATCACAAAGACGTGCGGGTTTGTCAGTTACAGTGAATAGAACGGTGGTTGGACTGCCCGGAGTATCGTGAGGGGTTCTGGTCTCAACAGTGCAGGAAGTGATGAAGCTGGAGAGGGAGTGGCGAGTCAAACATACAGTCTCTGCTTGTCCCTACAAACCAAGGTGACCCATCTCAACCTGTCCCCTTTGCCTGATTTTAGTTTAGTTTAGGGATACAGCGTGGAAACAGGCCCTTCAGCCCACCAAGTCCGCGCCGACACACAATATCTGCACACTAACACGATCCTACACGCACTAAGGAAAAATTATAATTTACCAAGCTAATTCCCCGACAAACCTGTACGTCTTTGGAGTGCGGGAGAAAACTGAAGATCTCTGAGAAAACCCACGCAGGTCATGGGGAGAACGTACAAACTCCGTACAGACAGCACCCGTAGTCAGGATTGCACCCGGGTCTCTGGCCCTGCAAGCACTGTAAGGCAACAACCTGGCTGGGTTTGGTTTCCCTGGTAAGAAGGAAGCTGAGGGGTGACATGATAGAGATGGATAAAAGACAGCGTAGATAGCCAGGAGGGAAGAAGGTAATACGTGATTGCCTTCAATCACAGTGCGCTGTGGTGGATGCTTGCGTTAACTTTTGTGGAATTGTGTGTCTTGTTGCTTTTTTGGTATGGCTGTATGTCTGGGTGGGGTGGGGTGGGGTGGGGTGGGGGGGACAGTGAAGGATAGATCTCCCCACTCCGGTCTAGCAATGGTGGGAAACATTTAGCCCAGAAATGTTATTTCTCATCAGCCAACCATGGTACCATTATTTGTTTTTAACGTCCCTGCAACCACTGCTATCTTCACCATTTGTTACACTTGCAGCTTAATATTGAAGCTCCTTTCATGAGCCTGCCCTTCAGAGCACCTTGAGGGCAGAGAGGCAAGCAAGATGACACTACAGAGTACAGTGAGAAAGGGCTCTCTTTGCCAGAGTTCACCACAGCCCTGTACAGGCAGATATTTGAGCTGTAATGGTTCATGAGTGATAGGAGCAGAATTAGGCCATTCGGCCCATCATGTCTACACCACCATTCATTCGTGGCTGATCTATCTTTCCCTCTCAACCCCATTCTCCTGCCTTCTCCTCATAACCCCTGACACCCGTCCTAATCACTGGCCTCCACCGCTGTCTGTGGCAATTAATTGCACAGACTCACCATCTTCTGACTAAAGACATTTCTCCTAATTTCCTTCCTAAAGGAACATCCTTTAATTCGGATCCTCCGGTCCTAGCCTCTCCCACTAGTGGAAACATCCTCTCCACATCCACACTATCCAGGCCTATCCACTAGTGAGAGATATGAAAGTCGAGGCAGGCACTGCATAAATAAGTGTGCTTATTTTACACAGCTTAGTCTTGTCACAATTGTTATCCACATTCTTAAAAGGCCCTTGCATCATAATAAGCAAAACATACTGGCAATTGCTTCTTGAAGGGTTGACGGTGGATATGCAAAGGAAGGCATTTAAAGACAGCATGGATGAACTACAACAATTGTTCATCCCAGTTTGGCAAAAGAATAAATCAGGGAAGGTAGTGCATCCGTAGATAACAAGGGAAATCAGGGTTAGTATCAAAGCAAAAGATGAAGTGTACAAATTAGCCAGAGAAAGCAGCCTACCAGAGGACTGGGAGAAATTCAGAGTCCAACAGAGGAGGACAAAGGGTTTAATTAGGAAAGAGAAAATTGATTATGAAAGAAAACTGGCAGGAAACATAAAAACTGACTGCAAAAGATTTTATAGATATGTGAAGCGAAAAAAGATTAGTTGAAACAAATGTAGGTCCCTTGCAGTCAGAAACGGGTGAATTGATCATGGGGAACAAGGACATGGCAGACCAATTGAAAAACGACTTTGGTTCTGTCTTCACAGAGGAAGACATAAATAATCTGCCGGAAATAGTAGGGGATCGCGGGTCAAATGAGATGGAGGAACTGAGTGAAATCCAGGTTAGCCGGAAAGTGGTGTTGGGGAAATTGAATGGATTAAAGGCCGATAAATCCCCAGGGCCAGATCAGCTGCATCCCAGGGTACTTAAGGAAGTAGCCCCAGAAATAATGGATGCCTTAGAGATAATTTTTAAAAACTCTTCAGATTCTGGAGTAGTTCCTGAGGATTGGAGGGTAGCTAATGTAACCCCACTTTTTAAAAAGGGAGGGAGAGGGAAAACGGGGAATTACAGACCAGTTAGCCTAACATCAGTAGTGGGGAAACTGCTAGAGTCAGTTATTAAAGAAGGGATAGCAGCACATTTGGAAAGTGGTGAAATCATTGGACAAAGTCAGCATGGATTTACGAAAGGTAAATCATGTCTGACGAATCTTATTGAATTTTTCGAGGATGTAACTAGTAGAGTGGATAAGGGAGAACCAGTGGATGTGTTATATCTGGACTTTCAGAAGGCTTTCGACAAGGTCCCACACAAGAGATTAGTATACAAACTTAAAGCACACGGTATTGGTGGTTCAATATTGATGTGGATAGAGAACTGGCAGGCAGACAGGAAGCAAAGCGTAGGAGTGAACGGGTCCTTTTCAGTATGGCAGGCAGTGATTAGTGGGGTACCGCAAGGCTCAGTGCTGGGACCCCAGCTATTTACAATATATATTAATGATTTGGACGAGGGAATTAAATGCAGCATATCGAAGTTTGCGGATGACACAAAGCTGTATGCAGTGTTAGCTGTGAGGAGGATGCTGGACGGCTGCAAGGTGACTTGGATAGACTGGATGAGTGGGCAAATGCATGGCAGATGCAGTATAATGTGAATAAATGTGAGGTTATCCACTTTGGTGGCAAAAACAGGAACGTAGACTATTATCTGAATGGTGGCCGATTAGGAAAAGGGGAGATGCAACGAGACCTGGGTGTCATGGTACACCAGTCATTGAAAGTAGGCATGCAGGTGCAGCAGGACTTCCATATGAAGAAAGACTGGATAGACTCGGCTTGTACTCATTGGAATTTAGAATATTGAGGGGGGATCTCATAGAGACTTACAAAATTCTTAAGGGGTTGGACAGGCTAGATGCAGGAAGATTGTTCCTGATGTTGGGGAAGTCCGGGACAAGGGTCACAGTTTAAGGATAAGGGGGAAATGTTTTAGGACCGAGATGAGAAAATCATTTTTCACACAGAGAGTGGTGAGTCTGGGGAATTCTGTGCCACAGAAGGTAGTTGAGGCCAGTTTGTTAGCTATATTTAAGAGGGAGTTAGATGTGGCCCTTGTGGCTAAAGGGATCAGGGCATATGGAGAGAAGGCAGGTACAGGATACTGAGCTGGATGATCAGCCATGATCATATTGAATGGCGGTGCTGGCTCGAAGGGCCGAATTTCTATGTTTCTATGTTTATGTTTCTATACACATCTGCATGCACTAGAGACTCAAAATAGCCACTTGGCTCCGACAACAGCTTGTTTTTGGCTGCAAGCTTCCATACAGGCACAAACAATTTAACTAACGAGAAACAGAATATGCTGAATGTTCTCAGTCGGTCAGCTGAGAGAAATATAAAACAGCCCACAATGTCCGTGCTGAACCTGATGCCAAGATAAACTAATCTGCTCTGCCTGCACGTGATCCATATCCCTCTAATCCCTGCGTAACCATGTTCCCTGCTGAAAGTCTCTTCAACGCCATCATTGTATTTGCCTCCACCACCACCCAGGCAGTGAGTTCCAGTTGAATGTGGAACAAACTTGCCTTCTATATCTCCTTAAGAAAGAACTGCACATACTGGAAAAATCAAAGGTAGACAAAATGCTGGAGAAACTCAGCGGGTGAGGCAGCATCTATGGAGCGAAGGAATAGGTGACATTTCGTGTCAAGACCCTTCTTCTGAAGAAGCTTCTCGACCCGAATATGGATCTATTCCTTTGCTCCATAGATGCTGTCTCACCCGCTGAGTTTCTCCAGCAGTTTGTCTACCCTATATCTCCTTTAAACTTTAAATCTAGGCCCTCTAGGTTTTGACATTCCGTCCCTTAGAGAAATTTTCTGAAACAGTTAATTGTTTCAGCTCCATAACTTTGCACAGTCCTGATGAAAACTCATTGACCTGAAAAATTAACTCTGTTTCTGCCCGACCTGCTGATCCTCTACTTTTTAAATGTAATATCTAATTAAATGGCTTTGGAAAACCCACCTCATTATCGTTTGATCTTCAATACACTTTACAATGTTCTCAAGTAACTGAATTAGATTTACCGTGAGCAACAGTGAACTACTGTAAGTTTAACTGAGGGAGACGTGCAGAATGGGGGAATGTGGACTCTGCTTTTTAAAAAGGTAAAGTAAAAATTCAAATGGTGGTGCCTAGTACCATGTCATCACACACTGCACAGACATATAGGGGTAGGGTCGGCAGTGAGGTCTGAAGGCATCGATAGTCTTGATTATCTTTCAGTGTGGTCCTGCCACAGAATGCACAATTCCAAACATTGCTTCACCTCTGAAGCTCGGACAGGTCCCCTCCTAGACCACAGGCTCCTGTGCCTGATTCCGCAGACATGTGAGTACCAAGGGGCGGCACGGTGACGCAGCGGTAGAGTTGCTGCCTCACAGCGCCAGAGAGCCGGGTTCGATCCTGACTACGGGTGCTGTCTATACAGAGTTTGCACGTTCTCCCCGTGACCTGCGTGGGTTTTCTCCGGGTGCTCCGGCTTCCTCCCACATTCCAAAGACGTGCATGTTTGTAGGTTAACTGGCTTTGGTAAAGATTATAAATTGTCCTTGGTGTGTAGGATAGTGCTAGTGTACAGTGTGATCGGCGCGGACTCGGTGGACCAAAGGGCCTGTTTCCGCATTAAACTAAACTCAGCAGAGAGAATGGAGTGGCTGGACTTGTACACTCTGGAGTTTAGAAGGATGAGAGGGGATCTTATTGAAACCAATAAGATTATTAAGGGTTTGGACACGCTAGGGGCAGGAAACATGTTCCCGATGTTGGGGGAGTCCAGAACCAGGGGCCACAGTTTGAGAATAAGGGGTAAGCCATTTAGAACGGAGATGAGGAAACACTTTTTCTCACAGAGAGTTGTGAGTCTGTGGAATTCTCTGCCTCAGAGGGCGGTGGAGGCCGGTTCTCTGGATGCTTTCAAGAGAGAGCTAGATAGGGCTCTAAAAGATAGCGGAGTCAGGGGATATGGGGAGAAGGCAGGAACTGGGTACTGATTGTGGATGATCAGCCATGATCACATTGAATGGCGGTGCTGGCTCGAAGGGCCGAATGGCCTACTCCTTCCTGCACCTATTGTCTCTTGTCTGTTGTCTATTGCCTAAACCAAACTAAACTAAACCGCCAGAATTCCAGAGATTCACCACTTTCTGCTAAAAGCATTTGCAGCCGCCTACAGTAATAAAGGCTTTATGCCTTGCATCGGTGTTCCCTCTACAGAGACTCATGCACCAGTGTAAACGTTGAGATGTGCAGGGAATATACAGTGAGATGCGGGGCATGGAGGCACAGGACACACGAGCGGGCAGGTGAGATGACTGTATCGTGGCATCATGTTTGGCACAGACATTGTGGACCAAAGGGCTTGCACGTTTCTGTTCTTTGTTCCTCGAAACATCTCAACCTCAACACTATCACGTCATCATAAGAACATAAGTGATAGGAGCAGAATTAGGCCATTCGGCCCATCAAGTCTACTCTGCCATTCAATCATGGCTGATCTATCAATCCTTCCTAACCCCATTCTCCTGCCTTCTCCCCGTAACCTCTGACACCCATCATGTTTGGATCTTGTATGTTTCAGTAAGATCACCCTCATTCACAGCTCTGACATATCTTTGTGATGGGGAAGCACTAACCTTTTTATTTAGAAGTTTATTTACATCTAACATAGATTCCAACATATGTGTTACTTTGTTCTCAAACTGTAACACGATCTTCCATACTGAGGACACATTCTAATCCTCTAATTCTAATCTACAAGTCCCGTCAGACATCCCGGGGTTTGTTGACTATGTAGTATTATTGTTATAATTATTGTAGTACTATATATATATATATATATATACCACACATATATATTATATACCTATGTACACACTCTGTAAACATCAGAATGATATATATATATTTGACAAATCTGTGGGGCTGCTGCAAGTTTATTTTGAGAAACAGCGCAGAAACAGGCCCTTCGGCCCACGCCCACCAGCGATCCCCGCACACTTACACTATCTTACACACTGTAGGGACAATTTACAATTATACCAAGCCAATTCACCTACAAACCGTCTGAAGTAGGGTTTCGGCCCGAAACGTTGCCTATCTCCTTCGCTTCATAGTTTCTCCAGCATTTTGTGTACCCTTGATTTTCCAGCATCTGCAGTTCCTTCTTTAACATTTAATCACTTACAAACCTGTACGTCTTTGGAGTGTGGGAGGAAACCGGAGCTCCCGGTGAAAACCCACGCAGGTCACGGGGAGAAGGTAGAGAATCCGTACAGACAGCACCCGTAGTCAGGATGGAACCCGCGTCTCTGACGTAACTCTACCACTGCGCCACCGAGCCGCCCTTACATGAAGTAAGAATGTAATTGTTCCCTTTTGAGACCTATGGCAATAAAGCACCCTTGCCTTGAGTCTAAGGTGCCAGTGGACATTGCCTCTTTGGCCAGAACAGCAGCCTTTGCAAGAATGCACTGCAGTGGTTAACAGTAGTTGGAGTGTGACCTGGTTATGCTTCATCCACCCATCTCTACATGCGGTCCAGTCCCTAGCACATAGTCCCGAGGTGCTGGGAGCACAGCTCAGCAGGCTCTACCTTACCTTGCAGGTGATCAGGAGAGGAACCAGAGGAAGCCATGCCACACAGCGCCTTCTGTCACATCAGCAGGCAGAAACCACGCCCTTCCTGTTGCAAGAAACATTTGCATTCATAAAATCGTCAGGATTATAATTTGATATTATATTTAAGTATAAAACGTAGTTTGTGCTGAGACCTGTAAATGCATCGCATGAAACAGTTGGTCACTGGTACAGAGCGGTAGTGTAGTTTAGTTTACAGACACAGCGTGGAAACAGGCCCTTCGACCCATCGGTTCCACCGCCAACAATCATCACTCGTACACTTTGCACTGGGACTCAAGGAACAGCAGGTGCTGGAATCTCGAGTGAAACACAAAGTGCTGGAGGAACTTGGAAGTTCAGGCAGCATCTGTGGAGGGAATGGACAGGTCAGATACAGCCTGACTCACTGAGTTCCTCTGGCGCTGTGTGTTGTATGGCAGCATGCGTTTGCAATTCACTTTTAGCAAACAACTCATGAGAACCTGGTGACTTGATGGTTCGGAAAGATTAAGGGGTTTAGAGGGATATGGGCCAAACATAGACACATAGGTCCAGCTTATCCTGGTTGGCATGGAGGGGTTTGGCCGAAGGGCTTGTTTCCATGACTCTGACTCGATGCCCTACTGCATGCAGAGTAGGCAGAATGCCTTAAAGTGAGACCGTTGTAGCAGTTCCCAGGAATTGATCATTCTCCTGAATTGAGTAGATGTTGGGATGTCATGTTTGTGTTCAGTTCTGGGCACCACGTTATAGGAAAGATATTGTCAAGCTTGAAAGGGTTTAGAGAAGATTTGAGTGATGTTGCCAGGACTAGAGGGTGTAAACTACAGGGAGAGGTTGAGCAGGCTGGGTCTCTATTCCTTGGAGCGCAGGTGGACGAGGGGTGATGTTATAGAGGTGTATAAAATCATGAGAGGAATAGATCGGGTAGATGCACAGAGTCTCTTGCCCAGAGTAGGGGAATCGAGGACTAGAGGACATAGGTTCAAGGTGAAGGGGAAAAGATTTAATAGGAATCTGAGGTGTAACTTTTTCACACAAAGGGTGGTGGGTGTGTGGAACAAGCTGCCTGAGGAGGTATTTGAGGCTGGGACTATCACAAAGAAATAGTTAGACAGGTACATGGATTGGACAGGTTTGGCGGGATATGGACCAAGCGCAGGCAAGTGGGACTAGTGTAGCTGGGACATGTTGGCCGGTGTGGGCAAGTTGAGCCAAAGGGCCTGTTTCCACACTGTGACTCTATGAGCAGTGTTTGATGAGGGTCGGTTGGCACAGTGCGGTGAGCAGGCCAGCAAGCATGTACGGGTAGGTGGGTGGATACACTGACTCACTGCCCTTTCATGCCACTCCCAGCTGGGGAAATAAATATCAACTTGTTTGCAAATCACATTTATGATTTGGTTCAGGAAAATGAAGGGGATTGATTAGCAAAGGTTACTGTAAATGGCAGCCTGAAATCATCCCTTTGTTTACGTGCTAAAGGCAGACGTGATCTTAACGGTCTCTAGCCTGTGGGGAAAGCAGCCAACTAATCCATTTGCAGAATACAGCATAAATCAATGACAGCACATAATGCCCGGCCTATTAAAACAAATGTAAATGTGTCAGATGGTGACTGAGGAGTGGGGAGGAATTTAAATCTGACTGCGTTTGCAGGACTCATATTACAAGACGTTAAGTGCTCCATATTCATCGTGCTATACCCCTCCTACCTCCTGTACAGACCCCGGTCTGCATTCGAGCATGACTGAATCACCCCATTACTCATATTGCTCCACCCTTCTACAATGCTGAGAAACTAGTGGGGTGGAAGATTGCAACCTTCACGTGGTCCGCCCTGTTTCGACTAATGCAATCAACTCGACGTGCACAAACAGAAGATCAAATAGAACAAGTTGTCCAACAACTTTAGGCTGTGCACGCCACATGAAAGAAGAAGAAGAAACTAGCAGGAGTGTCAGGGGTTATGGGGTTAGGGAATTCATCATCACAGATGGCTGTGGAGGCCATGTCAATGGATGATGAGAGGCAGAGATTGATAGATTATTGATGAGTACAGGTGTCAGGGATTATGGGGAAAAGGCAGGAGAATGGGGTTGAGAGGGAGCGATTGATCAGCCATGATTGAATGGTGGAGTAGGTTTGATGGGCCGAATGGCCTAATTCTGCCCCTATCGCTTATGAAGTGCCATTTGATTCATTGTGGACAGACGGGTAGGCATGAAGCTGAGAAGGAGGCGCGGGTAACCCAGCACCAAATGGCACCAAGGATATGAGCAAATGCTGGCAAGAGCCAAATACCCCACGACCCCACACACATCAATCTGAAACACCTTTAAACCGGTGTCTTATTGACTCTAAACTTCTTAAATTCTCTTTCACGTTCTCCATGGTGCCTGACATCCTTCCCAGAAAACCCTGCAACATGCCCCTGAAACTCTACATCTGGACCTGCTAAGCAGCATTCACTTGGGTCCACATGTTGTTTCAAGGGAGGCTCCAATACCAACCATGTCTGATATCTACCGATGCACAGAACTTCTGGTCAATTCCAAGTCAATCCAGACTAATCGTGGATGTCAGGATCAGGAGAGGAAAGCTCAGAGGAACAATGACAAAAAGAACATTGAACAAATAGTTGAACAAATAGGTCATTTGTACCCGGAACCAGAACGTTACAGTGAATCCCAGAGCAAGTCCCAGGGGATATTAGTCCACCACTGTCTCAGCGTATTACACGATAAACGCTATCCCTTATATCTCCTCATACCTAAGAAAGACACAAAATGCTGGAGTAACTCAGTATCTCCAGAAAGAAGGAATGTGTGAGATTTCGGGTTGAGACCCTTCTTCAGACTCCTCATATCTGCCTCTATTAAACTGCAACGCCCATGCATCTGCCCATTTCATCCACCTACTTCCCATAAAAGTCCAATAGTATCCTTCTCTCTCTTTACCTTAAGAGCCAAGTTTTTTTTCACCCACAGACATTAAAAATTGTGCTCCTTATATCCAAGACCATGTTGAAGAATCTGACATAGAGCCATAAAGCAGGGAAACAGACCCTTCAGCCCAACGTGACCAAGTCCCACTTGCCCGCGCAGGCCCACCATGTCTCTCCTAACCCCTCCTACCCGTCCAAATGCTTTTAACCCCTCCTCTGGTAGCACGTTCCATATACCTACCACCCTCTCCGTGAAAACGTTGGCCATCAGGTTCCTATTCAGCTTTCCACTCTCCCCAGCTGTTTGATACTCTAAATCTGGGTAAAAGATTCTGTGCATTCACCTCATCTATTCCCCTCATGGTTTTATACACGTCTATAAGACCACCCCTCATCTCCCGGCGCTCCAAGGAATAGAGACCCAGCCTGCCCACTCTCCCCAAAACAGGACACAACAATCCAAATGTGGCCACACCAATGTCTTGTGCATTTATGCTTAACAACCATATAACCATATAACAATTACAAGTATTGACATTATTTTCCATTCTGCATTCTTCCCAAACAGAGAAGCAGCAACTTGTCCCTGCTCATCGCCTCCCATCCCTTTACCAGTTTCCAGCAACGTTAGCACCAGACCTTAAATCACTGTCTATTTGTGGAATGAACCTGCTAGAAGTTCCACTTTTTCAACACCTTCTGACAGCCCATAGCTACAACATAACCAAACCAGAGCAAGAGTTGGTGAAAATCACAGAAACACAGAAAATACGTGCAGGAGTAGGCCATTCGGCCCTTCAAGCCAGCACCGCCATTCAATATGATCATGGCTGATCATCCAAAATCAGTACCCCATTCCTGCTTTTCCCCATATCCCTTGATTCCGTTAGCCGTAAGGGCTAAATCCAACTCTCTCTTGAATACATCCAGTGAATTGGCCTCCACTGCCTTGTGTGGCAGAGAATTCCACAGATTCACAACTCTCTGGGTGAACTTAACCTGCTACGGCACAAATAGCCCCGTACAAAACCTTTGCTCACTCTCTACAAAATTCACCATTTGTTTTACAAGGAAGCAAATGTTGTTGATGTTGTCTATGATACTAGAGCTAATTACATTGCTCCTAGCCTTGGTCCATATACAGAACAAGGGATCTTTCTTCTGCACTTGGTGTGAATCCTTAATCGTCCACTTTCATATTGGAACGCGTAAGCAGGAGATGCCCCCGTGTGATTGGGAATGAAGGGGGGGGGGGGGGTGATGGGGAGTGAGGGGGGGGGGTGATGGGGAGTGAGGGGGGGGGGTGATGGGGGAGAGTTGCATTCCTGAAACACCTGTACCATGATTTTCCATAACACAAAGTGGCATCACCTGCATGTGCCTCCAGACACAAGTTGAAAACCAGTCACATCTCTTTTACTACTTTGTTTCTACATATACATTCTGTGAGAGGGAATTTTATTCTGCAGCTCAACATTTTGGATAATAATTTGTGAATCCTGTTGGGCTAAATTTCCATTTCTGAACAACGGTGATGTCATAGAGCCATACAGCACAGAAACAGGCCCTTCGGCCCAACTTGCCCTTGCCAACCAAGATGCCCCAACTACACAAGTCCCACCTGCCCACCTTTGGCCCATGTCCCTTTAAAACCTTCCTGTCCATGTACCTGTCAAATTGTTTTTTTTAATGTTGTTACAGTACCTGCCTCAACTACCTCCTTGGGCAACTCTTGCCTCTCAGGTTCCTATTAAATCTTTCTCCACTGAGATTGTTGAGGGTTTGGACACGCTAGAGGCAGGAAACTTGTTCCCGATGTTGGGGGAGTCCAGAACCAAGGGCCACAGTTTAAGAATAAGGGGTAAGCCATTTAGAACGGAGACGAGGAAACACTTTTTCTCACAGTGTGGTGAGTCTGTGGAATTCTCTGCCTCAGAGGGCGGTGGAGGCGGGTTCTCTGGATGCTTTCAAGAGAGAGCTAGATAGGGCTCTTAAAGATAGCGGGGTCAGGGGATATGGGGAGAAGGCAGGAACGGGGTACTGATTGGGGATGATCACATTGAATGGCGGTGCTGGCTGGAAGGGCCGAATGGCCCACTCCTGCACCTATTGTCTATTGTCACTCAACTTAAATCTATGTTTTTTGTTTCTTGAATCTGGGCAAGGACTCCGTGCATTCACCCTATCTATTGCCCTCGTGATCTTGTACATCTTTATAAGATCACCTCCTGCACTCCATGGAATAAAGTCCCAGCCAGCTCAACCTCTCCCTGTAGCTCAGGCCCTCGAGTCCTGGCAACGTCCTCGCCAATCTTCCCTGCACTCTTTCTAGCGTAATAGCATTTTTCCTGCAGCTGAGTGACTGAAACTGTACATAATACTCCAAACGTGGCCTCGCCAACATCTCAAACAAAATGCTTCATGAGCGGGGCACCTGTATTTGTATCAATCCTTGACAATGAATCAAGTCCATTGTTCAGCAACCAGTCTCAACCTTCAGGTTGCAGGAAAGACAAAAATAAATTAACTTAATTAGTTCATTTTCATGTTTTATTCAGGTCATCGGCATTTCATTCCTACAGAGGCTCCACGATTAGTGTCCCATCATTTGGAACGCTGTTGACAGCTTTAATAGATGTTAAAATGAGACTGCTGAGCCATTCAAAACCTGTCATTGAACAGTAGGGTGATTCATTATATTCACAAGACCATAACTACTGGATGGAAGGTTGGGACAAGGGAATGCATGGGAAACCAAAGCATGTATTCATTACAGACTGGAACTTGAAGCTATCTGCTTTAGTACACTATCTCAGATCTTGGCAAGTTTCTCCTCAGCTGGAGCACCAGCAGCAGCAGCGACTACAATGTGCCTCAGTGCATGTTGGGAAGTCATGCCGAGGTACGTTTCCATGGCTATCTTTTATTAATGTTGTGCATGAGTTGTAAGTCTTCCTCTATGCCCAATATTAATAGAGGACTATAGCAATAGACAATAGACAATAGACAATAGGTGCAGGAGTAGGCCATTCGGCCCTTCGAGCCAGCACCGCCATTCAACGTGATCATGGCTGATCATCCCCAATCAGTACCCCGTTCCTGCCTTCTCCCCATATCCCCTGACTTCGCTATCTTTAAGAGCCCTGTCTAGATCTCTCTTGATAGCCTTAGAAACAAACAGGTTTAAATTGTGTAACTGCATTGTTGGCAGACTGTTGTTGTGGAACCAAGCCCCACCTATCCGTCATTAATATCCACAGTGTGAACCTCCCCTTGTTGATTCTGGGGCACCTTAAACCAACCGCAGCTCAGGTGATACACCTGTTGAGACCTTCAGTTAAACGTGAACTCCTAGCCTGTGAACGGGAGGAATTCCCTTGGTTCTCAGGAACACTGCAATGGAGAGGTCTGCGGCCCCTAGGTAAGCTACAGGTAGGGGCATCCACAGTTGAGGACATAGTTGAGTGTAGTTTATTGTCACGTGTACCGAGCTACAGTGAAAAGCTGTTGTTGCCTTCTATCCAGTCAGCGGAGAGACAATACACGATGACAAGATACTCGCCAAGATAATCAGTGTGGATCAGTGCGGACATAAATCTGCCCATCAGGGAACCACCCTGCCTGACGTCACCTGTTGCCGGCCCTGATTTGTCCTGGTCCTTTCTTACTTCCAGTTTTTCCCCTCAACAATCTGTCTGAAGAAAGGTGCAACCAGAAACTTTCTCCGCATGTGCTGCGTGACCCACTGGCTTGCTCCTGCATTTTGTCTTTATCTATGGTACAAACCAGCATCTGCAGTTCATTTTTTTTTAATTACATTAGGACATAAACCTGCACCAGTCGACAAAACCAGGAGAAGTGCAGCAGGAAGTACCGGCCACTGTAAATGGCCTATTGTCAATCTTGGCAAAGCCCAGACATCCATCAGTCAAAGAGATGGTGAAGCAACCTCCATGTGAGTGTCTGTACACATTAGTTTGCTTTCTTATTTCATGCAAACCCTCTGTCTGCAAAAGAACCAATCCAAATCTCAGGGATAGATAAAAATGCTGGAGAAACTCAGCGGGATGAGGCTGCATCTATGGAGTGAAGGAATAGGTGACGTTTTGGTCAGCATCTGCAGTTCTTTCTTAAACAATCCAAATCTCAGTGTGAATTTGTAAAGAGCAATGTTGCATCATTACCCCACAACAGGTTTTGTTTGCGTTTCACAACACAATGCTGCACCTCGTTGCCAATGGGATGCCTGCTGGAGTGGGACTAATGCACAGCTCTAATGGGAAATTGCTCAGCTGACATCATTGCCACTCGAGAACCAAGGTCACCTGAAGCTCAGTCACAATGCTGTACTTAGCATGCATTCCCAGGCATAGAGTCATGAAGTTGTAGAGTGATACAGCGTGGAAACAGGCCCTTCGGCCCAACTTGCCCACACCAGCCAACATGTCCCAGCCACACTCGTCCCACCTGCCTGCATTTGCCCACACCAGCCAACATGTCCCAGCCACACTCGTCCCACCTGCCTGCATTTGCCCACACCAGCCAACATGTCCCAGCCACACTCGACCCACCTGCCTGCATTTGCCCACACCAGCCAACATGTCCCAGCCACACTCGTCCCACCTGCCTGCATTTGCCCACACCAGCCAACATGTCCCAGCCACACTCGTCCCACCTGCCTGCATTTGCCCACACCAGCCAACATGTCCCAGCCACACTCGTCCCACCTGCCTGCATTTGGTCCATATCCCCCCAAACCTGTCCTATCCATGTACTTGTCCAACTGTTTCTTAAATGTTGGGATAGTCCCAGCCTCAACTACCTCCTGTGGCAGCTTGTTCCATACACCCACCACCAACTCCCACAGTCAAGATCTACACATTTGGTACAGTATATAAAAGAATGGGCCTTATAGTTAGCATAAAGTCCTCTACCAGTCCTCTGCTCCTGTCACCCTCTGACAATAAAGGCCAGCAAGACACTCTAGAACATCTGGACTGTTGTCCATACTTCAGGGGCCAGTGGTCAGCTACGGCACAATGAAGTGACCATTGTCTTGGGAACGTTGGGACAATCTTTGACCATCGGAATATTTGAAAGCATGACCTCAAAACCCAGCACAAACTTCTTGGTATAATGTAATAAAAAGGAACTGCAGATGTCAGTTTATACCAAACACAGACACAAACTGCTGGAGTCAGATCACATTGGTGAGCCTGTAGTCACAGGTAGGCCAGCCAAGCAAGGACAGCAGAAGGTAAAACCATGAGGGAATGGGTCAGGTGAATGCACAGAGTGTATTACCCAGGGCAGGGGACTACAGAACCCCGGGGGGAGGGGGAAAGATGAATGGGAACCTGAGGGACAACCTTTTCACTCAGAAGTTTGTGGGTGTATGGAACTAGCTGCCAGATTAGCTAGTTGCGGCAGGTTCTACAACAGCATTTAAAAGACACTTAGACAGGACCATGGACAGGAAAGGTTTAGTGGGATATGGGCCAGATGTGGGCAGTGTAGATGGGGCATCGTGGTTTGCATGGGGAAGGCTGAAGGGGCTGTTTCTGTGCTCTTTGCTTCTATTTATTCTGAGGAAATCAGTGAACCAGCTGAGTTTTTACAACAATCTAATCATTTATTTCACATCACTATATTCATATTTAAACTCCCCAATTGTAGCAGAGGGATTTGAACTCATGCCCCAGTTCAGTAACCGGTCTCCAGGTATAGGTCGAGGTTTGGCAATGTAACCACACTGAGTCTAGTTCCAGCTGCAGCACAGTTTCAGTTGTATTCAGTTTTACACAGGTTTGGTCACCATGTTATAGCAAAGATGTTATCAGGCTTCAGAGAAGATTTACTAAGATGTTGACAGGACACGAGGGCCTGAGATAGAAGGAGTGTTTAAGAAAGAACTGCAGATGCTGGAAAAATCAATGGTAGACAAAAATGCTGGAGAAACTCAGCGGGTGAGGCAGCATCTATGGAGTGAAGGAATAGGTGACGTTTCGGGTCGAGACCCTTCTTAAGGAGTGGTTGGGCAGGCTAGGACATGAAGCACAGACGGATGAGGGGTGATATATAGAAGTGTATAAAATCATGAGGAATAGATCGAGTAACTGCATAGAGTCTCTTTCCAGAGTAGGGGAAGCAAGATCCAGGGGACATAGGTTTAAGGCGGGGGGGGGGGGGGGGGGGGTTAATAGGAACCTGAGGGATACCTTTTTTTACACAAAGGGTGGGAGGGGTTTGGAACGAGCTGCCGGAGGAGGTAGTTGAGGCAGAAACTATCACAACGTTTACATGAATAGGACAGGTTTAGAGGGATATGGGACAAACGCAGACTAGTGTAGGTGGGACAAGTTGGTCGGTATGGACAAGCTGGGCCGAAGGGCCTGTTTCCACACTGTATCACTCTATGATTCTGTGAAGGGAGATGGTTTGTGACGGGGAGCACACAGCGTTAACAGTGCGTCTGGCGTGGGGCCAAGAGAGGCCAGAGAAATGGCAATGAGCTCAATGCAGCATCTCCACACAACATCGGCTGTCTCCACAATCTCCCAGACCCTGCCCTCCCCAACACTGTCCCACCCTACAACCGCTCGCATTCCCAGCAAAGAAAGTCAAGTGCCAAACCCCACCCACATTATCTGTAAACGCAGCCAGACCCACATCCCCGGGATCACCTGACTGGTATTTGACAGCTTGGGGGGGGGGGGGGGGCTGACATTACTCCAGCCCCAAGTGTTATTTTTCTGCACAGTATCAGTGTTAGTTGCTGGTGTAAAGCCCATGGTCGCTGCATTGCCTGCCCTGCCCTCTCCCCCATCCATTCCCCTGCCCCCTCTACCCTCCCCTCCGTCCATCCTCCCCTCCCCTCCACACTCTCCACACTCTCCACACTCTCCCCTCTCCCCCCTCTCCCCCTCCCCTCCCCTCTCTCCCACACAAGCCTTTGTCAGCTGCGCCCCCCCCCCCGCCCCTGCAACACTGGCTGGATGGGAGGCGATTGTCAGAGGGGGCTGGCGGAATGAAGGGCTGACGGGCGCATTATCGGCGCAGAAACAGACTTGTTCACTCACCCAGCTCTGCCTTTGTTGCCACATACAAAGGGCGAGAGGTTTGCTCAGCGCCGGGATGCAACCATATCAAGCCTGCTCTCTCTCTCTCTCTCTCTCTCTACATCAGACAATTTTAAATCCCATATCTTGTCGGCACAGCACAACGTGACCAAACAAAAATAAAGAAACCTTTTAAGAATGGACTGCTGGCAACTTCCTGAGCAATCTCCCAGCAGAACCAGGGCACTGTCCTGGCTCTCTCTCTCTCTCTCTCTCTCTCTCTGATCAATAGAGAGCTCAGATCCTTCCTCACAGCGCCGGCCCCAACACAGCCAATGGGATGTGGAGGTTGTTCCAGCAACCGCTCGGTGAATAATGATCATCTCTTGTGTTCAGCCCTAGCGTGGGGTCAGCGCCAGCCCAACTATTCTCTCTGCGCGTTCTCATCTCTTGCAGTTCAAATCTCCTTCCAACTTTCTGCTTTCCCAAGGAAGGAGGAGAGAGAGTGAGAGTGAGAGTGAAGGAGAGAGAGAGAGAGAGGGAATTAAAAGAAAGCTGGGCGGTAGGTTAAAGTGTTATGGTCTCATCAGAGTGCGGAATCCTGGAGCCAGCCAGCCAGCCAGCTGGGCGTTGTACAGTGACAACAGTGACCGAGCTCAACGTGGGGGAAGCCTTTACCCGGCCCGCGTACAAACACCAACTCATCATTAATGAAACACAGCTCCCAGTGACCAGGGAGAGTCATTCAGAAATGTCACCCAGTCGAGGTGCAATGCTCCTGGGGTGAAACTCACCGCAAGACAAGAGCAGTAATCGAGGGCACACAAAAGGCTGGAGAAACTCAGCGGGTGCAGCAGCATCTAAGGAGCGAAGGAGATAGGCGACGTTTCGGGTCGAGACCCTTCTTCAGACCCTTAGAGCAGTAATGTAATTGAGTGTTGAAGAAAGGAGGGAGTCGCTGCTTTGAATCATCTAAAATAGACACACAAAGCTGGAGTGACGCAACGGGACAGGCAGCATCTCTGGGGACAAGGAATGGGTGGCGTTTCGGGTCGAGACTGAAGATGCTGCCTGTCCCGCTGAGTTACCCCAGCTCTTTGTGTCTATCTTTGGTTTAAACCAGCGTCTGCAGTCCTTTCCCACACGCTTTGAATTATCTTACAATTCTCCAGCACTTTGTGTTTTGTTAATAATTATTTTATTCAGTTATTTAAGCAAAGCTACAAGGGAAAGATCTGCAAGCAAGCAATGGGGAAACTGGTTTCCAGCATTGATGTACAGAGGGATCTTGGGGACCAAGTCTAGAACTCACTGAAAGCGGCAGCACAAGCACATAGAGTGGTAAAGAAGGCAGACCCTAGACCTCATTAATTATAGCAGTGAATATGTCAGGAAGTCATGACTTTGGTTCGGCCACTTGGAGTATTGTGTGCAGTTCAGGTCACCCCAATACAGGAAGGATGTGGAGGTTTTGGCAACGGTGAAGGGGGTTTACCAGAATGATGTGTGGATTAGGGGGCATTAGCCTCAGGGAGCGATTGGACAGACTTGGATTATTGTCTCTGGAATGCCTGAGGCTGAGGGGAGACCTGATAGTAGTCTATAAAACTGTGAGAGATGTAGATAGGGTAGACAGTCAGAACCTTTCTCCCCTAGTTTGGAAATATCAAAGACTAGTTGGCGTGGCTTTAAGGAGTGAGGGCCAACGTTTAGATGTGGGGGGAGCATTTTTACACAAAAGACAGTGAGTTCCTGGAATGTGCTGTGGGACTGGTGGAGGCAGGTACAGTGGTGGTTTGTGAGAGCTTTTTGCATAGGCACATGGATATACAGGGAATGAAGGGATATGGATTATATGAGTTGGCATTGAAGATAGACACAAAATGCTGGAGTAACAGCGAGACAGGCAGCATCTCTGGAGAGGAGGAAGAAGGGTCTCGACCCGAAACATCACCCTTTCCTTCTCTCCAGAGATGCTGCCTGTCTGGCTGAGTTACTCCAGCATTTTGTATACAAACTTAAAGTACATGGTGTTGGGGGTTCAATATTGATGTGGATAGAGAACTGGCTAGCAGACAGGAAGCAAAGGGTAGGAGTAAATGGGTCCTTTTCAGAATGGCAGGCAGTGACTAGTGGGGTACCGCAAGGCTCAGTGCTGGGACCCCAGCTATTTACAATATATATTAATGATTTGGACGACGGAATTGAATGCAATATCTCCATGTTTGTGGATTACACTAACCTGGGGGTAGTGTTAGGTGTGAGGAGGATGCTAGGAGGCTGCATGGCAGTTGCAATATAATGTGGATAAATGTGAGGTTATCCACTTTGGTGGCCAAAACATGAGGGTAGACTATTATCTGAATGGTGGCAGATTAGGAAAAGGGGAGATGCAATGAGACCTGGGTGTCATGGTACACCAATCATTGAAAGTAGGCATGCAGGTGCAGCAGGCAGTGAAGAAAGCAAATGGTATGTTAGCATTCATAGCGAAAGGATTTGAGTACAAGAGCAGGGAGGTTCTACTGCAGTTGTACACGGTCTTGGTGAGGTCACACCTGGAGTATTGTGTACAGTTTTTGTCTCCAAATTTGAGGAAAGACATTCTTGCCATAAAGGGGGTACAGAGAAGATTCACCAGACTGATTCCTGGGATGTCAGGACTTTCACATGAAGAAAGACTGGATAGACTCGGCTTCTACTCGCTAGAATTTAGAAGACTGAGGGGGGATTTTATAGAAACTTACAAAATTCTTAAGGGGTTGGACAGGCTAGATGCAGGAAGATTGTTCCCGATGTTGGGGAGGTCCAGAACAAGGGGTCACAGTCTAAGGATAAGGGGGAATTCCTTTAGGACCGAGATGAGGAAAACATTTTTCACACAGTGAGTGGTGAATCTCTGGAATTCTCTGCCACAGAAGGTAGTTGAGGCCAGTTCATTGGCTATATTTAAGAGGGAGTTAGATGTGGCCCTTGTGGCTAAAGGGATCAGGGGGTATGGAGAGAAGGCAGGTACGGGATACTGAGTTCTTGGTTCTTGGTTACTTGGTCCTCCAAAATATCCCAACTGGAATTTAAACTGGATGTGGTGAAGGGAGGGGTTTAGCCAGAGAGGGTTATTGGGAAGAAAGTGCCACTTTAAATTTAGTTGCATCTGGCTGGGCAACCGTGGCTTGGTGGAGATTATTCCGTGCTTTAATAGTGCGTGGAAAGAACGAGTTGCTGTACACATCTGTCATTGTGGCTGGGAACACAAATTGGATCGAATGCCCTCGTCTGCTCCTAATTGGTTTGGGGTTGGTGTAGATCTTGTGATCTATGTCTAGCTGACCATTTAACATTTTGTAAAAACAGGTCAAACGGTGAGCTTCACGTCTGTCTTGGAGAGGGTTCCACCCCGCCCAGAGAATTCAGAAGTTTGGTGACACTCGCTTCTCTCTCGTAGGTGTTAGTAACAAATCATGCTGTGTTTCGGACACGTTCGATGGATGAAATGTTTTTACCTGTGTATGGGTCCCAAGCTGCAACTGCGTAGTCCAGATGAGGTCTAACGAGGGTGAAATACAGCTTCTCCTTGACAGAAGCTGAACAATGATGGAAGTTGTGCCTCAGGAAGTTTAGGACACCTGTTGCTTTCACTGTTGCATGATGAGTCTGACCATTCCAACGCAGATCATTCTGCAATCTGATGCCAAGATACTTGGTTTGTTTGGATTCTTCAAGGGTGACACCAAGTATGTTGTAAGATGTGACGCCTGGATTCCTCTTTCTGGTGACACGCATGGTTTCACATTTGGAAGGGTTGAACTGCATGCCCCATTGTTGTGACCACTTGAACATAGTATCGAGATCCTTTTGGAGAGCATCTTCATCATCAGCTGACTTAATTGGACGATACAGCAAACAATCATCAGTGAATAGTCTGGTCGTACTTGCAACTTTTTCATGTATGTCATTGAGCAAAAGCAAAGCAAAAATAGGTGTGGGCCAAGTACTGTGCCCTGGGGTGTACCACTCAACACTGGGTGTCAATTGGAGCTCTTTCCGTTCACACACACGCGCTGAAGACGTTTTGTCAGGAAACTGGAAATCCATTGTTTCGTGTTGGAACGAATACCGTAGAAGTCAAGCTTCCGAAGCAGTCTCTGGTGTGGGATGACATCAAATGCTTTAGAAAAGTCCAGTACAACTAAATCCATGATGACGTTACTGTCAAGTTGGATGATCAGCCATGATCATATTGAATGGCAGTGCAGGCTCGAAGGGCCAAATGCCCTACTCCTGCACCTATTGTCTATGTTTCTATGCTTGTGTCTATTTTCACATGAGTACTAGGATCATCCCCCATTTGCAATCCAGAGAAGAATGAGGTCATAATGCCCCTCCCACATGCCCCAGGTTAGACCCATTGTAATGTTCACTAATTGAGGGTTAGCTGTGTATAATTAAAGGATTGTTTAGTTGTGCTGAATAACATCCTCCACCCTGCAGTTAATTGATATTATCATTCTTCAGACCCACCACCGTCACTCATGCAATCAACAACAGTCATATCACGAGGTGGAGTATCGTAGATAGCTGCATTTATTTCCCATTGCCTAATGGCCACACCAAATACCTGACAGCTATTTTTTAGATTCACCTTGACAACTCATCATAAAATCAGAGGTAGATAAAAATACTGGAGAAATGCAGCAGGTGAGGCAGCATCCATGGAGCGATGGAATAGGTGACGTTTTTGGGTCGGTCTGAAGAAGGGTCTCGACCCGAAATATTATCTATTCCATTGCTTCAATGATGCTGCCTCACCCGCTGAGTTTCTCCAGCATTTTTGTCCATCTGTGATTTTTTTATTGAAGACTTTGTCCTGGGCTTTCAATGTAATCTGAACAGACAGAGTGCTGACCATGCATTCCTGGAAACTGTTTGTGTATAAAGTATCCCCAGGACTGTATTTGATTGAAAGATGCAGCATGGAAACAGGCCTTTCAGCCCACTGAGTCCATGCTGACCATCGATCACCCGTTCACACACTAGTTCTATGTGATCCCACCTTCACATCCACTTCCTACACACTAAGGCCAATGAACCTACAAACACACACGTCTTTGAGAACGTGCAAACTCTACACCGACTGGAGCCGAGGTCAGGATCGAACCCGGGTCTCTGCTGCTATAAGGTAGCTGCTCTACAGTGACGCCCATGATGCGAACAGGTCTTCCGCAAGTCCTGTACACCTCATAGTGATCACCACAGCAAAATGGATTTTAAAAGTTTCAACAATTTTGTTGTCATTGGGATCTTTTCATCCTTTTCTGATACATAATTTCTTTTCAGAAACTGATGTAGCGTCCCGACCCTAAACATCGCTTATCCATATTGTCCCCAGATGCTGCCTGACCCATTGAGTTCCTCCAACACTTTGTGTTTTGCTCAAGATTCCAATGTCTGCGGTTCCTTGTGTCCTCCAAGATAAAATCAATCTGGGCTGTGATTCCCCTAATGACAGAATAGCTGCCTGCCTCATGTGTAAGGCAGACACAAAATGCTGGAGTAATTCAGCAGGACAGGCAGCATCGCTGGAGGGAAGGAATTGGTGATGTTTCGGGTCGAGGGTCTTGACTCAAAACGTCACCCATTCCTTCTCTCCAGAGATGCTGGCTATCCTGCTGAGTTACTCCAGCATTTTGTGTCCACCTTTGACTTAAACCAGCATCTGCAGTTCTTTCCTCCACATCATGTGTAAGGCATATCATTTAAGCCAATGCTATGGAGAATGATTGCCATCTGTGTTGCCAGGAAAATATCCAGGAAGGGCAAATATATAAAATAAAATTAGCACAAGAGACATTTATTTAACTGGAAAGAACACCTTAGTTTAGTTTAGTTTATCATCACCTGTACCGAGGTACAGTGAAAAGCTTTTGTTGCGTGCTAACCAGTCAGCGGAAAGACAATACATGATTATAATCGAGCCATTTACAGTGTACAGATACATGATAAGGAAATAATGTTGTGAGCAAGGTAAAGTCCTATCAAGGATAGTTTGAGGGTCATCAAAGACGTAGATAGTAGTTCAGCACTGCTCTCTGGTTGTAGCAGCCCTCAACTACTTAATACATTGTTCAATTAAATTTATCAATGAAAGTTGGGGAATGACAGAAAATTGTTTTCTTATTTCACTGAATCAGAGTTAGTCAATAATTTGAAACCAATGACATTGATTAGGCTGTAAAAGAATATCAGAGATGGTTTATTTCCAGAAATTGAACAACCTGCTCAGCGGGTTTGTAATCATCTAACATTTTTTACCTATTCACTTTTGTGCCTTTTTTTACTGTAATTGATATGCTTCAAAAAAGAAGGAAGGTAAATAATGTTTTTTGTTTACCACTGTAACATGTTTAGTTTACCTTGCCATGAATGGATTCACAATTGGACTAGGTCAGTCAGAAGAATGGCACCGTACTTTGATTGGGCACTTCTTCTTCATTCACTCTGATTCGGTAGATTCTGAGCCTGATGTTGGACCAGCAAACTCTTCACAAGGGGGAGTTTGAAAAAGCTATTTGGTGGGTAGAATAAAATTTGGTGTGTAGGAAGGAACCAGATGCTGGTTTAAACTGAAGATAGACATGAAAAGCTGGAGTAACTCAGCGGGACAGGCAGCATCTCTGGAGAGAAGGAATGGGCCTGTTTCCGCACTGTATCTCTAAACTGAACGCAATGAAACCTTATCAACTTTGGTCTGCACCCTATCACAGGCATTCCTTTAGTTCTCCCAACCATGATCCCTGCTGTTATCTGCAGCTGAACATGTTTGTTGTCTTACCTTTCTAGCTCCATCGAAGGTGCCACCTGTTTCTGTTCACGAGACCCAGCCGACAGCTTCCAGCAATTACTATCCATGCTAAAGCGTTCCAACATCTCCAGCTTTCTGCAGCAGTTAATGAATGTCCAGCTGCTTTGAATTCATATTCAGTCAGCTGACTGCGAATTAAACACATGCTTAGGAATCATCTGAGAGAAAATGTGGTTGCTGGAACTGCAATAAAAATACGAGTAAATACCAGAAACATTCACCAAGCCGGATATAGTCTGCTGAGAGAAGGACAAATTCAATGCTTCAGAGTGAAGACATTTTACCAGAAAAAGACACAGAGTGCTGGAGTAACTCAGCGGGTCGGGCAACATCTGTGGAGAACATGGATAGGTGACGTTACAGGTTGAGACCCTTCTTCAGACTGGTTGTGACTAGCCCCTACTCTGAAAATGTGAATCACAAACATGTCTGAGACGCTACATCTTGAAAACATGAGAGTACACAAAAGGCTGGAGAAACTCAGCGGGTGCAGCAGCATCTAAGGAGCGAAGGAGATAGGCGACGTTTCGGGTCGAGACCCCTCTTCAGACAAATATGAGACTTGTCTTAGCAGAAAAACCAGAGCATGTTTTGAAGACAACACCATTCATTGATACATTACAAGGATAGTATGGTGCAACACAATTTTGGAGTTAAATCTAATTACGGGTTGGGTGATGGGTGGGAGGGACAAGAGGCAGGTGTATCATCACCGTTTGTTTGTCTTTCAGTTTTTGTCGTTTTATTTCCCTTATTTCTTTTACTTACTCACTCTTTGGCTGCACCAGTTTGGTCGTCTATTCTATTCCGGTAGTCCGGTTCTATTCATGCACATCCACTTTGTCTCTTTCTTGTTTTTTCTCTCTTCTTTTCTCTTAACTTTAGCTAAAAATTAAAATTGTAGCTGTACAGTAACTGTATTATGTCATCTGCCGCTGCTTATATTTTTGTACACTGCTTCTAATAAATGTGAAATATGTTTTAAATAAATAAATAAAGGGGGGGGAGAAACCTGGAAGAGAGGAGGGGCAGGACAAAGGCTGGTCAGTGATAGGTGGATACAGGTGAGGGGAGGGGGGGGGTTGATTAGCGGATGGTTGGACAAAAGCATCTGCCGTTCCCTCTGTCTATATTTCATCAGAACTTTCACATTGAAAAGTTGATTCATCTTAATTCTTTCAATCAGCAATATTATATCTTCTGTAAATACATAGGCAACAGATTTACAATAGAATAGAAAGCACTCTCTGTAGACATACTAACAAACGGGATATTGGATAAAATGAATAATCTATCAAAACTGTTCTGTTGAAAGGTTTGCCCTGTAACGTTAAAATTCTGGGCATTTCTACAATTTTCCGTTTTTAATTCTGCATCCAGCAGCGTCAATTTTCATTTTTGTATTGCATTTTATCGTATGTCTCAGTCACATTGTTTAGGTTCTATGCCAAGGTAAAGATCCTTCTACAAAGGGACCAAAATTACAGTTCATTCATTATTTCATTGTGGGTACAAAATATAAATTGATAGAAAACAACACTTTTTTGTCCTGAAGGCAACAAACAAAACCGTAGACTCCCACTCTGCTATCTCCCCTGATAGCGTGCTTACAATATGAACAAAACTTGGCTTCACGGTTTAATATGGAACCGACATTTCTATTTGGCACAATTACTTTTTAAAACAACTGAAAAAGAAAATAAAACAAATTGAAAATAATGAGGTACAGATGAAGGACACCCACCTCGCAGTGTGAAGTTTACAACGGTGAGAAAGATTGGACTTGACCAGCTTTACCTTTCAGTAAACAATATTCAGGGGTTATGGGGAGAAGGCAGGAGAATGGGTTTAGGAGGGAGAGATAGATCAGCCACGATTGAATGGCAGAGTAGACTTGACGGGAGGTATGGCCTAACTCTTCTCCTATCACTTATGAACTTATTCCCTTATCATGTATCTGTACACTGTGAACGGCGCGATTGTAAGCATGTATTGTCTTTCTGCTGACTGGTTAGCGCGCAACAAAAGCTTTTCACTGTACCTCGGTACACGTGACAATAAACAAAACTGGAAAGTGAAACTGAACAGAAATTAGTTTTCTACTTCATGGCCATGCTTTAATGTTAAACATGGTGGGTGGGAGACTGGGGAGATCATGAACCAGTGATTCTGCAGCTCCTGTTTAAAAAAATAGAGGCAGTTCCTTGCAGCAATGTGAGGATTGTGGGAGACAAAAACATTAGAGATTGTTCTCCAGAGCTGCTGCCTGACCTGCTGAGTTATCACACAATAATCACAATCACAATAATACTTTATTAGCCAAGTATGTTTTGCAGTGTACTATGTTTACCTACTGTGTGGAGCTGCAGCAAGTCAGAATTTCATTGTTCTATCTGGGACACATGACAATAAAATACTCTTAACTCTTGAAATATATCAAGGTGACGGCCTTGCTGTCAGTCAGTATGTCACCTTCTTTCAGCCTTATCTAGAATTTCGATAGGCAAGGATTTGTTGTTGCAACGCTGGCTTGGCAAGTTCCTGCACGTCTCCGCACAACTTTCACATTGCGTCAATATATCGTAGGAAGATTGTTTCAAAGAGAGATTTCATGGGACAGTGTTTGGATGGAGACAGTCTTTGACCCAAAATATTAGCCAGTTTTCTCATTCCACAGATGCAAGCTGACCTGTTTCATGTTTCCAGCATATTTTTGTTTTAATTTCAGTTTTCCAATATCTGCCGTTCCTTGATTTTTATTTGAAAGGAGAGAGGTCGGCAAAAATAAATACATATTGTTATGGGGAAAGCATATTTTTCCAGGGTGGAAATGGCAAAGATAGAAGTCATATCTTTAAGATGAGGATGCAAAGTTTAAAGGAGATGTGCGGAGCAGGGTTTTTACACAGAGAGTGGGGGGTGCCTGCAACACTCTGCCAGGGGTGGTGATGGAGGCAGATTAGGCTGTGTGACGGGTACATAGATGGGCAGGGAATGGAGGGATATGGATAGGGATGTGAAAATAGGCACAAAATGCTGGAGCAACTCTGCGGGACAGGCAGCATCTCTGGAAAGAAGGAATGGGTGACGTTTCAGGTTGAGACCCTTCTTCAGAATGAGAGTCAGATGAGAGGTTGACCTCGAGATATGGAAGGGTAAGGTGTGTAAACAAGACATCAAAAGGGGACGAAATTGAAGGAAAATGCAGACCAGTTTGTTAGAGGTCAGATTTAGCCCAAATATTCAAACTTGCCTCATGGGTGAAGATCCTTATAAAAATTTACTCTCCAGATATTAAGACCAGCAAATGTGATATCCTGGATAGCAACAGTCTATAGTTGATTATTTATTATGAATCACCGGATATAACCAGGTTTAGTTTGGAGATACAGAGTGGAAATAGGCCATTCGGCCCACCGAGTGCATGCCGACCATCGATCACCCGCACACTAGTTCTATGCTATCCCACGTTCCCATCCTACACACTAGGGCCAATTGACCTACAAACCTGCACGTGTTTGGAATGTGGAAGGAAACCAGAACACCTGGGGGAAACCCCAGGTCATGGGGAGAACGTTCAAACTCCATACAGGCAGCACCCGTAGTCAGAATCAAACCCGGCTTTGGCGCTGTGAGGCAGCAACTCTACTGCTGCTCCACTGTGCCACCCTTAAGGTGCAAGAACTCTGCCTAAATTATTTTTTGTCCCAAGCAGCCAGGTCTACATTGTTCGGTTTAGTTTGTCACGTGTACCGAGGTACAGTGAAAAGCTTTTGTTGCGTGCTATTGCAGCTTTTGTTGGGAGTTGTGTCCGCATTTCTTGCGTTTACTGAGGGGTACCTAGCAACTATACATCTTTTAACACTGTAAATCTCAAAACCCTGTTTTCTCCTCTGCCAATACTCCTGGGTGGAAGATCACGGGGTTTATTTCACAGCTGTCAAAAGACTCATGATTCACAAGTTCCATTAGGTGGACGAGAGCAAGTGGCAAGAGCAGGTGCAAATTAAATTATCTTGACATTTTTCTCAAGCATTGATATTTTTGTAAGCTACTTCATTTTTGGCACGACCTGGGTCATTTTAATCTTGATTGGTAGATTATTTCAAGCTTTTTGACACTGAGGAATTGAATATTTATTAAACATTAACTAATTTCAGTCTCTGACAAGTGTTGTTGCTCTTATTTGCCTCTTTTAAATCATTTGCATGGGCCATTTACATCTTCCTTGTGGACGTAGCCATTTGCAAGCACTGACCGCAAGATAAATGGCTGGTGGAATTTGCCCTTTGGTGGGGCTGCTGCTGCACCAATGGGTCAAGTGAGCTCAGGTTGTCATGCCTGCCTCAATGAGACAACCCTGTGGTTCACTCTCATTTCACCTTGATTCTAAGCCAGAGGTCGGGAAGTCAGAATACAATTGAATCCATCCCATGTTCATGGGTTTGTGGTTAATGAGTAACTTCTTTTCAGCTTTTTCTGACGTTGTTTTTTGGTATTTAATAATCGCCCCATATAGTGTGCTCTTAGAAGAAAGACACAATGACTCGACTTGGATGATAAGTGACAGTTTCTGATGTGGGCTTCCGTTTAGTTTAGAGAGATAGCACGGAAACAGGCTCTTCGGCTCCCCGAGTCCGCGCCGACCAGCAATCCCTGCATATTAACATTATCCTATACACACTCGAAACAATTTACAATTGTACCAATCCAATTAGCCTATAAACTTGTACATCTTTGGAGTGTGAGAGGAAACCAGAGCCCCCCAGAGAACGCCCACGCCAGGCGATATTGATAAATCCAAGTTTAATTTATGATCATCTAGGAAGATGGAGAGAGCTGCCAAAGTGGAACTCATTATTCCTCTATATCATGATTGTTTTCCCTGGAAAGTAGAAGCTGAGAGATGACCCTACAGTCACATAAAATAATGTGGACATAGAATGTGTAGTTTTCAACGGAGAGTTAAGGGCCTGTCGCACTGCGGCGACCTAATTCGCGACTTTAGAAGAGTTTGCCCTCGACTCATATTCGCAGCAGGGTCGACACGAGGTCCTAGGAGGTCTTTGTAACTCTCCTTCATGCTCGAGAGTAGTCCCCGCGTACTCGAGGCCTCAGTTAGGTCGCGGCCATTTTTTTAGCAAGCTGAAAAAAGCCTGCGAGTAAAAAAAGGTCGCCATGGAAAAAATCAATTTGTTTTACTTCTAGGTTTAGTCGAGGTAGGTCGTAACACTATCATAGGTAGTCGAAGACAATCGAAGGTAAGCAAAGGCAGTCGAAGGTAATAGCTCCTTGAGATAAAAAGGTAAGTAATCCGACCGGTAATGTTAAACTTTATTAAAAGTCTAAACTTTATTAAAAGTTTTCTGGTTTCTTAAAAGTGTCTCCACTCCTTCTTCCCCCCCCCCCCCCCCACCCTCTCCCCCTTTCTCTCCCCTTCTCTCCTCTCCCCCCCCCCCCCCCCCCTCTAAAGGACTTACCATAACTGTGTCAGACGTCTTTTACCGTCCTGTTCATCACGGGTGTGAATTTCAGACAGCGCTCCCCTACTTTCCCTGGCCCCCGTCTTTGCGATGTGTTTGTGTGTGTGTGCGTGAGCAGACGGTCGATCCGGCTCGCGGTTTCATCGCTGACGGTCGATCCAGCTCGAGGTTTTTCAGGTGAGTGCCCTCGAGCTTGAAGGTCGAAGACAGTCTCGTGGGACATGCCCTTTAGATTTAGCTCTTCGGGCTAAAGGAATCAAGGGATATGGGGGAAAGGCATGAACGGGGTAAACCCACAGTCATGAACCATATCCTCTCACACTGTCCCACGGCAGAGAGTGCTCATGAACTCTCTAATGGCCTGTCCCACTAGGTGATTTTTTCGGCCTCATGTCAATGTCACCAAAAGATTTTGAACATTTCAAAATCCAGCGGCGACAAAAAAACCGTTGCAACACTCGCGCATCAATACGTCATCACACCGCGGCACGGCACGCCACATCACACTGCGACATTTCTGTGACCTGATACGTCAATCAATGATGCCGGCAAAAATCACCAAGTGGGACAGGCCCTTTAATTACACTATTTAAAAAAATGTTCATTGTTGTTAGACGTGTCTTTCTGGTACATTCCAGGCTGTGTTCTGGAATAATCCTTTGCATTTTGAAACGGAAAATCAACTGCAACTGGATATTGGTGCCAATGGCTGGCAGAGCACATGCATCTCGTGTGTTGTCACAAAAGGGATGACTGCACCAGACAACGAACTGGCTGCCAAACAAAAGGAGATCTGTGTCGATAATCAGCCTGTCCTTGGTAATGGATTCATGAACCATCTTAAGTCCACAACTTCCCATTGAGAGAGAAGTTGGCCCACGGAGACATAAGCAAGCCTGAAACTGGAAAGACATTTTTTTTAAAAAGATAATCGCATTCTTTAAAAAAAGACACAAAGTGCTGGAATAACTCAGCTGGCCCGGTAGCAACTCTGGAGAACATGGATAGGCCAAAAGTCAAGAGAGTTTTATTGTCAAATGCCAAACAGAACAATTAATTTATTACTTGCAGCAGCACAACAGATATTTAAACACAGCACTCTGTAAACACCAGAATAAACTTCCAAAAAGAAGTTTCGTATATAAAAAACAATCAATAATAGTTCAAGGAAAACAATGGCCCCAAGTCTACGTAGTTTGGGGCTTAAAAAAACTTCTAAATAAACTTTAAATAAAGTTCCATCGTATCGTATCGTTATTTAGAGATTGTAGTGTTTAATAGTAAGATTAAATGAGAACTTACCAGTTCGAAGTTTGATCTGTATTTTATGAGGAGTTACGATGAGGGGCTACGTGAAGACCCCGTCCAGCACGCATGTGCGACATTCTTCAAAGCAGGGGTGTGGATTCACAGAAAAACACAACGATTGAAATAAATATAGTAAAGAAAAAATAAGAACTTAATTACCAGTTGATCTGTATAATAGAGGGTGGGGGTGGAGGGCACGTAATCCCTCATCGTAACTCCTCATAAAATACAGATCAAACTTCGAACTGGTAAGTTCTCATTTAATCTTACTATTTTATTTCGGAGTCACGTGAGTGACTACGTGAAGACTTCAAAGCTCTGTGATTCCGAACCGTGTACCAGCTCATGCGTCACTCACTGTCTGAAGACCTTTGAGGGAGGAAGTATGTTATCACAATCAACAATAACCTGTTTGTGAACAAAAAAGGTTTATTAATAACAACAAAAAACAGAGAGCTCCCCCGGGCTTAAATTAAATATCATCTGCAGACTCTAAAATTCTGTCTGCAAACGTAGCAGGTTCCGCCAGCGGCTTATTATAAAACCTTTGGAAAGTTCTTTCTGCGGACCATCCTGCTCTGGCCAAAATGTGGTCCATAGGCATGTCCATTTGCCTGGCTGCCGACGTGGATGCTGCCCTGGTGGAGTGAGATTTGTAAACATTAGTGTTTCCATAAGGCTTTTTCTCTCCCTCTTAAGTTGTATGTTGTGTCCATGTATATGGCGAGATGGGTCTGGGCACACAGCCGTGGGTCAGATGAATATGCCCGGAACTCCATGACTGGAGGCGAGGTTCCAGGTCTAGTTTGTTTGACCAGACCCTGAATATGGAATGTAAAACAGTCCAATGACTCTGTCATGCTGTCCAGCCTCAGAAGGTGGAGAGACTGTACCCTTTGAGCTGACACTAGTGCCATGAGCATGACTAATTTCAGGGTAAGTTGTTCCAGCGTGAGTGACCTGGGTGGTGGCCATCCCCTAAGGTACGTCAGCACAATGCTGACATCCCAGATCTGAGTGTACCTTGGTCTGGGGGAATTAGTGTTAAAAATACCCCTCATGATTTTGACCACCAGTGGATGGGACCCCAAAGCCTGTTGACCTGCTGCTGGAACCAAATAAGCTGACAACGCACTCCTGGCTGTATTGATGGCGCTGTAGCTGAGTCCATCCTGTTGTAATCCAACCAGGAACTCCACAACACTGGTGGCTGTTGCTGTTGTGTAGGTAGTTCCTGTTTTGGAGCAATACCGTTCCCACTTCCTTATGTTGGTCAGCTATTGTCTCCTGGTGGACTCCCGGTGGGATGCGGTCATCATGTTCATGGCGTCCTCAGACAGTCCCAGGCCAAGTACAGGTCTTTTTAGAATCTGCAAGCCAGGAGATTGACTCTGTCATGGCACGGGTGACTAATGCCTGACACTGGGTGGATTAATAATTCTGGACTGCTGGGGAATTCCAACGGTGTTTCGACAGCCATGTCGAGGGCCACTGGGAACCATGGCTGTGTAGGCCAGTCGGGTATTATCAAGATTCCTGAAGCGGAATCCAATTGAATCTTGTGTAATACCCGGCTGATGAGGCAGAAGGGAGGAAAAGCATAGAAGAACATTTTCCCCCAATGCAGCGTGAATGCATCAACTGCTGCTGCCTCAGGGTCTGGTTCCCAAGTGACATACGTTGGCACATGGTGATTCAGCCTAGATGCAAATAGATCAATATCTGGTGTGCCATATTGCTTTGTAATTTCAGCAAATACTTTAGGATTTAACATCCATTCGATGTTATCGTTAAATTTGCATGACCTGGTGTCTGCCACTGTATTTTGCTTACCTGGTAGGTAAGTTGCTGATAACCAAATATGTCTTTCGACACACCATTGCCAGATTAGGTTGATCAAATTGTCACATGATATTGACTTTACACCACCCATGTGGTTGATATAAGCCACCACCGTGGTATTATCTAATTGCAACCGGACATGTGCATGATGCGTATTAGATGAATATGCTTTTAAACCATAAAACGCACCCAACATTTCTAAGTAGTTAATACCCTGTGTCTGTAGACAAGCTGATTCAAAATTAGTCCATCTGCCCCCTGTGCTGGATTGCATGTTAGTTGCTCCCCAGCCCAAAGCACTGGCATCCGTTTGAATGGTTAATACTGGGTTGGTGATTATTATGGGACTGGAACTAAGCCTAATGTTCCTTGTCCACCATTGTAACTCTGGAATGGATTCAGCAGTTAAATTCATAGCTCGGTCAAAGTGACCTGAGTTTTTCTTTAGTGCGTGCACTTTTGCTTTTTGTAAATTTTGATAGTGCAAAGGCCCAAATTGTACAGCTGGAAAGGCTGCTACCATTTTCCCAATAACACTAGCTACCTGCCGTATGGTTGGCTGATGATTAACCATTAGTTCGTTGCATGATTGTGCCAACTCTGATGCTTTCCCCTTCGGCAGAGTTACAATCATGCGAACAGTGTCAATCGTAAATCCAACATAGTCCATGGTTGTGGACGGTGTCAAATTGGATTTATCTGGATGTATGACAAACCCCAAAGTTTCAAACAAACGTTTGGTGGCTGCTACTGCCAAAATGGCTGTCTCCAAGGTTTTCCCTACTATTAAAATGTCATCTAAGTACGCCATGACTATATGCTTTTGTTTCCTCAATAATGCCAAGGCAGGTTTTAAGATTTTTGTGAACAACCTTGGAGCTGAGGTTAGCCCATTTGGTAAGGCTTTAAATTGCCATAGCTGTTTCATCCAGATAAACGTAGGTATTTACGATGCTCCTTGTGTATGGGTACTGAGTAGTAGGCATCTTTTAAATCAATGCTTGCCAGAAAGTACCCTCAAGAAATCAATTGTCTGGCTGTTTCAAAACTTTCCATCTTGAAATGTATATACTTAACAGTTTTGTTTAAAGAAGTCAATGATGATGCAACATCCACCATCTTTTTTAGTTTTAGTGAAAATATTAGACACAAATTCCAAAGGTTCATGTTTTGTTCTTTCAATGACACCTTTTGCTAGTCGCCTCATCAGTTCAGCTTGACCCTCTTGTTTCTCTTTGACTGAGAGGGTGAATACCCATTGGGGTATATGCTGAACTGGCGGCATGTTTTCATGAACAAAGTCAATTTTATAGCCATGAATGCTGCTGAGTATATATTTGTCATTAGTGATAGACTTCCATGTATCCATAAACAAGTGCAATCTCCCCCCTGTTAGTATCGAGCCCCTACTACTCATATGCTGAGAGGAACCAGACCCACCTACCTCCATGGTTACTGGTGTTTCTTCTGCCTCTTCGCTGGATGATGAGGTGTCTGCTGGGCTGTAGAGGGCTGCTGTTGCTGTTGCTGTTGCTGTTGATGTTGATGTTGAGGGTGGCGCATTTTCCATGGGGTCCGCTCTGGGCCCTGGCCTAAAAAAGGCTTACGGGGAATGGTTGCGGACCCCGAGCTTTCACCAGTCTCATATGGTAGTTGGCGACTGGTGGACGCCATGGGGTACTGCCGCCTGGGTTTGTTAGGTCTGCTCGGTCCCAAACCTGCCCTTACGAGACCAAAGGTCTTGGACTCTTCCTCCAGGTCTTTCACCTTTTTTGGAAGGTCCTTTCCAAAGAGCAGAATCGGAGGTTCTGAACCCGGTGTTTTGCAAAGTCCTGCAAACTTAGGGTTGAGGGCAGGCTTGGTGATTTCCTTTCCATAAAATTGTTAATCTCATATTGAGTGGTGCACAGCAGAGCTAATGTGTCTTGCTGATTTGTGGTGATGTCCACACCATCTATGGACCGAGCATATGATGTTATTCCTGCTGTCAGGGGTTTTAGGGTTTTCTGGAGCTTCAACTCCAGGTTCCTGATGTTCTGCCCCAAATGTCCCCAAATTTGGCTGTTTACAGCTGGTACATTCAATGATGTACAATTTTCTGGGGCTGTATATAATTCAAGAGCCTCATTGACCACCCGTTCTTGTAGGGGTTTTGAGGACAGGTGGTCAATGCTGGCTGCACGTTTCGGCTCTAAAGGCCGACCCGCTCGTGGAGTGGCCATGTAGCGGTTGACCACACCCAGCAGCTCTTCCTGATCCTGTACACCCTGCGTACTCCGGACATCTTCAGCCAACGACCCCTCTTCTTGACCAGCCCAGACCTGGTCGCCAATGCTGCCTTCAATAGAAGGTGAAGCAATGGTCAGTGCCGTAAAGGGCACTGCGGGAGTGCCTGAGCTCCCTTGGCGAGTCTGCTGTTGTTCTCTCAGCAGATCTCGCTGGAGCAATTGCTCCATAAGCCGTTCCATTCGGCTTAGGCGGCTGCCTTTGGCGCTCTCGAACGGTGAGGCATCTTCATCCGAATCGTTGGATACTACCACCCGGTTCTGGCTGCAGGTACCTCTAGCCCGCTGCTCAGGCTGCACTAGCGGTGCTGGGCTTGGTTCGGTAGTTAGTCCTGCCGCCTCTTGCCCCCCCTCCAAAGAACGCTCCTCAACGGGAGACGAACAGGGACGAGCTACACATTTCTTTCCTCTGGTCTTGCTCATTCGTCCTGGAACATGAAGCAGACCACAGAGAAAATACTCACGGCCACGGTAAAAACGTACCTGTCGGCCCGACTTTCAAATTATAGCGGGAGCGCCTTGAACTCCCGCTCGTCGCGGGTGCATTGCATGAACGCGGTCACGGGGAGAACGTACAAACTCCGTACAGACAGCGCCTGTAGTCGGGATCGAACCCGGGTCTCCAGCGCTGCAGTGTTGTAAGGCAGCAACTCTACCGCTGCGCCACTGTGCTGTAGATATTAAAAATAGAAATATCACATTGTTTCAGTACGGGTATCAGGGGTTATGGGGTTGGACTGTATGGGGTTGAGAGGGAAAGATAGATCAGCCATGATTGAATGGTGCAGTTGATTTGATGGGCCGAATGGCCTAATGCTGCCCCTCGAACCTATATACTCATGAACCTATGAACGCTGTAATATAGTCAGACCAATAACACATCTTTAGATGTATGTACTTTATTTTTAAATGAAAAATAACACAGGGCCGGGCACTCTTCTTACAGTCCCAAAATGTTGACTATTTCTAATTCCACAGATGCCGTCTGATGTAGTGGCTGTTTCCAGCATTTTCTGTTTGTTTTCTAGACGTCTAGCATATGCAGTTTTCTTATTTACATGATGCTGGTGCCGGATGCAAATTGTAGAAAAATATTACATTCCTTAAATTAATGAGTACAATCACATTTTTCTCCCTACAATCTTCCCTGTTATGAGACAGAAGTTGAAAGAAGTGCATAGGCATTATTTTGGCATAACTGATTAAAAATCTGGTCCATCCTTTTATTCTTTGTTTTCCCTAAAACCGACCAGTTATAGATCAACAATGTGTAGAACTATGAAAGGTTGCTAATTCTAGAAGGGTCCCGACCCGAAACGTTACCTGTCCATTCCCTCCACAGATGCTGCCTGACCTGCTGGGCTCCTCCAGCACTTTGTGTTTTGCTGCCAAACCTCTGCTAAGTGATCTTGAAAGGATCCTTCAAACTATGCAGATTTTAGCCAAAACTATCGACAGCTTCAGTTTTATGTGTGCCAATTGTGCTCTGGATCCTGGGCTCTCCATGGCGATGTCCATCGTCATTAATGTTTCCAGCAGTATCGCTTTTAAATCCATCATGGAACAAACAAAGGAACTTCAGAAATGTTCAGATTCCTTCCAATCTCCGACACTTACTGTGCACTCATTGTAAACTTTTCTCAATCTAAGAGCTCAGGGGTTATTTCAAATTCATTCCATATTTCTTGAAAAAAAAGGCTTAAGTGCAAAATTCTCATGGAACAAAACATCTATTGTTGTTGTGCTGGTGTCTAATTTCAGCGTACATGTGAATGTGTGTACAGTATTGAAGGCCCTGGGTCACAGGCGATGAATCTGAGCCAACGTTTTAGTTGCGGGTACTTCCGAAAGCTCTTGTGATTTAAGGATTGTCATTCTTCAGAAATGACCGGGAACTTTTAGGATTGTGCTGCAGTTTTCCAAGAATTAAAGATTCACCCCTTTCGTATGAGTTGGCAAGACAGAAAATCATGAGAGCATTTTAAATATACTTTCTTTCTTCACTCTCTCTCAACGCTTACATTGCTTCTAAAAAAGGTTTGGAACTCGGAAAATGTTTGACCAGGTCCCCGACTAGGTTTAAAAAAAAAGTTTTTTTTACATTTGTTTTTGTGACCAGGGCATTGCATTATTGCCAACACCAGCATTTTATGAAGTTATATAGAGTCCTACAGCACAGGAACTGGTCCTTCAGCCCACGGAATCCATGCTGATCATCAAACACCCATTTACACTAATGCTGAACTGGCTGGCTCCGTGACACAGCGGGTAGAACTGCTTCCTCACAGAGCCAGAGACCCGGGTTTGATCTTGACCTCTGTGTGGAGTTTGCACGTTCTCCCTGTGACTGCGTGGATTTCCTCCAGGAGCTTCGGTTTTCTCCCACATCCCGGAGACGTGCAGTTTTGTAGGTTTATTGACTTCTGTAAATTGCCCCTAGTGAGTAGGAAGTGGATGAGAAAGTGGATAACATAGAACTAGTGTGAGTGGGTGATCGATGGTCTGTGTTTGACTCCATGGGCCAAAGGGTCTGTTTTCCTGCTGCATCTCTAAACTGAACCACACTGCTTCCATTATATTTTCCTATATTCCCACCTACTTCCCCCAGCTTCTACCATTTACCTACACACCAGGGGCAGTTTACAGTGACCTGTGGGATGTGGGAGCTAACCAAAACACCCCGAGAAACACACCTGGTCACAGGGAGACATGCAAACTCCACACAGACAGCACCTGGCTGCTGGAGTCGTGAGGCAGCATCTTGCGGCAGATCTTGCTGCATTCAGGCATATGCTGCTCCGTTTTCTGAGGAGTCTAGTTTAGAGATACTGCGTGGAAACAGGCCCTTTGGCCCACCGAGTCCAGCTGAGCAACATTCACCCACGCACTAGTTCTATCTTACACCCTCGGGACAACTTTCAGAAGGCAATTGATCTACAAACCTGCACACCTTTAGAATGGAGGAGGAAACCACAACACCCAGAGAAAATCCACTCGGTCACTACATGTCTTTCCCAAACTACAGGTCTCTGGCACTGTAAGGCAGCCGTTCTACCTCGGAGTCACTATTGCAAATGAAATTAAACATCGTGCAATCATCTGTGAATATCTTATCATGTAAGGGAGGGGACAGATGAAGAAGCTGCATATAGATGGGCCTACGACACTGCCTGAGGTACGCCCGCCGTGAACCTCTGGGGCTGTAACGAGTGATATTGAACAAGCCCCACCTGCTTTGTGTGAATTATGCTTCTAGTCACTAGAGTGTACATGCGTGTGGAAAGATACGTCATGGGGCCCGCACACTGAGAGAGATAGACTCTCCTGCAGAGGTAGATAGATAGATAGATTCTTGATTATAACGGGTGCCAGTGGTTATGGGGAGAAGGCAGGAAAATGGGGTTAGGAGCGAGAGATAGATCAGCCATGATTGAATGGCGGAGTAGACTTGATGGGCTGAATGGCCAAATTCTACTCCTATCACTTATGACCTTATGACTGAGCAAATCACCACCGACTTCAATGAAGAAGGGGGGAAAAAAGGCCGTTCTTCAGACTGAGCATCAGGGAACAAGGAGCTACATAATGTAAGACATCATAAGAGTTGAAGATCAAGGTCGAGATCCTTCTTCAAACTCAGTCTGAAGAAGGGTCTCGACCTGAAATGTCACCCATTCCTTCTCCCCAGAGAAGCTGCCTGTCCTGCTGAGTTACTCCAGCATTTTGTGTTTCCATTGCCTGCGAGGGATTGTGCTTGACGAGAAACTTTATAATTCTTCCTAAGGGCCCATGCCGTGGAACAGGAACCCGCCCGGAAGGCCTGGCTCGCCTGCCCAGAGAGTCGGACGGAGGCCGGTAAGCAGATCAGCAGCAGGAGGGAGTGCTCCTCAACTGTGGTGTGGGCCGCTGGTGGTCCTGCAAGAGCCTGGGGCTCGGCTGGGTCGGGCACCATTCCACCAGGCCCAACACGTGGACCAGATGCGGCCTGGAGTAGTGGAGCAGCCGTGGGGAACACTCCTCCTCCCCAATCACCACTTCACACCTACTTAAAGCATGACTCCAGTCTGCAAAGACTGGACCCTTTCCCACACACCCCTCACCACTTACAGCTGGGTTTCGCCCTGGTGCTGTCAATTTTCTTGTAAGTTACGTTAAAATGGCAAAAAAAGGCTGATTTAGGCACTCAATTGTGAAAAAGGCATTATCTTCCTGAAATCATCAAAAAAGGCATGAAAAGGCACATGGCATTTATGGCAAAATACTGGCTCTACTTATATCTAAGATGTAACTAGGTGCTTATGTACATTGATACTAGTGCTGAACGGTATACAAAAGTGAATTTCACTGTAACTCTGTCTATGTAACGATAAAATACCATTGCATCTTGTCAGAGCAGCTGCTCTGTTCTTGCCTGTCATTTTCAGATGTCTGTGTCCATTCCAGGGGCTAAGTGTTAGGCTGGCAATGCTTCTTTCCCCCATTTAATAGATTTATGAAAATGCATAATGTTAGTGGTTTTACAGCCTCAATTTATGCGTTACTATTTCACTCTTCCATAGTTGAGAAAACAGAATGGTGGGCTGAAGCAGTTCCAAACATTGCTACCTGGAACATCATGTTCTTTGGTTTTGGGCTATTAAACCATCTTATGGAAGATATGTATTTATCTTAGCAAGTGATAGCTTTTGTGGATTTGTGCCAGGTATCGACCTTTATTGTTCCAATGCCCATCTGGAGGAGAACCTTCTCTTTAAACCTGGTGAGCTTTGCATGGAAATACAACCCTTACCCACCTGGAGGATCTAGATAAACCAGTGGTTCCTAACCTTTTTGGCACCAGTACTGGCATTCGCGAACAAAATACTGTATGTGGTATGTACCTTTGTTAGGTTCCTAAACATGGGCTCAACAAATTGATATGTTATTTGTGTCCCATTCATGACCCCGGCAAAGCCCCAAACGACCCCCATAGGGGGTCACGACCCCCAGGTTAAGAACCAATGAGATAGACAGAGGGTGGGGATCTGTTATAGTTGGACCTCAGATAGATACAAAAAGCTGGAGTAACTCATCGGGACAGGCAGCATCTGCGGAGAGAAGGAATGGGTGGCGTTTCGGGTCGAGACTCTTCTTCAGACTGTTGGACCTCAGCAATTCAACTCCCATGCCTAAACCTCAAGTAATCTACCTGAGTCTATGTGTATGTATTGCAAGATACCTGTATCTCATCGTAGATTCAAGATTTAATTTAATTTTCACATGTACCAATTAAGGTACAGTGAAATTTGAGTTACCATACAGCCATACTAAGTGAGAAGAACAATACACACAGCCACATAAAATAATATTTAACATAAACATGCACCACAGCGGAATCCACATTCCTCCATGTGATGGAAGGGAATAAAGTTCAGTCATCTTCCCCCTTTGTTCACCCGTGGTCGGGACTGAACCCTCCGCAATTGCCGTTGCTGACGATCCGATGTTCAAGCCCTCGCGTCGGGATGATCGATACTCCGGCGGATACTCGGGACGGATCGGAACACTCCGCTGCATGGAGCTCCCGAGTCGGCCTCTTCTTACTGAAGACCGCTGCTTCACGGTGTTAAAGTCCACAAGCCCCTCGGTCCTAGCACCATCACTGGCGATCCTCGGCAAAACATCCCAGGCTCCGCGATGGTAAGTCTGCGCCGTGCCCGCGGCTTGAAGCTCCAGGAAAGGCCGCACCACTCCACGTTGTAGGCCGCAGGGGGGACGGAGATGCGACACGGAGAAAAATCGCATCTCCATCAAGGTAAGTGACTGGAAAAAGTTTCCCCCGATTCCCCCCCGTACCCGCCACATAAAACATTCCAAGAGACATTAAAACAAACATTCAAGACATACTTAAATAATAAAAATAGAGAAGGGACGAGAAGGACTGCTGGCGAGGCAGCCATTATGGGCGCCACCCGGTGGTATTTGTGCATATGACAATAAACTCGAATTGACTTGACACATGATATTTTCAGAGAAGCTCACTCATTGCACAGGTATATATCATCGAAGCAGAGGGAAATGGAACATCGGTTTTAATGGTCATGGTAGCCAAAGCAACTTACAGCTTGATGAACAAATGGTGAATCACACAGTGGAATTAGTCTCTATGATGTAGTTTCCTTTTCACATCCCTGCAATAGTTATTCATTACGTCTGAAGAAGGGTCTCGACTTGAAACGTCATGTATCCATGTTCCCCTGGGAAGCTGCCTGACCCGTTGATTTACTCCACCACTTTGTGTCCTTTTATTGATCCTGTTAGTTTCCACAAATCTAAATTAAAATGATCCAGTTTCGACACAGCTATCAAACTTGCTAATATGGGAAGATTGTGATGCCAAAATGGCAACAATATCAATGCGTTAGCTACATGGTATGTAGAAATAATCGATGCTGTAGTCAAGGCTTTATAAGGATAGGTTGTCTTTTGCTCTTGGATTGTCTGATAATAATCTCCAAAGGGAACTGCCCAAATAGAACATCAAATAGAAAATGATGAAGTTCAGAACTCAGCCATTTCCTAAAGCTCTTCTCACATATTTGTAGTTCATGTCATTGGTTTAAATACATCTGCATTGCAGAGTTTGGACATTCCAAATCCACTGTTGGTTATAAGTTTACAATTGGCAATAATTCAAAGAATTACTTTAAAAGAATCTCAATGACCTGTCTAATTATGAGTACGCTGTAACGGTACTTTGCTAATGTACAGACACATATCCAGAATGGTGCCTTCAGAACTGATTAGTTACGACAACTGAACAGGTGCTAATATTCTTTGATGCCAATAATTTAAATTTATGAGGCAAGATTTTGTTTTGTTATTTGTGTCACTTACACAGGTGGTGTGAGTCAATGATAATGGAGCATGGAGGTAGACACAAAATGCTGGAGGAACTCAGCGGGTCAGGCAGCATCTCCAGATTTCGGGTCAAGACCCTTCTTCAGACTGAGCGCCGGGAAGAGGGAGTTACAGGAGACCAAAAGAAATGAAGATCAAGATCAAGATCCTTCTTCAAACTCAGTCTGAAGAAGGGTCTCGACCTGAAATGTCCCCTATTCCTTCTCTCCAGAGATGCTGCCTGTCCCGCTGAGTTACTCCAGCTTTTTGTGTCCTCCTTCGATTTAAACCAACATCTGCAGTTCTTTCCTGCACATAATGTAGCATGGTTTTCCTCTCTATTTATTTATTTATTTAAATTTAATTTAATTTTAAAAAACAAATTAATTAATTAATTAATTAATTAATTTGGCATCACAAATAAATAAATAAAAATGAGATTTTTTTTAATAGATAGAAAAAATAAAGAGAAAGAAAAGAAAATTAGAAAAATAGAATAAACTATCCATAATACAACTTAGGAGATAGGTCCGTAGGCATAACTATTCATCTAGTCCTGGGTTCAAGCCTCCGTCAGGTCTCAGCGCCGGCCCATTCTACCCCTTCAAATAATCTATGAACGGGGCTCATATTCTAGTAAATAATTCTGGTTTGTCAATGAGAACAAATGTAATTTTTTCCAGATTTAAGGTCTCCGACATCTTCGTAATCCACATTTTGATTGTGGGAGATGCGGGGTTTTTCCAAAATTTTAATATTAATTTTTTCCCAGTTATTATACTGTAATCAAGGAAATGTCTTTGGTTTATTGTAAGTTTTAGGTATTGTTCACATATGCCTAATATTATTAATTTAGGATCGGGCTCCAGTTGAGTATTAACCACTATGGAAATAATTTTTAAAATATCCACCCAAACATTTTTAATTTTTATGCAACTTACAAAGGTATGGGTTAAATTAGCCTCTGAGTATTGACACTTATCGCAGATAGGAGAGATATTAGGAAAAATTCTATTTAATTTTGTTTTAGAATAATGCAATCTATGGAGTACTTTAAATTGTATTAAAGAATGTCTGGCTTTTAACGAACATTGATGTATATGTTGTAGACTTTCATCCCAAATATCTTTCGTTCTGGATTGAACTAATTCTTTTTCCCATGCTTGTCTATGTAATTCCGTTGACGGAATCTCACTATTAAAAAAGAGTATTATAAATGTAATATGTTAATTTGACTGTGTTGGGGTGTTTATTCAAACATTCATCTAGAATCTCTGGCTCTCTAGTTCTGTATTCTTGTGTGTGTGATTTAAGTTGTAAATATCTAAAAAAATTATTTGCATGTAATCCATAATTCTGTTGCACCTCCTGAAACGAGAGGGACACACCTTTTCTATAAAGATGTCCCATCTTTTTAATTCCATAATTTTTCCATTGTGCAAAACCTTTATCCAATAATGAAGGGTTATTTGCACCAGGGAGCGAAAGTGATAAATTATCCAATTTTATGTCGGAGTGAAGACCCTGCCAGCACGCATGCGCGATATATCGCCACTCGCATTTGCAGTCAACAGCTGGGGGGGGAGTGCGCTCCCCTACCGGCAGATTCAAAAAGGCCCTCAGGTAAGTTTTTACTAACCTTGAGTTGGTTAGTTTCTGTATTTGTATTATTTACTTACAGAGACGATGGAACGGAGGACCAGAACGAAGGCTGCATCGAAGCATGCCTCCAAGGATCGCGGGACTTTGGATAGAAGTCAGCGGCCGTAATCCCCGGAGCTGTCCGCTACACTGGCAGTACCACGGGCCGGGAAAAGAGCGCGGAAGTTGGGGAGGCCCGCTCAGTCGGCAGCACCCGACTCACCACCACAGCAGGCCAGGGAGCTGCACACTGGGAGGAGAACCGCGCGGGAGCAGGGTAGGCAAGACCCTGACTCCCTACCGCTTCAACCCGAACAGCACCAGGCCAGCGGTAAAAAGGTGCGTAAATCAGTGCCTGTTTTAACGGCACGTTCCCTTTCCCTACTATTACAGGTCACCAGAGGGCGGACCTGTGGGAAAACTGCACCAAAGTCGAGTAGCCCCGCTGCAGCGGCCGGCACCGACTCACCACTGCTTCAGTCTGCCAGAACAGGGACCGGTGGGAAATCAACATGGAAGTCGGGTAGCCCCGCAGGAGCGGCTGGCATCGACTCCCCACCGCTTCAGTCCGCCAGATCGCGGACTGGTGGTAAAATACACAAGTCGAGTAGCCCCGCAGGAGCGACTGGCATCGACTTTGCGTCGCATCAGTCCCGTACTTCCGGGACTGGCGGCAAGCCCGTGCGGATGTTGTGCAGCCCCGCTGGAGCGGCTGGCACCAACTCATCACCGTCATAGTCGCAACAGGCAGGCGGAAACACCAACAGGAGGTTGTGTAGCCCGGCAGGATGGCTAGCACCAATACTCCACCGCTTCAGGCCGGAAGACTGCGGACAAGCGGCAAATCCGCGCGGGAGTCGTGTAGCCCCGTAGGAGCTGCAGGCACCGACTACCTACCTAGGTTCCTTAGACATCACCTCGACGAGGTGCGGACTGATGGTAGAAGCCCCAATTGTTCATCAGAACTTGGTGAAGTTGACTTGCCGTCCGCAGATAGCGGCGACAATCGCATAGCTCGTATGGAGCGAATGGTGGAGCAGCTGCTCGAAAGGGACCTTCTCCATCAAGAGCGTGTGTCTATAGGATCCACAAGACACACAGTAGAACTACCAAACATCTCTCCCTCTTCAATAGGAAGTGCCAGAAGTCAGCCATTAGCTGACTTTGAAGAGGGGTTGGTGCAAGAACCTGTGTTGCAAGAGATGCCTGAAGGGGAACTTCTGGAAGTAGCATCGACGTTCACCCAACCAGCACAATCAGGGCAACCTCTTCAGCCTAGGCTAGCGGCCAGCATCAATTATTTAACCACACACCAGCTGCAGGAACAGGTGCTCACGGAGAGTACCAACAAATACAAAGCTCCGGAAAATTGTGTGTCGCTCAATGTCCCCACCGTCAACAGACCCATCTGGGGTAACATCAGTCCTGGGATCAGGCCCCAGGAATTAAAAATACAAAAAATCCTGAAATTATTGACTTCAGGCCTTACTGCCTTTGCCAGGTCCATAGACGGGACGGACATGACGGAGGAGCAGCAGGATGCACTAGCGTTGCTATGCAATACACAATATGAGATAAATTCCATCCGTCCAACACTAAACCCAAAATTTGTGGGTTTGTGCAAAGCCAATGCTACGCCGCCACCGAGACAGTTGTTCGGTGAAGACCTGCCTAAACCTGAACGAGGAAGCAAAAGCGGTCGGGTTGATGAAACCACCATCCTCGAGCAGACCATCGGCGTATCATAGGCAGCATCCTTATGCAACATCAAACGGGCCTCGGGTTCAACTGGATGGGGCAACTAGAACCAACCCTCCGGTCGCGCCCTATCAACAAAAGCCTTTTTTAGGACAGGGCCCACAGCGACCAGCCTGGAAGATGCGCCAACCCCACATCCCAGCAACACAATGAACCAACAAAGGCCAGAACATCAAGCCCCGCCGGTAACCATGGAGGTAAGGGGTTCTGGTTCTCTTGGGAGTACAGCATGTATAACCTCACAAGTAGGAGGGATGTTGCATACATTCTGGGATGCATGGGGTTCCATAACTTCTGACACTTTTATATTACAAAGTATTCAGGGTTATGAAATTGAATTCATAAATGGACACCTTCCCCCAGCTCAACATATACCTAACCGTAAATTTGTACTTTCTCACAAAGAAAAAGTGGAAGGACATGCGGAACTATTAAGGTTATACACCAAGGGGGCTATAGAAAAAACGACACATGAACCTCTTGAGCTTGTATCTAACATCTTTACTAAAACCAAAAAAGATGGTGGATGTCGTATCATAATTGATTTAACCCACTTGAATACCTTTGTACAATATACCCATTTCAAGATGGAAACATTTGAAACGGCTAAGCAACTGATTTTTAGAGGGTGCTTCATGGCCTGCATCGATCTAAAAGATGCATACTATTCAGTACCTATACGGGAACATCACTGTAAATACTTAAAATTTGTCTGGATGGGGCAACTATGGCAATACAAAGCCCTACCTAATGGGCTTACAACTGCCCCTAGGTTATTTACCAAAATGCTAAAACCAGTATAGGCGTCTCTAAGAAGACTAAACCACATTGTCATGGCATATCTAGATGACATTTTAATTGTGGGAAAAACTTTGGAATTAGCTAAATTAGCAGTAACAGCTACTGAATCATTATTCTAGAAACTAGGGTTTGTCATCCATCCAGACAAATCTAAGTTCAACCCCTCTGTGATTATGGACTATCTGGGATTCACAATTAACACCAGTCATATGATTGTCACTATCCCAGGGAACAAAGCAACAGACATAATAGAGACATGTAACAGCCTTGCTTGCACCAGGAAACCGACTATTAGACACGCTGCTAAGGTGATTGGGAAACTTGTAGCTACATTTACAGCTGCACCATTTGGCCCGTTACACTATCAAAACTTGCAAAGAGCAAAAGTCTCAGCATTAAAAGCGAATGCTGGACATTTTGACAGACCTATGCAGCTGCCAAAAAAGGCAAAAATTGAGCTACAATGGTGGATTAGCAATGTTCGTGATTGTTTTAATCCCATCATTATATCAAACCCATCAGTCGTGTTACAAACCGACGCAAGCGCCCAGGGCTGAGGAGCTATCGACACCACTTCCAGTTGTGGCGGCAGATGGGATTTGCACGAGTCTACTCTTCTTCAATCACAAGGTATAAACTATTTGGAAATGCTGGGAGCATGTCACGGGCTGCGGGTTCACTGCACTAATCTGCATCATACGCATGTTCGTCTTCAGATAGATAATACCACAGTGGTGGCGTATTTAAACCATATGGGTGGTATCAAGTCAATATCTTGTGATGAATTGGCAAATTTAATTTGGCTCTGGTGTATTGAAAGAAATATTTGGATATCAGTTACGTACCTTCCGGGTAAGCTCAATACAGTGGCGAACACCAGGTCACGAGTATTTAATAACGACATCGAGTGGATGTTGAACCCCCAAATATTTCCTAAAATTATAGCCAAATATGGAACACCAGATATCAACCTCTTTGCGTCCAGGTTGAACCATCAGATACCAACATATGTCTCTTAGGAACCATATCCTGGGGCAGTGGCGATGGACGCGTTCTCGCTACATTGGGGGAAATGTTTTTTCTATGCATTTCCCCCATTCTGCCTCATCAGTCGGTATTTCCAGAAAATTTAACTAGATTCTGCATCAGGTATACTGATAATACCCGACTGGCCCACACAACCATGGTACCCGGTGGTCCTCAACATGATGAAAGAACCATGGGTACAGGTTACCAAATGCCCGAATTTGGTGACTAATCCCATAACAGGGGAAAATCATCCGTGCCATGGTCATCCGAACCTGGTGGCTTGCAGGTTCTGAAGAGGCCATTACTGGAATTCGGGCTGTCTAGAAGAACCATGGACATCATTACAGCATCGTGCAGAGAGTCCACAAGAAAGCAGTACCTTACCCACATAAAGAAGTGGGAGGCCTTCTGTAGTCAGACCAAGACCACCTACAACTCTGCTACGATCACCAATGTGCTGGAATTCCTCGTGGGCCTTCACTTTGATGAGGCCCTCAGTTACAGTGCCATAAACAGTGCCAGGAATGCACTGTCATCCTATCTCAACATTGGAGTGGGATCTCACCAGCTGGTATCCAAACTCACGAGGGGTATATTCAATTCCAACCCTCCCCGACCACGATATAATATTACCTGGGATATTGGGGTTGTGTTGTTGCTACTCAGGAGCTGGTCTCCTATGACGGATTTACCACTGGACAAACTCACCTCCAAAGTGGTGATGTTAATGGCACTGACCACAGCACAACGGGTCCAGACACTACAGAAACTAAAACTGGATAGAATGTTCTCGACCCCCAATAAAGTGACTTTCTTTATAGATGAGTTACTTAAGCAACACAGGCCTGGATCTACAGGTCTGAAATTGGAATTCCTAGCATACCCTGTTGATGTACGACTCTGTATAGCCACCCACATCCGACATTATATCAATGTCACACACACCATCAGGAAAATGGAGACGGGTCTGTTTATCAGCCATAAAAACCCACATCACAGGGTGACGGTGCAGACTATCTCCAGGTGGCTCAGAGTGGTATTGGGTGCAGCAGGTATAGACACTAACATTTTAAAATCTCATTCTACCAGGGCTGCATCCATATCAGGGCTGCATACACATATACATTATAAATGATATCAGCGGCGAGGACCATGGAGGTACCCATGGATCATGTCCATGCAACAGCGGGTTGGGCCAGTGAAACTACATTTCAGCATTTTTATACCAAACCTGTGGCCGCTCCCGCAACGTTTGCAGAGTCAGTTTTAAGTGCTGTTCCCTAAACGTTTGTCCCCGAATTCAGGGGTTTTTGTTTTGTATTAATAAATACGTTATTATTTTTCAGCTTGTTCAAGTCTGAAATACGTTAACATTCTTCCTCCATCAGTAATTACGGCAGTGTATGAGCACGGACGTGGTCCAGGGCATGGAATCACAGAGCTTTGAAATCTTCACAAAGTCATTCCCGTGACTCCGAAGTAAAATAGGAAGATTAAACGAGAACTTACCAGTTTGAAGTTTGATCCTTATTTTATGAGGCGTTACGATGAGGGATTTCGTGCCCTCCGCTACCAACCCTCTATCATAAGGTCAACTGGTATATTAGAGTCTCTAAATCTTACTATCTTCAGTCATTGTTGTTATCTATGATTCCACACCGCTGCTTTGAAGAATGTCGCGCATGCGTGCTGGCGGGGTCTTCACGAAATCCCTCATCATAACTCATCATAAAATAAGGATCAAACTTCAAACTGGTAAGTTCTCATTTAATCTTACTATTTTAATGTATTTTTTATTTGTTTCCAAATTCGAATGCCATTATGTATTATTGGATTTTCACAATAGATTTTTTAATTCAATTTTGTACGAGTTAACAGAGTCGGACCAATTTCAAAAGGCAGACAATCCTCCTTTTCCATCTTTAACAAGTCTGGTTGTTGATCCATATCTTCCAACCAGAAATTTAAATTTTTGACATTGACTGCCCAGAAATAAAATAAGAAATTTGGTAAGACTAATCCTCCACTCGTCTTGGGTTTACATAAGTGTTTTTTACTTATTCTGTGATTCTTATAATCCCAAATAAAACATGTTACAACAGAGTCGACTTTTCTAAAGAAATTTTTAGGGAGATATATTGGAATTGATTGAAAAAGGTATAGAAGTTGAGGAAGGAAAATCATTTTAATACCATTAATTCTACCGAGCATTGAAATGAGAAGTGTTTTTCAATATTGAATATTCTTATGCAATTTATTAAGTAAAGGTACGAAATTTGATTTAAATAAAGAAGTATATTTCTTGGTCAAGTAATGTCCTCAAATATTTAAATTTTCCTGTTAAAGAAACTATCGCAGTGTCGAACACTTAATGTAGCAACTTTCATCTGGGATTAATGGTGCATGAGCAGGCATTAGAAGTCAGGGAAGGTTAAATTTATGCGGCAAGATGCAGCCATTGGCAGTGAAAGATATTTGCTAAAATTATTCCCTCAGAATGAATGGGCCACAAACTTTCTGGGTTATTTACCTTCTCATGATGAACCATGATCCTATCACAACTAGAGAGCAGTCCTAAACTATTATCCAACTCATTGGTGACCCTCGGACTATCTTTGATCGGACTTTACTGGCTTTATCTTGCATGAAACATTATTCACGTTATTCCCTTTATCATGCATCTGTACACTGTGGATAACTCGCTTAATCATATATTGTCTTTCCACTGACTGTTTAGCATGTAACAAAAGCTTTTCACTGTACACGTGACCATCTATTTTTTTCAGCTGGCATGAATGACAAAGAGCTCCGGGTTCCAATGCAAAACTTGAAGTGGTCGATGAGTTCTAAATACCATGGCATGAATCATAGTGTCAAAGAGCAATACAGCGGAAACAGGCCCTTCGGCCCAACTTGACCATGCCGACCAACACTAGTCCCACCTGCCTGCATTTGGCTCATATCCTTCTAAAACTATCCTATCCTTCGATAACCTGAACTTTGAGAAAGGCCACAACACCCTCAAAACCATGTGCCCATTCTGCTTGGTTTTCTTCACTAAAATTAAACAAAAAGAATAAAATCCCACTTCCCAGAATATAGAAAATCAATAACCTCCCTTACACTCTGGTGAACCGACATAGATAAATTAAGCTTGAAGGAAATTATTTATGTGGATTTTCAGAATCGATTTAATTAGATTCCACACCAGAGACCATTAACAAAACGAAGAACATTTGGCTTTGAAAGCATCTTTTAACGTGAGTGGAGAATTTGTTAGAATGTTTTATATTACAATGACAATCACTGTGGAAAATTCAGCAGAAGGAGACATTGGTGAGGTTGAAGAGAAGGCCGCTGAGCAGACTTGGGATGACCCTGAGCACTTCAATGCTTTGTCTTCGTGAAGACTCTGGAGCAAGTCTTCAAAATGATGCCTCACATAAGGCAAGCAGCATAATAAAAACGTAACTCTGTTATGACTGCTTAGTGACAGTTACACTTCATTTTTGCTCAAGATTCTATCATCTGCAGTTACTTGTGTCTCGGTGGGGTACCTACTCGTGTGTAATTAATAAGTAAAAACATGAAACCCCTTTGACTGCCAAGGTGTTTCCAGTCATTACGCTCCATTGAGTCTTTCAGGAGACAATAAGTAGCCATTCAACTGGCTCTGCATTCTCACAACCTAAGTGGTGACCACATAGATTTATTACACGACTCTTTTGAATACAATAGGAACGGGATAAAATCAATCTTTATTATACCTCACTACAGTAAAAGTCCATATTTTAAATGATACCTTGTTGGATGAGTTGCTGAATATTTCCAATACTACTAAGGCATTGAGTAACGTATGGAGAACTCAGAATGGAATCTATGAAAACTGTGGGGTCATTGAACACCCAGCTGCTCTGTAAGAACTCTTGTCATGCCCTAGTTATTCAGCAAAAATAGACTTAACAAGCTGGAGTAGCTCAGCGGGTCAGGCAGCATTTCTGGAGTAAAGGAATAGTTGGGGATGGGGCTTTGCAACCTTTCAGATGTGCCTGAGGAGTTTCCTGTACAGGCCTGGTAATCTATTCTTCAATCAAGGTCCTGCTACCACTCCAGAGGCTTCTAGAAAAACAACATCTGTTTTCTGGATCCAGAGAACATGGGTTTGTGGGAATGAGGAAGAATATAAACTTGGGAATGTGTAGGGAGGAACTAGTTTACACCAAAGATAGATACAAAATGCTGAAGTAACTCGACAGGCAGCATCTCTGGAGAGAAGGAATGGGTGACGTTTTGGGTTGAGACCCTTCTTCAGATTGAGAGTCAGGGGAGAGGGAAACTAGAGATATGGATGGGCAAGGTGTGAAATCAATAGATCAAAGCAGATGCTGATCAAGGAAATGTAGAGTGGGTTCATTGTTGGCTGAGGGAAGGGTGACAACCAGGCATACAAACAGTAAAATTAATTAAACTAGTCAGAGAATTAAGAGTGGGGGAGGGATAGAGAGTGAGGGAAAGAACGGGTTTCTTGAAGTTAGAGAAATCAATATTCATACTGCTGGGTTGTATGCTGCCCAAGCATGTAGGTGGGTGGGCCCCATTCAGAAAAATCCAAACATTACATCAGTATCGTTGATATATTTAAATCCTCATCAATGTTAAACCATTAAGAGATATCTGTGCGCCCTCTAGCTGCAAAATGAATATTAAATATGCAGAATTTAATGAAATACAGATTTAGGAGACAAGGTAGGTCATTGACTTCCTCTTTAACAGAAACCTATTTCACCCTTTAACTGTAATTCTTGTTTCCATTCTTCCCCGCATTACCTTACAATCCTAAATGCTGATCATCTTTGAATGTCGTGTTATTGAACAACTGTTCTCAATCCAACTTTTAAGATTTGGAGACACACAAACCTACAGATGCTGGAATTCTGTGCAAAACGTAAAGTATTGCAGTGACTCAGTAGGTCAAAGAGCATCTGTGGAGGAAATGGACAGGTGACATTTCTGGAAAAGTGTCCCATGCCAAAACGTCACCTGTCCGTTCACTCCACAGATGCTGCCTGACCTGCTGAGTCCTTTCAGCATTTTGTATTTTATAAGATTTATATCTATTTCCTCTTACCTTACGTTTTTATTTAATTTGCAACCTTGTTTTAGGATAAATGTTTTCCCTTGCATTTAGAAGTAACATGTTCTGATGAAAATAAGTGACATGCTCAATACTGAGCCTGCTATTACTGTCCTATCATTCAAGAAGGAACTGCAGATGATGGAAAATCGAAGGTAGACAAAAGTGCTGGAGAAACTCAGCTGGTGAGGCAGCATCTATGGAGCGAAGGAAATAGGCAACGTTTCGGGACGATTCCCTTCTTCAGACTCCTATCACTCAGTTTCCGTCGTAGCTAGTTCAATTACTACATTTACAATACAAATCAAAAGAACTTGAAATACAGAACAGATTGAACAGCATACAAAGAAGAAGGTACAGCAGGCAGTGAAGAAACCAAATGGCATGTTGGTCTTTATAGCGAGAGAATTTGAGTAAAGTGTGAACACCATCATCAAGATCTCTCCTGGTCCCAGATTTCAGGCTCCTGTACCTTCTAGCCGATGGTAGCGGAGTGACCAGTCTGTATGCTCTCTACTGTGCACCAGTATAAGTTCCAGAGAGTCCTCCTCGACATACCGACTCTCCGTAATCTTCTCAGGCGCTGATGTGCTTTCTTTATAATTGCATCAGTGTGCTGGGACCAGGAGAGATCTTCGGAAATATGCACGCCCAGGAATTTGAAGTTCTTGACCCTTCGACCATCGACCCATTGATATAAACAGGACTGTGGGTCCCCATCCTACCTCTTCCAAAGTCCACAATCAGTTCCTTGGTTTAGCTGGTGTTGCGAACCAGGTTATTGTGCTGGCACCATTTGGTCAATCGGTCGATCTCACTTCTATACTCTGACTCATCCCCATCAGTGATACGTCCCACAACAGTGGTGTTGTCGGCGAACTTGATGATGGTGTTCACACTGTGTCCGGCTACGCAGTCATGAGTATAGAGTGAGTACAGCAGGGGGCTCACTTGTTTTTGTTGTCCAAGTGGTCCAGAGCGGAGTGGAGAGGCAGCGAGATCGCATCCACCGTTGATCTGTTGTGGCGGTAAGCGAACTGCAGTGGGTCCAGGTTTTTGTCGAGGTAGGAGTTGATTTGCTCCATGATCAGCCTCTCAAAGCACTTCATCACCACAGACGTTAGTGCCACTGGTTGATAGTCATTGAGGCACGTCACCTTGCTCTTCTTGCGCACTGGTATTATTGATGCCCTTTTAAAGCAGGTGGGAACCTCAGACCTCAGAAGTGAGAGGTTGAAAATGTGCGTTAAAACACGCCCGGGTATACCATCAGGTCCAGACACTTTTCGACCCTAACCCTCTGAAGGATCTACTGACGTCGGCCTCTGTGCCTGTGGCCGAAATACCATCACAGCGAATGGGGGCTCTGGAAGGCACATCAGTGTTCTCCCTATCGAACCGTGCGTAGAACGCATTGAACTCGTCAGGGAGTGATGCTTCGCTGTCATTTGAGCTGCCTCCTGATTTTGCCTTGAAGGAGTTGATGGCATTCAAGCCCTGCCACAGTTGCCGAACATCCGTCTCATCCTTCAGCTTGGAGCAGAAGTCCTCTTGGCCTTTTTGATGGCCTTACCAAGGTTGTATCAATGTCGTAGTGTTTAAGAAAGAACAGCAGATGCTGGAAAAATCGAAGGTAGACAAAAATACTGGAGAAACTCAGCGGGTGAGGCAGCATCTGTGGATTTTTGAACTCCACAATCTTGTTCAGGGCAATGGAGTATCTCACAGGTCAGGCAGCATCTCTAGAGAATATAGATTGGTGACATGTTCTCCAGAGATGCTGCTTGACCTCTGAGTTACTCCAGCACTTTATTTCTTCTACTGTAAACCAACATCGGCAGTTCCTTTTGTTTTAGTTTAGTTTAGAGATACAGCGCGGAAAAACCTTTCAGCCCACCAAGTCAGCGCCAACCAGTGATCCCCACACACTTACACTATCCTAGGGACTACACTAGGGACAATTTACAATTATAACAGAACTGTATGTCTTTGGAGCGTGGGAGGAAACCGGAGACCCCGGAGAAAAGCCTCGCAGGTCACGGGGAGAAGGTACTAACTCCATACAGACAAGTTCCCTTAATTAGGATGGAACTGCAAGGCAGCCACTCTAACTCTATGCCACCATGCTGCCTAGAATACCTTCCAGTTATGTAGAAGATATTGAGATCTACAGTATAAATGTTCATATAAGTCACGACTGTTCAGGTCCATGATTTGAGTTTAGTTTATTGTCACGTGGACTGCGGTACAGTGAAAATCTTTTATTGCGTGCTATCCAGTCAGCGGAAATACCATACATGATTACAATCGAGCCATCCATGGTCAGTTATACACAAAAAGCCAGAGTAACTTAGCAGGTCAGGCAGCATCAATGGAGAAAAAGAATAGGTGACGTTTCGGGTCGAGACCTTTCTTCAGACTGAGAGTCAGGAGAAAGGGAAATGAGAGTTATAGACAGTGATATAGAAAGACATAAAACGAATGAAAGATATGTCTATACACTGTGCTTTGTACCAGTGTAAAGTGAGACCAGTTGAAGCGTTTTAATGCAAATTGGGAACAGTAGTACAATTATAGCCTGGTATATGTTCAATAATTTACCAATCAGAAGATGCCAAGTTTCATTTCCTGCCTAACTCCACGTTCATGCAAAGCATGTTGAGTGTGAGTGGCGATTGTTACTTTAGAACTGCCATGCCTTCACATATTCTATCATGTGCTTAACTGTTCTCTGGATTGTGACATTTACAGTAAGTTCAAGAGACAGTCTGTGATGAGTCCTGAACACATTGCACACAGTTTGAGCTCCCATCTTATATGTAAGTGTACATTCTGTACGTATAGTTTACCCAGGCAATAAGGATTGCAAAGAATCCCATCTATTGATTGCGACAATTATGAGGATATTGAATATTTGGATCTATTGGCGGAGTTCACAATTAATCACAACAATTTTGAAAACAAATGAAAAAGGAAGCACCTGGAAAACTTGGTGGAAGTGAAACGGCAATCATCCTCAAAGTGGAAAATGATACAAAATGGCAGCCCAGCCTCATTGGGTTAGCTTTGAAATATCTGAAGTAGACCATAGATCATCGAACAGTACATCACAAGACAGGCCCTGTCTGTGCCGAACATGATGCCAAAATCATCTCTTATCTATCTGCACACAATCCATATCCCTGCATTCCTTGCATATCCAAAAGCCAACTCCAATTTAGTACTTTCCTGCATGGGAATTCTCCCGATTAAAAACAACCTTGAAACTTATGGAGATCGCCATTGAAACACCAGTCACCTGGCCTGGCTCATTTCCCAACACAAGATCCAGTATGTTCCCTTCTCTGTTGGACTATCCGCATATCATTTCAAGAAACCTTCACGGATACACCTGAGAAATTCTGCCATGACTAAGCCTCTGGCAGTGAACAAATCTCAGTCAATATTGGGAAAGTTAAAGTCATACATTAAACCAGTTCGGTTGCGTTGGCATCTTTCAGTAATCTGTCTATATATCTACCTCTATCTCCTGCATGCTATTAGGGGGCCTAGAGTACAATCCCATTAGAGTACTTGTACCTTTCTTATTTCTAATGTCTACCCATATGGCCTCAGTGAATTACCCCTCCAGTAGGTCCTCTATGAGTGCCATCATGACTGTCTCCCTGATTAATAATGCAACTCCTCCATCTCGATTGCCTCCCCCTTGATCCTGTCTGAATCATCAAAACCTCAGAACATTGAGCTGTTGGTCTTGTTCCTTTCACAGCCACGTTTCTGCAATGGCCAAATCATAATCCCAAGCACTGATCCAGGCTCGTGGTTCATCTGCTTTCTCTACAATACTCTTCACATTGAGGTAAACTTCGCTTCAGACCATCGGTGCCACCCTATTTCTGCACCTCTCCGTCTGTCTTTCCTTTGAGACTTGGTCCAAACCTCTATCTTCTCATCACTCCTTCCAATTTCCGATCTACTACTCTGGTTCCAACCCCCCTGCCTCTCTAGTTTAATTGCCTGAACTATTCATACATTAAATGGATGATGGTATTGTTTAGAATGAATAATGTCAAAATAAAGAGTGAGGCCAGAAAGACTCAGATTAAGACTATTTTGGACTTCAGGAAAGATGAACCAGTTAGAAAATAGCCCGATACCTGTTGTTGATAAAATTTGGCTCAGATAAGATGAGCAAAGTTCCTTTTTAATGAAGTAACAGCAAATCTACAAAACCATTTCACATCAATAGTTAGATTCCTGGCAGCTGTTTGAAACCTGAGGTCAGGTGAAAGTAATACATTTGTTCCAAAAAATCTATCTTTGCCAGTTTAAGACACAAAATGCAGGAGTAACTCAGCAGGTCAGGCAGTATCACCTGAGAATGTGGATAGTCTGAAGAAGGGTCCCAACCCCAAACGCCATTTATTCATGTTCCCCAGGGATGTTGCCTGACCCGTTGAGTTACTCCAGCATTTTGTGTCTTTCCTTGGTAAACTAGCATCTGCAGTTCCATGTTTCTACTCTCTATTTTTGCCAGTTTGCTCTTTCTTAGCCACATCAAGGTCATTTTACCAACTAAACAGCACATCCAGGTCAAGTTACTAAATATTCAATGAAGAATACAAGAATACATCAATGAAAACGGTCTTCAAAATTCCACAAGACCTTTAGCCAGCTCATAAACACTTTTGTAAATAGAGTATCGGCAGGAAAATTGACAAGGGCATGAATGGTACAAAATGCAGATTGGGCAAGACGTTTTGCTGCTGTATCGCACAGCACAAGTGTTCACAGTGGCCAGATGTTTTTATTGCAGAAAGCAAGGCGGCATTGCCTCTTTATGTAAGGTAAAACAGAGTATAAAGCGAGCCTAAATGTTGACAGATGGGGTATCCCAAGAAAACGACACTATTTTAGAAGAAAACCACAGAAGGAAGAATTATAAACATTAAGGGCATATAGAAACCTACAGCAAGGATGAAAAAAGTAAAGGTATTTCAAGATTAAAGATGAATAAACTTTATATTAATGTGAACATTGACACGGCTGCAGACTGCTCTCCCTCATGTAAACACATAATGTTAGTTAAGTGCTATTAGTCAGATAAACATTAAAATTATCTTGTGAAGGCTGGAAAGAAATTCTTTAATATCCACATTGATCACTTAATCCTAACAAATGATGTCTGAGAGAACAGCAGACTGTAAGGCTAAAGATGTTTCTGAAGAGTGTCCAACTCCTGTTCAAGAGGAGTTAACGTGCTGACCAAACAAGGATTGAAGTTTATGACATTGTTCATAAAAGATGATGCTACTCTAAAAAACTACCTGGTAAATCTACAACTTCAAAACAAAAATTATTCACGTTACCATCGAATATCACAAAGAGTATGGAAACTGGAGAATCCGGTTAAATTTGTACTATATTAAATCAATTTTATAATGGTTATAATCAATTATCAATTAAGTGAAGTGCCTGAGTTTTAACTATTATTTACATGCCAAAACATTGCAAAAAGATGAATCAGTCAAGAGTCAAGTGTATTTTATTGTCATATGTCCCGAAATGGTACAATGAAATTCTTACTTACAGCAGCACAACTGATATATAAACATAGTACTCTGTAAAAGCCATAATAAACAATAAAAGTGCAAAGTCAAAAATAATTTGGCGAAGGCAAAAATCTAACAGGTGAAATAACAGGCATACAATATTTGTATCGAGATCATTCCATTTTGCAATTAACATTCTTTTGGTGTACAGTGGTGTTTATAAATCCATGTAAGAATTCATAGTATGCTTTTCCCCATTTACTAAAGGCTCAAAAGTCAGTAATCTACAGACTAATTGATTGACTACAGGGGAAGTGGGCAAATTGGCATTAATATACCTTAGTATGTTGAATTTGAGCAGTGTTACTATTTTCAAATCAAAAACTCCTACACACGTCATTCCTTTCGATTTATTTTGTAGGCCCTCGCAACTTGTCTTATCGTTGATGGGAAGGCCTTTAATCACTTGAACACGTTGGATTCTTAAACTTTTCTTCCAATTTCTTGTTCTACAAATTTCTGCAAACTCATCTCTTCAGCCAAACCCCAGTCTCTTACTTCCAGGTTCAGCGTTTATTTTCCTTATGTCTGGCCGGGAAGTCCCTTTACAAAGATGTAGATTTAGACGTTGTAAAGCTGGAAAGGGTGCAGAGAAGATTTACGTGAATGTTGCCAGAACTTGAGGACCTAAGCTACAGGGAAAGTTGAACAGGCTGGGACTCTATTCCTTAGATCGCAGGAGGATGAGGGTCTACATTTTGGAGTTGTATATGATCATGAGGGGTTATAGATTGGGTAAATGCACAGTCTTTTACCTAGAGTATGGGAATCAAGAACCAGAGGACATTGGTTTAAGGTGAGGGGGAAAAGATTTAATAGTAACCTGAGGGATAGCATTTTTGCACAAAGGGTGGTGGGGTTATGAAACGTGCCTCCAGAGGATGTAGTTGAGGCAGGTACTATCACAACTTAAAAAAAAAACATTTGGACAGATACATGGATAACACAGGCAGGTGGGACTAGTGTAGGTGGGGCATGTTGGTTAGTGTGGGCAAGTTGGGCTGAAAGACCTGTTTCCACATTGTACGACTCTACGTCTTACTATGTTTTAATCAGCGCAAGTTATTACGGTATGAAGGTGCGAGAGAATATCATTCTGATATCCATTGCATTCATAAATTATGATTGTAACCTCTGAAGCCCAAACTACATTTGTACATATGGAAGAAGGGTCACGACCCGAAACATCACCTGACCATGTTCTCCACGGATTCTGCCTGACCTGCTAAGTTACACAAACACTGAGTCTTTTTTTTACACGTGTTCTCCTCTATCGCAATTTTTCAATGCTTTGCAATAACCATTGTGATGCAAAGAATCACAAAACAAAATACTGGAAATCTGAAATGAAATCAAAAATGCTACAAATACTCTAGCCGAGATATAGAGCACGTGCATGCTGATTGGGGGGTTAGTTTAGATTGGCATCATGGTCAGCACCAAAGATTATAGAGTTGCTCCTCTATAATCTTTGGTCAGCACAGACTCTGGGCTGAAGGGTTTGTTCCTCTGCCAACACGGAGTTTGAATTCAGGGCTATGATCTTTCATTCAGACAGGAAAATTCTGACCTTTGCACTGAAATGAAAGTAACTTTTAACAACTATCACCAGAAGACAGATTTTTTTTAAAAAGGGGGCTCTCCCAGCCAGCAGATGTCAATGTCTGAGGAGCCTTCAGGGCTTCTTTTGTAAAGGCTGGTTTTCCTTCCTGAGTTGTGTGTCCATGACTGATTGTGAATAGAGGGGCTGTCACATCATGTCACAGACTCAGGGGCAGATTTACATTTTAACCTCACGGCGGGTGGGCTGGAATATAAGGGAAAAAAACCCTACTGAAAATAACCCAGTCTCCTTCCCCCCCCCCCCCATAACACATTTGCAACAACACCAATCATTTCTTCCCAATTAAACGAATCCAGGTACTTAAAGTTGATCTGCAAGAAAGGAGGGGGTGTAAAAAAGAAGCTAGGCACTTTTGTGCAGCGTTTGGAGATGTGAGGTGGAAAAGGCGGAAGTTTGATGCTTTAATTATTTAGGAAAATATATATAAAAGAGGCAGACAGATGTGAGGCGGGTCCACGTGTGGGTTTTTTTTTTCAGACACAGAGATCTATTGTTCAGATCAATAAAAAGGGCAGTCTGAGTGGAAATAAAAAGAGACAAATCTTTGGATTTAAAACCCGACAGAGAGAGAAAGAAAGTAAGGGGAAAAAAAACAAAAAAGAAAGAATTACAATTTGCGACTTTCAATCAAGTTGGCGGATATCTAATCACTTAGAGAAAGAGTTATTTTTTTTTTGGGGGGGGGGGGAAGAGAAAAAACGGTTCTAGGAACGGTTTTTCTGTTGCCGGAAAAGAATTGAGGTTTTTCTTTAATTTTGTTGTGTTGTGTGTTGAGCCGCCGCCGCCGCCGCCGCCGCCTGAGACAAAGATGCCTCGCAAGAAGGTGGAGAAGAAGAAAATAAAGGGTGGAAGGAAGAGGGAGAGAGACTTCAGCGACGAGGAGGACGTGGAGCTGGAGAACTCGGGCAAGAAGCTGGGCAAGCCGGCGCTGCAGACCGTCACCGAGCCCGACGAGACCAAGGAGAAAATAGTAAGCGAGCCCGCGGCTCGGCGGCCGGCCTTCAGCCCGGACTAACCCCCCCCCCCCCCCCACTTTAACAACTCCCCGCAAACTCCGCCCGCCGCTGCTTTAGTTTACAATTTTCTAAAAGTGTAAAAGTTTTTTTGTTTTGAGAGGGGGAGGAAAGAGAAGAAAGCAACTTTTTCTCTCTCTGTCTCTGTGTGTTGGGGGCAACAAAGGCGACTTGCGCGAGGTGTTTTTTGAGGTGAATTTACTTTTATTTCCAGGGATCTAGTGTCTATTAGTGTCGGTTTGTTTCTAATTCAGGGTTTTATTTTAAATGCGTATTTATTTGGAGGTTTATAATTTTGTTTGTGAGGTGATCAGCGTCGCCGCTCCGTCTCTTTTCGGCTTCTCCCCGCCGCTTGTTTAATTCATTTAATTCGGATGTGTTTTTTGTTGTTGTTTTTATTTCTCTTGTTGGTTTGTTTTGTTTTATATATTTTTATAATGTTTAAATCCCCTTCTTTCTTCGCCCCCCCCCCCCCCCCCCCCGCGGGACCGTCCACTTCCCTCAACAACCTCCGCCATCGCTTCCCTCCGGCATCTCCAGACAAAGAGGCGCCGGCGGACAGACCAGACCAGACCAGACCAGACACAGAGCGAGGGACACGGTCTACAAAGACGTCTCCTCCATCCCGCCCCACCTCACCCCCACCCCGGGCCGAGGGAAGGCAGCGGGCCGCCGGCTGCCCCACCGGCCCGAGGCCGGGGCTTGTGACCTGTGACTAGGCCGCACACCGGCGGGCGGGCGGGCGGGAGCGCGGCTCGAACCCTCGCCTCCCCCAATCCCGCCGCATTCACGCCAGCCTCGTTTATTTTAACATTAAATCCTTCCACATTTCTCTAAAACATCTCAATTTTATTTTCCATTCAAACTCCGTCGGTGCAACTTATTTATTTCTTTGTGCTTTTACCTTTTTTTTCCTCCACCCCCCCCCCCCCCACCCTGGAATTTCTCCTCAAGTGGCGATAGATGATGATGAATATTAACTTTGTTCTCGCTTTGGTAGAGGGGGAGAAAAACATTAAAAAAATGTTTTTTGTCCTTTTCCCGCCGCTCTAATTTCCCGCCATTTCCCCCGGTGCGGGAGGCGGGCGGTGCGCATGCGCGGGCATCTTGCTGCCGGTCCCGGGCCCCACTCACTGTGGAGCCGCCTCCCTCTTCCTCCATCTCCATCTCCATGCATTAGTGTGACAAGGTGGGTTGTATTTTCCCGCTGGAGACTGTCAGCACTGTTACTGGAACTTATCATCGTAAGGCAGGTGGTTTTGCAGCTAGTGAAGATAGTGGAAACTATGTTCCAGAGGAGGTAGCTGAGGCAGGGACAATCCCAACTTTTAAGAAACAGTTAGACAGGTACATGGATAGGACGGGAGGGATATTGGGCCAAATGCAGGCAGGTGAGATTAGTGTAGCTGTTAAAGAAGGAACTGCAGATGCTGGAGAATCGAGGGTACACAAAAGGCTGGAGAAACTCAGCGGGTGCAGCAGCATCTAAGGAGCGAAGGAGATAGGTGACGTTTCGGGTCGAGACCCTTTTAGCTGTTGATTGGTGTGGGCCCACACTATGACTCTAAGATGGTTTGTCAAAAATTGCAGCAGGATCTTGATCAGTGGCCAGGTGGACTGAGGAATAGTTCATGGAGTTTAATACAGCTGTTGCATATTGCAAAGTCTAAGCAGGGCAGGACTTACAAAGTGAATAGCAGGACTCTAGGGAGTGTTGTAGAGCAGAGGGATCTAGCAGTGCAGGTACACACACTTCCTTGAAAGCGGCATAGATAGGGTGATTAAGAAGACTTGCAGCACGTTGGTCTTTGTCAGTTTGTCAAATGAGTATAGACATTTACAGTATTGTTCACTTTTGGGCACCATGTTATAGCAAAGATGTTGTCAAGCTGGAAAGGGTACAGAGAAGATTTACGAGACTATTGCCAGGACTCGAGGTCCTGAGCCATGGGGAGAGGTTTTGAAAGGTAGAACATTATTCCCTAGAGCGCATCAGGATGAGGGGTGACCTTATCGAGGTGTATAATGTGAAACATTTAAACGGGTACATGGTTCTTAAACGTAGTGACAGTACCTGCCTCAACTGCTTCCTCTGGCAGCTCGTTCCATACACCCACCACCTTTTGTGGGTTTTTTTTTAAAGTTACCCAAGAGGTTCCTGTCAAATCTTTCCCTCCTTGCCTTAAACCTATCTCCCCTGTTTCTCGATTCTACTGCTCTGGGCAAGAGACTTCATTTGAGCCTTTCGTCTATTAAATATTACAGTGCTCTTGCATATCAATTGCACTTCACCACTAATTACTGTCTCATCTACATCTTCTCCCAAAGGTCTCCAACTCAATGTTGAAAATACACTGAGTATTCATGGTCACCTCAGCATGCTGAGTTGATCTGGCTGTGAATTTCCGAGCAACTTGGGTGACCACTAAAAGGTAGAACAATGATGCAGCAGTTGGTGTTGCTGACAAGCATCTCTGGTGACCCACGTTTTAATTCTGACCTCTACCGAATTGGTATCTTCTTGTCACTAGTTTTTCACCAGTTTCCTCCCATATCCCAAAGACATACTGGAAATTAGCGACTTCTAATTATCCCCAATGTGCCAAAACCATCAAAGGGAATAAAATAATAATATGTGCTATTTGAGATAAAAGAGTGAGTGAAGGGAACTTGTGGCATTGGTTGGACCTGGACTCCAGAACCAAAGGGCATCCTGTGTCTTATGTTAGTGAAAAGACTGGCTGGGTGCTAGACATTAGCTTTAAAACTAACTTTATTTGTTCATCTTTGAGGTTCAGAGGGATATCTGACTTTCACCATGGTTCTGCTTACCACTGGGAGGACCACATTTACAAATGTGCACGTGGTTTTTCTAATGTGAGGTGCGGTATATCATCCTGATTTTAAGCTTGTATTTATATAATTAAAAATATGACCCGAAATAACAAGGTCCAACAGAAGTGAACAAAATGAATAGATCTTTTCAACATTGATCTTCAATATCGTTCTATTTAAATTGCCATGAAATAGTAGATCTATATTTTATTTAGAGTGTCTTATCATTGAATTTCTTCCACTTAATTAATGTTTGTAATTATTTTTCCTCCTGTATCTGAGCCTGAGCTTTGCATTGCATCTCAAATTGCAGCAATTGTTGAATCTTTAAAATTGTTCCTTGGATTTGTTGTTTTTGATACACCGCATGATTAAACTGGTTTGGACTGGGTGGGAGTGAACACTTGATTTGTAGCAATGTGGAGTCTTTGCATGTGGGCTTGGTGAGATTTGTGCAGATCAAGGTTGACTCCTTGATTGTGCTACAATGTGGCGCACACAGTTTGCCTTGGGGGCCCTGAAAAATTTGTCATTAAACAGCAGTTCACAATCTTTACATGTCCTACTTCTCAGCTACTTCAACAAGTTGCTCTTAAGGAGTTTGGGTAACTTGGGGATTTCTGAGAATTGATTGCAGTCCCAACAATCAAGGATGTTTATTTATGACGCAGGAATAGGCTATTCTGCCCATCAGGTCTATGCTAGCACTCATCAGATTCCACGTTTCTAATTTCTCCCTTGTCTTTTTTTTTACCCTGCAGATTATTCCTCCCATTCTTGTGCTCTACTTTTTATTCCCTATTCTATTATCTATATTAAGGATAGTTTACAGAGACCAATTAACATACCGGAATAGTTTTGGGATCTGGGAGGGGCCCAGAGAACTTGGCAGAAACTTGTGCAGTCACGGAGAAATATGTATAAACAGAAGTCCGGATCAAGCAAGAGTTCCTGGAGCTGTGAGGCGACAGATAGATCTACTGCTGTGTTATCCATGTATTTTAGAGTGCCTTGTTCATTTTCACCCTTTCTGCAAACTTGTTAATATTTCTAAGTCTCAGTTTGGGATCCACTGATGCAGACTAGTTGTGCAGGGATTGTTCTTTCCTCGGATGTCCTTTATAGAACATAGTAAGATTGTAGGTACACAAAAAGCTGGAGAAACTCAGCTGGTGCAGCAGCATCTAAGGAGCGAAGGAGATAGGTGACGTTTTGGGTCGAGACCCTTCTTCAGACTGGTTAGGGATCAGGGAAACGAGAGATATAGACGGTGATGTGGAGAGATAAAGAACAATGAATGAAAGACATGCAAAAAAGTATTGATGATAAAGGAAACAGGCCATTGTAAGCTGTTTGTAGTGTGAAAATGAGAAGCTAGGAGAGAGAGGGAGAGGGAGACGCCAGGGGCTGAGGGAGAGGTGGGAAGGGGAGGAGGCAGCAAGGGTTAACAGAATTGAGAAAATTCAATGTTTAAGCCCAGAGGATGCTGACTCCCCAAGCGGAATATGAGGTGCTGTTCCTCCAACTTGCGGTGTTGCTCACTCTGGCCGTAGAGGAGGCCCAGGACCGAGAGGTCGGATACGGAATGGGAGGGGGAGTTGAAGTGCTGAGCCACCGGGAGGTCGGCTTGGTTATTGCGTACCGAGCGGAGGTGTTCGGCAAAACGATCGCCAAGCCTCCGCTTGGTCTCACCGATATAGATCAGCTGGCATCTGGAGCAACGGTAGATGAGGTTGGAGGAGGTGCAGGTGAACCTCTGTCGGACCTGGAAGGACTGCTTGGGTCCCTGAAAGGAGTGGAGGGGGGAGGTGAAGGGACAAGTGTAGCATCTCTTGCAGTTGCAAGGGAAAGTGCCCGGGGAAGGGGTGGAGGGAAGGGAAGAATTGACAAGGGAGTTGCGGAGGGAGCGGTCTTTGCGGAAGGCAGACGGGGGGTGATGGGAAGATGTGGCGAGTGGCGGGGTCACGTTGGAGGTGGCGAAACTGGCGGAGGACTATGTGTTGTAAGATTGTATATTGGGAGTATTGACAATCCCAGATGTAAGCTGAAAGAATGGAGAGACAAAACATCTGTTTCTGGAATGTTGATCAAAACACAAAGTGCTGGAGGAACACAGCGGGACCGGACAGGCAATGTTTGGAGTTGGGGCCCTTCCTCACACTGATAACCCTGAAAGTTTATCTCGTGATTTGGAAGTTCAGTTTATTGTCACGTGTACAGTGAAAAGCTTTTTGTTGTGTGCTAACGAGTCAGCAGGAAGACACTACATGATTAGTAGTAGTTTTATTGGCAGAAATGACTTTGCTTTTCTGCACCCAGTTTTCAGTAGTTTGAGGAACTCTGGTGGTTCAGAGGGTTTTGCCCATCAGGCATCAACATGGAATGCAACTACATACATGCCAAAATACACTTTGCCCAACATCAGATAACACATACACTCAAATTAATCTGCCAAACCCAGGATTTTGGTGCTGGATTTAGAAGTTTGTTTTTTGTACAACCGGATGCTTTTTATACTAGTGCTTCAACACAATTTTCTGATATTATGCTGGATTATGAATTTCCCATTCAACCTTGCAAGTTGAATGTGAGCACAGGAGATGGGCCACTGCTTTGTGTTAGAAAGCGTGCACAAAACAGTCCTCGTGAGTTAAAAGGACAAAACGCCCAATGAGTCAAATACTAAACCAGTGGGATTTTGGGTGGCTAGATAGCAGATTATCAGACCTGAAGAAGGGTCTCGACCCGAAACGTCGCCCATTTCCTTCGCTCCATAGTTGCTGCCTCACCCGCTGAGTTTCTCCAGCATTTTTGTCTACCTTCGATTTTCCAGTATCTGCAGTTCCTTCTTAAACAAATGAATGAAAGATATATCTTGTGTAGGAAAGAACTGCAGATGCTCGTTTAAATCGAAGGTAGATCACAAAATGCTGGAGTAACTGAGCTGTACCGGCAGCATCTATGGAGAGAAGGAATGGGTGACGTTTCGGGTCGAGACCCTTCTTCAGGTCTGATAATCTGCTATCTAGCCACCATCTAGCAGATTGTTTCTCTCGTTTCCCTTGACAGTCTGAAGAAGGGTCTTGACGCAAAACATCACCTATTTTCTCTTGAGATGCTGCCTGGCATGCTGAGTTACTCCAGCTTTTTGTGTCTGTCTTCACAATATCCAAATGTTGTCTGTCCAGTTACATTTAAAGCCTCAGCATTATGTGTAGGAAATAACTACAGATGCTGGTTTAAATAGAAGGTAGACACAATGTGTCTGAGGAAGGGTCTCAACCCAAAACGTCACCATACCTTCTCTCCAGAAATGCTGCATGTCCTGCTGAGTTACTCCAGCATTTTGTGTTTCTATCCCTCAACATTCTATCCCTGCTTTTATATTCCAGTCCTCTTGTAATGAATGCTAACATTGCATATGCCTTCCTTATTACCAATTAATTTCAAGCACCTCGTTTATGTCCAGTATATTGCCCTGAGGTGCGACTGTAATGATGTTCTGACGCTTGACATCCAGCGACTCGCCCAAGGATAGACACAAAATGCTGGAGCAACTCAGCGGAACAGGCAGCATCTCTGGAGAGAATGGGTGATGTTTCGGGTCAAGACCCTTCTTCAGCATCACAGCCATGTTGCTTTGTGTGGTACATGAGTCTAATCACTGGAGAGTTGCACATTGACATTGATTTTTGCCATGATACCTTAATGCCACACAAGGTCAAATGCTTTAAGCCAAGGGAAGTCACTCTCATGCTACCTGCAGAATTTAGTGTTTTGGACGATATAATGACCTGTGATGTACTACTGTCTTTCTCCAATATCCCCATTGCTTACACTCTTGAAAGATCAGCCTGAATGTTTTCACTAAGTTATTTTCATTCATCTGCTATTGTAATTGTAAGACTGAATTGCTCTTTGCAAATTATTGTTCTCAAACTGTAGCTACATTGCTGTGGATTTGCTGTTGTGGTTAAAGATCGCAGATTTCCTCCCATATAACCAGCATTTAAAAAAAAACTACAAACTTGTTTAGTTGCAGATTTTAATTTTCCAATGATTTAACTTAGTTTTAATTCCTTGATCCCATAGAGGAATTTGAATTTCTAGCTCTAAGTCAGTCCATATCTGTGGAATTCTACCATCACATGATACCATCACATGTCAACAAAATAGAGAGGGTACAGAGGAGATTTACTAAAATGTTGCCTGGGTTTCAACAGCTAAGTTACAGAGATGGGTTGAATAAGTTAGGTCTTTATTCTCTGGAGCGCAGAAGGTTAAGGGGTGACTTGATAGAGGTCTTTAAAATGATGAGAGGGATAGACAGAGTTGATGTGGACAAGCTTTTCCCTTTGAGAATAGGGAAGATTCAAACAAGAGGACATGACTTTAGAATTAAGAGACAGAGGTTTAGGGGTAACATGAGGGGAAACTTCTTTACTGAGAGAGTGGTAGCGGTGTGGAATGAGCTTCCAGTGGAAGTGGTGGCGGCAGGTTCGTTGGTATCATTTAAAAATAAATTGGATAGGCATATGGATGAGAAGGGTATGGAGGGTTATGGTATGAGTGCAGGCAGGTGGGACTAAGGGAAAAAAGTTGTTTGGCACGGACTTGAAGGGCCGAGATGGCCTGTTTCCGTGCTGTAATTGTTATATGGTTACATGATCATTGATAAAAGTACTATGCTTTTAAGACTAATATGGAGAACTGTATTTGCAAATTGTGTAGTTTGTTAAAAGGCATGTTCTTTAAACAAACATTTGCAGTTGATATTCAGTAGGCTGGCTTTTAATAGGGATTAAATAAAATGTGTTTTCATTATACATATTAATGTTCGACAATGTAATTCCATCATGTCAAATATTGCTGTGTCATTTGTTTTATAAACTTGGCGACAAATTCGTTGCTGTTAAACTTTTAGAAAGTGACCAATTTGGCATTGGAGATTTCTCAATGACATTGGCCAGAACTTTTTAAAAGGCAGAAGGCATGATTTAATAACTGATCGCGAAAACCTGCAGGAAATGAAAAGGCCTGTCAAAGATTATATTTGGATGAATAGCTGTGTGCACTTCAGCAATGTAGTCAGTGTTGTGGTTCGCAGAGTGTTAAGAGCTGGTGGCATAAGCATTAAATATGCTTTAAATGCAAAATATAGATACCCGGTTACTCCAAGGGCATCTTGCCTGTGTTGGAAGTCAAACCACAGAAATGAACTGATAACTTCAAAAGAAAAGTTAAAATATTTTATTTTGGGACGGTGTTTAGAAAGAGTTGATATCATTGGTGTGTAAAGTGCTGTAGTAACTAAGGCAGGCAGTATCTCTGGAGAACATTACGGGCAGCACGGTGGCAAAGAGGTAGAGCTACTGCCTTAACGCAAGAGACCCGGTTTGATTCTGACTACAGGTGCTTGTCTGTAAGGAATTTGTACGTTCTCTCCGTGACCTGCGTGGATTTTCTCCGAGATCTTCAGTTTCCTCCCACACTCCAAAGACGTACAAGTTTGTAGGTTAATTGCCTTGCTGTAAAATGTAAAAATTGTCCCTAGTATGTGTAGGGTAGTGTTAATGTGTGGGAATCGCTGGTCGGTGCAGGCCAGCGGGCTTATTTTTGCGCTATATCTCTAAACTAAACACGTGGATAGGTGACGTTTTGACCTGAAACATCGCCTACCCATGTTTTCCAGAATATAGAAACGTGGAGCTGCAAATACTTGTGTTATTTTGTTTATTAAAGAAGTGCATTTTCTTGTTTCTATGTTCTGGGTATGATGGGTTTTGGCTTGCAAACAAAGTATTAGATAGGAAGTTTGGCAAGGTTCTTGTACCAGTTTTCATTTTGAGCATTACAATATTAAATTCAACTTGGTCTTAATGTTTTAATCCCTTAAGTTTGGCCTGTCTATCAACCTTGCTACAATGGTATGTGCTTTGCTAATTTTTAATTGTCTTGAGCATCAGTAGCATAATTGTAGGATTTGAGTTTCCAACCCCACACGTTACACAGCCGTGAAACGCAAACAAATGGTGGAAACCGCCTTCAGTCAATCAGTTAGCATCCTGCTGAGAAAGCAGATGTCACCATTACAGGACAGACCTTTTGACAGTTCTTGTCTCCGATTTCCAGTACGCAATTGTTTCCTGTGCTCTGTGCAGCAGAGCAGAGAGGGAGAAGGTTCCCAGAATGTAAACACTAGCGTGGTTAATGGTCTGTCTTTTCCTTGACTTCTTTGCAATTCTATATCCAATTGTGCATAATTTCATCGGTTTTGAGGTAATCCCAGATTTTAGGGCTTTGACAGATGAATGTTGGAGTAGTGTTGGTGGAACTATATTCTGGTTTGAGTGAACCCAGACTTTGATGGTGGTGATAGCACCATGGAGAAATCTGAAAATAAAAAAGGAATTACATTTTTCTTTGCTTCATTTGGAGCCATTGTACATTAGGAAGCAAAAGGTTGATGCGGAACAGGACTTGGTGTAAGTTAGACAGTGGGCAACAGGGATTTGAAGAATGTAAATCCAGGGTACAATAATTAAAATAGTCAAGTCTAGAAATGTGACAATGATTTTTGGCAGCAGTGAGGTGAGACGGGGTCAGAATTTGGCCGTGTAAAATGGAGCAGTAGATTTGTGGCCTTGGAGACGGCACGGACTTCCACTGTCTAGAATAGACACAAAACGTTGGAGTAACTCTAGCGGGGAGACAGCATCTCTGGAAGAAGGGAATTTCAGGCCGAGACCCGTATTCATAGAAACATAGAAATTAGGTGCAGGAGTAGGCCATTCGGCCCTTCGAGCCTGCACCGCCATTCAATATGATCATGGCTGATCATCCAACTCAGTATCCCGTACCTGCCTTCTCTCCATACCCTCTGATCCCCTTAGCCACAAGGGCCACATCTAACTCCCTCTTAAATATAGCACATTTAATGCATATTCATGCTGAATAGAGCCCAGTTTAATTCGGGCGATGATTTGGGAAGGGGATGAAGTCTGCTAGGGCTTGGCAAGTGTGTGACAGCCACTGGTCGACGTTTCCCCAGTGATTTAATTGAAGGAAATTTTATGCAGATCCACTTTTGGATGTCTGCCAAACTGTCTGCCAGTATAATGAAGTTGGAAGGGATTGAAATACACTGGGTTTTATCTGTGCCATCCAGGAATGGAAATGTAAGTGTTAAAACCCCTCTCCCTGCTTCTACTACACATCTGTAGGGAAGAGAGAGGAACTTGGCACCGATCATTAGTGTTAATCGGTTACCTCTGTTGCTTCAATCACTTCCCCATCGTGTCGGCAAACTTCCTCAAGAGATTTTTCCCTCGTTCTTGGCCCTGAATCTTTTCACAATCTTAAATCCTACTTTCACTTTATGCCATTGAATTACTGCCCCCTCCCAGCCACACCAGTCTTCCCCCCCCCCCCCCCCCCAGGCCCACATTAGCTGATGTGCTTCTCTCACCTTGGGTATTATTTTCCCCTCTTTCAAATCTAATGGTATTGTCCCTCAAGCCCTTTGGCCTTCTGTCCCTGATGGACCATATCCAGTTGGATTTCCAAGTTGTTATCTGGCAACTGAATCATCCTACCACAACTAGAGAGCAGTCCTGAACTACTATCCACCTTATTGGTGACCCTCAGACTATCATTGGTTGAACTTTACTGGCTTTATCTTGCACTCAATGTTATTCCTTATCTAGCATCTATGCTCTGTAAATGGCTCAATTATATTCATGTATTGTCTTTCTGCTGACTGGTTAGCACACAACAAAAGCTTTTCACTGTACCTTGGTACACGTGACAATAGATTAAACTAAAGTATTGCTGTGTCAAATCTCTGTCTGTTTTTCCCAGTGTAATTGGCTCTCTATACCCAGAGTACTGGAGCAGCTCTTGCCAGCATAACCTGATTACCCCCTCCTCCCCTCTCCTCCTGGTCTTAGACTGGCCAGTTATCCATTCAATCCTCTGCCAAAGGCTCTATATTGACATTCAACTGGCTGGGGAATATTTTTCATTTCCTTTCATGTTTCTCCATCCGTTTGTTTCTGTGGCATTATATCTAAGGGCTTCTGCTCCAGATTCTAAACCTTTCTCACCACATTTGCTTAGTGCGCCAAGTTTTCCCCTCTGACACTACCTTGCATCCTATAAAGTTTCTAAATCATAAATGATAGGAGTAGAATTAGGCAATTCGGCCCATCCAGTCAACTCCCCATTCAATCAAGGCTCATCTAGCTCTCCTCACGCCATTCTCCTGCCTTCTCCCCATAACCTCTGACACCTGTACTAATCATCTATCTCTGTCTTAAAACAAATATCCACTGACTTTGCCTCTACACCCTTCTGTGGCAAAGAACTACACAGATTCACCACCCTCTGACTAAATCGCCTATGTTTCCCAGCAGAGTTTTCTTCCAACTGAACAGACGAGGATCAAGGACATTTCCCTTAGTCCCCACCATAAGCCTCATTTCCTAATCGGTGACTTTGTCCACATCTGTATCTATAACTGCCATCTACGTCAGTGGTTCTTAACCTTTTTGGCACCAGTACGCGCATTCGTGAACAAAACACTATGGTATATACCTTTGTTCAGTTCCTCAACAAATTGGTATGTCATTTGTGTCCCCTTCATGACCCCTGGCAAAGCCCCAAACGACCCCCGGGTTAAGAACCACTGACTACGTCATAGGAGACTCTCGGACTAACTTTGATTGGATTTACTGGTGTTATCTTGCACTTAATGTTATTAACTCTATCGTGTATCTGTACATTGGCCCGATTGTAAATGTGTATTGTCTTTCCACTGACTGGTTAGCACGCAACAAAAGCTTTCTGCAATACTTCAGTACATGTGACAATAAACTCAAACTTTAAGGCAAAATCTGACTGGTCGCAGCTTTGAAGTGGCATATAAGCTTTGGCCCACATGCTGTGGCATCCCAATAAATGCTTCCTTTCAGCTCCTGGCATTGTGCCCGACAGACATTGTGGGCTGAAGGCCAGTTTCTGTCCTGTACTGTCTGGCCTATCATATATCCTTTAGGCTGCCTCAGCTTTTCTGCTGGAATCCTAATCTACCCTCTAGTCTTGACGGTTCCTGACTGACCTTCCATGGTCTACCCATAAACCTGGTTATCATAGAAACATAGAAAATAGGTGCATTCAACCCTTCGAGTCAGCACCACCATTCAATGTGATCATGGCTGATCATCCACAATCAGTGCCCTGTTCCTGCCTTCTCCCCATATTGACGAGACCTAAGAGCTCTCTCTAACTCTCTTTAAAATGCATCCAGTGAATCAGCCTCCACTGCCTTCTGAGACCGAGAATTCCACAAATTCACAACTCTCTGGGTGAGAATGTTTTTCCTCATCTCACTTCTAAATGGCCTACCCCTTATTCCTAAACTGTGGCCCCTGGTTCTGGACTCCCCCAACATCGGGAACATGTTTCCTGCATCTAGCTTGTCCAATCCCGTCATAATTTTAAGGTAGACAAATGCTGGAGTAACTCGGTGGGACCGGCAGCATCTCTGGAGAGAAGGGATGGGTGACGTTTCGGGTCAAGACCCTTCTTCAGGCTGATTATATATTATAATTTTATATGTTTCTATAAGATCCCCTCTCATCCATCTAAATTCCAGTCAAATTGTACCCACATCCTAACACGCACTGCCTTTGCCCAGATTCCCTGTACTCACTGACCTATATTGGTTTCTGGGTAAGCACCACCTTGTGTTTAAAATGCTTCCCCTGGTTTCCCAGTCTCCTCTCGTCTTCTATGTACTTCTCCAGCTATCCCCCTTTTTCTAAGTTCCTCCAAGTCTGCTCTCTCGGGCATCCTTGTATGAGTCACTGTACAGGACTGCTGCAACTTTATCTGACAATGTCTAACCCTTTGGGATTGTCTCCCAAAATGTTTCTCCTCAACTTTAGAAGTTCATCTTAACTAATCTTTTGTTTTTTTGCCAAATTACTTCCTTGTATAACTAAATGTCAGATTTTGGTACCCCTCCAACAAAAAGTCTTGAGGCCATATTCGTATTGTATAAATGAAACTCTGCTCTGCTACATATTTTTGGGCGCTGGAGGAAATACTTAACTGTTCTTGACAAAGATGGTGCAACTAGTCAAGGGTGTTTTAATATCATATGTTCCCAAATGGAACAATGAAATTCTTACTTGCAGTAGCACAGCAGATGTGTAAATATAGTCATCTCTGCAAGCACCATAATATACAACAAAAAAAGTTCAGTGTATGTAGAACAATAGTAGTGGCAATGCATCCGTGTCTACATAGTTTGGGACTTGTGTGGAGATTGTAGTCTTCTATATGCAATTTTTATTTTTCTAAATCCATTATCTGGTCACTAGATATGAAGTGTGGTGTCTTGCTTCTGTGTTCCTGGAATTTATCTCTGACTTATCCTTTGCAATCTTGTAAACTAAATGTTTCTTATCGTTAATGCTTTTCTTGCAGAAACTAGAAGGATCTAAGTACAAAGGACAGCTGCTTATCTGTGGAGCCACAAACTGGGACTTGATTGGTCGTAAGGAAGTTCCTAAGCAACAAGGTAGGACTGGCACCTTCTCTAGATGCAACTGTACCCCAGCCTTGCTAATCTAGAGTTGCTCAAACTGTCTTGCAGCATGAAATTGCAACTTTGCATGACGAAGCACACTTGCAACCAATCTGTCCAACATGCCAGTGCACATGCTTGTGTGCAAATTGCCTTGCTGTACATCTGTAGTCTGCATCAAACAAACAATTGCATCGGGTCAATGGCTCTTTTTAAAAAAAAAAAAATTAAAAAAAATCAAGTTTAAGAAGGAACTGCAGATGCTGGAAAATCGAAGGTAATCAAAAATGCTGGAAAAACTCAGCGGGTGAGGCAGCATCTATAGAGCGAAGGAAATGGGTGGTTTCAGGTCAAAACCCTTCTTCAGATTCTTTTTAAAACAATCTCAATCATCCAGACTTTTAAAAGGGTCCCTTCCAGGGGCAACTCAATGGCACAGCTGGTAGAGTTGATGCCTCACAAGGATTCGATTCTGACCTAAGGTGCTGTTTTTGTGCAGTTTTTCCCCTATAATTGCATACATTCCCCTTGTGCTCCGGTTTTCTCCTACATCCCAAACATGTGCGGGATTGCTGGTTAATTGATCTCTCTAAATTGCCCCTCGTGTGTCGGGAGTGGATGAGAAAATGGGATAATGTAGAACTAGTGTGAACAGGTGACGATTGATGGTCGGTGTGGATTTGGTGGGCTGAGGACAATGTCTCTGCTGTATCTCTACACTATTGACTATGTTGTGTACTTTGCTTGCTAAATTTCCTTTTTATGTGCTTTTCTCCCTTGAATGGTTCAGAATCCTCAGTGCAGATGTGTTTGGGGGGGGGGGGGGGGGGGGTGTCCAGATGCCCAACACCTCCAGCAGAATTGCTGTCTTCCGATCAAAGTTGAAATCCTGCACAACAGCTCCTATCCCCAACATAAGGATGCATCCCAATCTCTCCAGTCTGCTCTCACCTACTTCCCCATCCAACACATTGCATATGGGCAAAGCAGGTCCCATTGTAAAGAAATAAAAGAGAAAAAGTGCTGGAGTAACTCAGCAGGTCAGGCAGCATCTCTGGAGAACATGGATAGGTGATGATTTGGGTCGGGGACCCGAAATATCATTATCGGTCTGAAGAAGAATCCCAACCCTAAACGTTGCCAGTCCATATTCTCCTCGGATGCAGCATGACCTGTTGAGCTGCACGAGGACATTTGTGTTGTTTTCTGTAAACCAGCATCGACAGTTCCTTGCTGTATAAATAAATCAAACTTGGGCCCTTCTTAAACGGCATGTTAATTCTGCTCCTATCGCTTATGAACCGCCATCTTGTGCGTTATGGCTTCCAGCTCCGGTTCCAGGCCCAACCCAGAGCTCAAGCACCTACACTCCATCCACCGCCTCTCACTGCCTCTAATTGTTGTCTGTAAATAATGAGCCACCAAAGATGGATGTCATCCAGAGATGCTGCCTGGTTAACCCGCTTGGTTACTCCAGCATTTGGTTTCAACCAACATTTGCAGTTCCTTTTTGTTACAATGAGCCACCAAGTTCACTTTAATTACAAATAGTTGGTAGTCATAACAGCAGTATCTCAACATGTTACGATTAGGTAAATTATTGCAAGGGTTATTATTACGGTGGATGTGACATGGACTTAGACACTAAATGCTGGAGTAGCTCAGCAGGACAGGCAGCATCTATGAAGAGAAGGAATTGGTTGTAGGCTGCACTTGTGAAATGCTGAGCGGACCACTGCTGTCAACAAGTCTAGAGGCACAGAGTCCACTTGTGGCCAGAGCAAAGGACCAAAACAATGGGTGATTGGTGGACCAAATTCACAGTGCCCTTGCATTTTACAGAATGCCGCAACTCTATAGCTAAACCTCCCCAATGTTCTCATGCAGGATTCTTTTTAAAGGCTATTCCAGCTGCATTTTTATTGTCTGAATCATTTGAGATCATACATTAACTGCAACCAGGGGGATAGATGTGACTACCCTCCCATTTGGCAGCGGCTCAGCTATATTACTTTGCTTGTAGTTTACATCTAATTTTTATCAACTGCAAGAGTTGATAACAATAAGTTTTGATAATATTAAACCGACCGTGACATGTTTGCCTGTTACTTGGTTTGCCCGCTTCAGCCTGTTACTTGCTGTAAACCATGCCAGCAGTGTTGTGCTTGTGATGAAATGCCAACCAGGCAGTTATGTAACATTTTATTATCATGTTTACTCCAATAACGTGCCAATAGTTTATCAATCTCTGGATTGTTTCAGTGGCTTACCGCAACTTGGGGCAGAACCTGTGGGGGCCAAATCGTTATGGCTGCCTCTCGGGGGTACGTGTGCGGACAGTGTCATCGGGCTCGTGTGCTGCCCACAACCTCATCATTACCACAGAGGGCACCATCTGGAGCTGGGGTAAGTGGCTGGGAGCGGAGCGAGGGTATGACAGCTTTGTGCACTGGGATTGCCTTTATTTTTTCAGTTGTTGAATTGGCTAAAAGCCAATTACTGACGGGTAACAGAACTTTGCTTATCGGTTTTGCATATATAGATTTGGATGTTTGGTTCTCGGGTGCCAGGATATTTAAAACAATCTTTGAGTAATTTTCAGCAATTTGGTTTATTGTCACGTGTACCGAGGTACAGTGAAAAGCTTTTGTTGCGTGCTAACCAGTCAAATACATGATTATAATCAAGTCATTCACAGTATACTGGAATAATGTTTAGTGCTTGATAAAGCCAGTCTAAAGTCCGATCAAACATAGTCCAAGGGTCGCCAATGATGTAGACGGTATTGAAGTGCAGAGAGCCTGTTAGTTTAGAAGCGAGCAGCTGCTTTGGATCCGGCTGAGAATATAGTGAAGTTTGAGTCCTAGGCCGGTCCAGGTGAGCGACGGGGGGGGAGGAAACATTGGAACTTCTTTCCTAGGTGGGAATGTCAAATCGCTGAGGGTGTAGTTATAAGGCCATAGGGGGCGAAGTTTAAACCAGATGTACAGGGAAATGTTTTATTGACAGCGATTGGTGGTGGGGGCAGATGCGAGTGACATTTAAGATGCTGTAAGATGGACGTGGGAATTGAGGGACACAGATCACCAGCGGGCGAGAATGATTAGTTTAATTTGACGTCATTTCAGCACAGACATTGTGGGCTGAAGAGCCTGCTCATAATCTGTTCGTTTTGTTATAAACATTTTGTGGGTTTTTTAAATGCTTCTATTAATCGCTGGCTCGCCTTCTACACTCTAAGGAGAACACCTGCTTCCTCTCCGGTGTATCCGTGATCAGTAGTCCTTCATTCCTGGAAATATTCTCGTAAATATCTTCTGTCTCCTGCAAAGTTCCTATCTCTCATAAAAATATAACAATCGTATTCGTAATCAAGTTGCAGGTTTTAGTACAGCCATATTAGCTTAAAGGATCAACTTGAATGCAAACGGCCATCTTTTGATAGTAGACGAAAATGTAAAGACAGATCGATTTGATGCATGAAAACAGGAAAGGCACGTACAAGCATTGCCAATGACTGCTTTGGCTACAGTGTTTTAACACCCCCATCCCCTCTTTCCATCTTCCCCCCCCCCCCCATTTGTTTATCTCACTGTTCAGGCCGTGGTGAAAAAGGACAGCTAGGACACGGTGACACGAAGCGCGGAGAAGTCCCCAAACTTATTGATGCCCTTAAAGATCAGACAATCGTCGCAGGAGCTTGCGGGCGTAACCACAGTCTCTGTTTAACAGGTAACCCTGAGATTGCATGGAAAACCTTGGCATTCATTTTTTTTTTTGTGGTGAGAAAATACTCTCTCTACGCTCTGACTGGGCTAGGTTTAATGTCTGAGTGGCATATTGTACCTTAAATTGACATTATGAATTTTAATGGGTGCGGTGCTTAATATTTTGTTTTGTGATAAGCTGTAAATAAGTCTATTTCTGCATGTAATATAGCATCCAGATAGATGTAACTTTAGGGGACATTGTTACCTGCCAAGTTAACACCGTGTAGGAAAGAACCTGCCTTCCACAGAACAGTTAGCACGAGTATTGTTACAGCACTCATCAATGTGAGGAGGGGCAGTTGTTAACTCAACGATAGACACAAAGCTGGAGTAACTCAGCGGATCAGACCGTATCTCTGGGGGTAAAAAAGGAACGGGTGACATTTTCGGATTGAGACCTTTCATCAGAGAGGAGAAGGGACTTGACCCAAAATGTCACCTGTTTTCTCCAGAGATGCTGTCTGCCCCCCTGAGTTACTCCAGCTTTTTGAGTCTATCTTCGAGTTAACACCTACCCGTCCTCACATTGATGAGTACTAACTGTTCTGTAGAAGGGAAGGCAGGCCGGATGATTTTGCAGGACTATTTTCCCTCTTCGACGATTTGGACAGCTCACTAAATGTAACAATGATAGCCCCCTGCCATGGGGAAGATGTGAGATTGGCAGATGTCCCAGCCCTGCCTCCCTGACGCGTTTCCAATTTGAAGACCGGATAAGGCTAAGTTTGCGGGAGGAAATTCTGTTTGTCATCCTAAATATAATTGAGTGTGTCGATGTGTTTGATTCCTTGCTGAACCTTTCAGACTTTTCATCTTCTGCATGGCGAACTGCTGTCTAATCCTGGTTTTGATTGATTTCAAGTCTTGTGGGTTTTAAGATCGTCAAGGGCTTAGAGTTGAAAGATTACCGTGAATAGTCAATGATGTCCATTTCATTGCCGAGGAAGTGAAGCTGAGCATTTGATGTGGGGTCCAATGGCTGACAATTGCAGATTCTGCTTTAAGTCCCTGTATATTTGAACTACCTGGCATTCATCTGGGTGCCACAGTGCAACGATAATATTTCTAACAAACATGATTTGGATATTTGATATAGAACATGCAGTGTCTTAGTTCCTGACCTGTGATACAAGGTTTGTTCTTGTGTTCACTTGGCTGTGCATTGAGCTTCCATAGTGTAGATTTATTGACACCAAGAACTGCAGATGTTGATATACAAAAAAAGACAGTGCTGGAATAACAGGGCAGTTTCTCTGGAGAACACGAGTAATGTTTCGGGCTGGGACCCTTCTTCAGACTCCGCTCTGTTATGGAGCAATGCAGATCAAACTATTCCAGCCCATGAGGCTCTGCAAGATGTTGGTCAGGCCGCATTTGGAATGTTGTGAGCAATTTTGGGCACCATATCTGAGGAAGGATGTGCTGGCTCTGAAGAGGGTCCAAAGAAGGTTTACAAGAATGATCCCAAGAATGAGTAGGTTAACCTATGATCAGTGTATGTCGGCATTGGGCCTGTACTCGCTGGAGTTTAGAAGTATGAGGGGGGACCTCATTGAAATATACAAAAGAGTGAAAGGCCTTTGATAGAGTGTATGTGGAGAGGTTGTTTCCACTAGTGGGAGAGGTCACAGCTTCAAGGACGTTCTTTTAGGAATGAAATTAGGAGAATTTTTTTTAAATCCGAGGGTGGTGAATCTGTGGAATTATTTCCCATCGAAGGCTATTTAAGGAGGAGATGGATAGATTCTTGGTTGGTAGAGGTGTCAGGGGTTATGGGGAGAAGGCAGGAGAGTGGGGTTAGGAGGGTGAGATGCAGTGGCTTGCAAAGGTATTCATACCACTTGAACTTTTCCACATTCTGTCACTTTACAACCACAAATGTAAATTTATTTTATTGGGATTTTATGTGATAGACCAACCCAAAGTGGTGCATAATTGTGAAGTGGAAGGAAAATGATACATGGTTTCCAAATTTTATTACAAATAAAAAAACTGAAAAGTGTGGCGTGCAAAAGTATTCAGCCCCCCCCCCGAGTCAATACTTTGTAGAACCACCTTTCGCTGCAATTACAGCTGCAAGTCTTTTGGGGTATGTCTCTACCAGCTTTGCACATCTAGAGACTGAAATTTTTGCCCATTCATCTTTGCAAAATAGCTCAAGCTCAGTCAGATTGGATGGGGAGCGTCTGTGAACAGTAATTTTCACGTCTTGCCAGAGATTCCCAATTGGATTTAGGTCTGGACTTTGACTGGGCCATTCTAACACATGAATATGCTTTGATCTAAAGCATTTCATTGTAGCTCTGGCTGTATGTTTAGGGTCGTTGTCCTGCTGGAAGGTGAACCTCCGCCCCAGTCTCAAACCTTTTGCAGACTCTAACAGGTTTTCTTCCAAGATTGCCCTGTATTTGGCTCCATCCATCTTCCCATCAACTCTGACCAGCTTCCCTGTCCCTGCTGAAGAAAAGCATCCCCACAGCATGATGCTGCCACCACCATGTTTCACAGTGGGGATGGTGTGTTCAGGGTGATGTGCAGTGTTAGTTTTCTGCCACACATAACGTTTTGCATTTAGGCCAAAAACTTCAATTTTGGTCTCAACAGACCAGAAAACCTTCCTCCACATGTTCACTGTATCCCCCCACATGGCTTGTGGCAAACTGCAAACGGGACTTCTTATGGCTTTTTTTCAACAATGGCTTTCTTCTTGCCACTCTTCCATAAAGGCCCGATTTGTGGAGTGCACGACTAATAGTTGTCCTGTGGACAGAGTTACCATGGGCCTCTTGGCTGCTTCTCTGATCAATGCTCTCCTTGCCCGGCCGGTCAGTTTAGGTGGATGGCCATGTCTTGGTAGGTTTGCAGTTGTGCATACTCTTTCCATTTTCGGATGATGGATTGAACAGTGCTCCATGAGATGTTCAAAGCTTGGGATATTTTTTTTATAACCTAACCCTGCTTTAAACTTCTCCACAACTTTATCCCTGACCTGTCTGGTGTGTTCCTTGGGCTTCATGATGCTGTTTGTTCATTAATGTTCTCTAACAAACCTCTGAGGCCTTCACAGAACAGCTGTATTTATACTGAGATTAGATTACACACAAGTGGACTCTATTTACTAATTAGGTGACTTCTGAAGGCAATTGGTTGCACTGGATTTTATTTAGGGTAATCAGAGTAAAGGGGGCTGAATACTTTTGCACACCACACTTCTCAGTTTTTTATTTGTAAAAAAAATTTGAAAACCATGTATCATTTTCCTTCCACTTCACAATTATGCGCCACTTTGTGTTGGTCTATCACATAAAATCCCAATAAAATGCATTTACGTTTGTGGTTGTAACGTGACAAAATGTGGAAAAGTTCAAATGGTATGAAAACTTTTGCTAGCCACTGTAGATTAGCCATGATTGAATAGCGAAGTAGACTTGATGGGCCGAATGGCCTAATTCTGCACATATTCATTGTGACTATGTACCTTTGCTTTCCCTCTCTCGGTCCCTCCCCGACTAGATTTGTCTTGCTGATGAATTTTACTGATTATATAACTCATTGTCACCTTCCCCTCTGCCAACAATGAACCGTTCTGCATTTCCTTGATCATTGTCCCCTTTGATCTGACGCTTTCATACCTTACCCTTCTATATCTCCAGTCTTCCTCTCCCCTGACTCTGTCTGAAGGAGGGTCTCAACCCAAAATATTGCCCATTATATATTTTGTGTCTATCTTCGGTGTTAACCAGCATCTGCAGTTCCTTCCTTCACCAGAGATCTTGGTTTTCACTTCTCTGCTCTCAGTTGACATGGCTTATAGGGTTGCTGTGTTTTCCCCCTGCATACCTGGCCAAGCTAATGGAAAGGTTTGCTACTTATTGATGTTTCTACTGAAAGGTGGTTTAGTGGCACAAATAATTGTGTTTGTGGCCTTCTGTGTCTCTCTGGGACTACACTGATGACATGCTGGAGGTGGAGGGAGTTGGGATGAAAAATAGCAAATGAATCCTCGTGGGAAGAACTGCATTTAACATAACACACGCATCCTAATGAAGTTATTGTGACGACTGCGAATGTACTAAACTATATACAACTTAGGAGAACTTTGGTTTTTTTTAAAACGCATGCTGTTTGTAATTGAGATCCTTGTATATAATCTAAATATCCAACGGCATTTCTCATCAGAAAAGGGAGTGTTTCCCATCCTGCTCCACTGGAGTGGAATCAAAAAATAATTACCCTGCTGCAAAAACAGCTTTATTTTTTATCCTACTAAGCCTGACTGCTCATAGAGGTCATAGCCTCAGAATTAAAGGACGTTCCTTTAGGAAGTAGATGAGGAGGATTTTCTTTAGTCAGAACGTGGTAAATCTGTGAGAATTCATTGCCACAAAAGGCAAGTCAATGGATATTTTTACGGCAGAAATAGATTGTTGATTAGTACGGGTGTCGGGTTATGGGGAGAAGGCAGGAGAATTGGGTTAGATAGATCAACCATGATTGCACGGTGGATGCACAGAGTCTTTTACTCTTGCCCAGAGCAGGGAATCGAGGACCAGAGGACATGGGTTTTAAGTGAAGGGGTAAACATAGAAACATAGAAAAATAGGTGCAGGAGTAGGCCATTCGGCCCTTCGAGCCTGCACCGCCATTCAGTGTGATCATGGCTGATCATCCAACTCAGTATCCCGTACCTGCCTTCTCTCCATACCCCCTGATCCCTTTAGCCACAAGTGCCACATCTAACGCCCTCTTAAATATAGCCAATGAACTGGCCTCAACTACCTTCTGTGGCAGAGAATTCCAGAGACTCACCACTCTCTGTGTAAACAATGTTTTCCTCATCTCGGTCCTAAAGGAATTCCCCCTTATCCTTAGACTGTGACCCCTTGTTCTGCACTCCCTCAACATCGGGAACAATCTTCCAGCATCTAGCTTGTCCAACCCCTTAAGAATTTTGTAAGTTTCTATAAGATCCCCCCTCTATCTTCTAAATTCCAGCAAGTCTATCCAGTCTTTCCTCATATGAAAGTCCTGACATCCCAGGAATCAGTCTGGTGAATCTTCTCTGTACCCCCTCTATGGCAAGAATGTCTTTCCTCAGATTTAGAGACCAAAACTGTACGCATTACTCCAGGTGTGGCCTCGCCAAAACCTGTACAACTGCAGTAGAACCTCCCTGCTCCTATACTCAAATCCTTTCGCTATGAATGCTAACATACCATTTGCTTTCTTCACTGCCTGCTGCACCTGCATGCCTACTTTCAATGACTGGTGTACAATGACACCCAGGTCTCGTTGCATCTCCACTTTTCCTAATCTGCCACCATTCAGATAATAGTCTACCCTCATGTTTTTGCCACCAAAGTGGATAACCTCACATTTATCCACATTATACTGCATCTGCCCATTCACACAGCCTATCCAAATCACCCTGTAGCCTCCAAGCATCCTCCTCACACCTAACTATACCCCCCCCAGCTTGGTGTCATCTGCAAATTTGGAGATGTTGCATTGAATTCCCTCATCCAAATCATTAATATATATTGTAAATAGCTGGGGTCCCAGCACTGAGCCTTGCGGTACCCCACTAGTCACTGCCTGCCATTCTGAGAAGGACCTGTTTACTCCTACTCTTTGCTTCCTGTCTGCTAGCCAGTTCTCTATCCACATCAATACTGAACCCCCAATACCGTGTGCTTTAAGTTTGTATGCTAATCTCTTATGCGGGACCTTGTCGAAAGCCTTTTGAAAGTCTAGATGTAACACATCCACTGGTTCTCCCTTATCCACTCTGCTAGTTCCATCCTCGAAAAATTCTATCATATTTGTCAGACATGATTTACCTTTCGTAAATCCATGCTGACTTTGTCCAATGATTTCACCACTTTCCAAATGCGCTGCTATCCCATCTTTAATAACTAACTCTAGCAGTTTCCCCACTACCGATGTTAGACTAACTGGTCTGTAATTCCCCGCTTTCTCTCTCCCTCCTTTTTTAAAAAGTGGGATTACATTAGCTACCCTCCAATCCTCAGGAACTACTCCAGAATCTAAGGAATTTTGAAAAATTATCACTAATGCATCCACTATTTCTGTGGCTTCCTCCTTGAGTACTCTGGGATGCAGACTATCTGGCCCTGGGGATTTATTGGCCTTCAATCCGTTCAATTTACCCAATACCACCTCCCGGCTAACCTGGATTTCACTCAGTTCCTCCATCTTATTTGACCCCCGTTCCACTGCTATTTCCGGCAGATTATTTATGTCTTCCTTAGTGAAGACAGAACCAAAGTAGTTATTCAATTGGTCTGCCATGTCCTTGTTCCCCATGATCAATTCACCTGTTTCTGACTGCAAGGGACCAACATTTGTTCTAACTAGTCTCTTTCTCTTCACATATCTATAAAAACTTTTGCAGTTAGTTTTTATGTTCCCTGCCAGTTTCCTTTCATAATCTATTTTCCCTTTCCTAATTAAGCCCTTTGTCCTCCTCTGCTGGATTCTGAATTTCTCCCAGTCCTCCGGTAGGCTGCTTTTTCTGGCCAATTTGTATGCCTCATCTTTTGTTTTTATACTATCCCTGATTTCCCTTGTTATCCATGGATGCACCACCTTCCCTGATTTATTCTTTTGCCAAACTGGTATGAACAATTTTTGTAGTTCATCCATGCAGTCTTTAAATACCTTCCATTGCACATCCACTGTCAACCCTTTAAGAATCACCTGCCAGTCTATCTTGGCCAATTCACATCTCATACCTTCAAAGTTACCTTTGTTCAAGTCAGAAACAAGAATCCTTGTTTCTGACTTAATTTTCACACTCTCCATCCTAATGAAGACTTCGACCATATTATGGTCACTCTTGCCCAAGGGGCCACGCACAACAAGACTGCTAACTAACCCTTCCTCATTACTCAATACCCAGTCTAGAATAGCCTGCTCTCTCGTTGGTTCCTCCACATGTTGGTTGAGAAAACTATCCTGCATACATTCCAAGAAATCCTCTTCCTCAGCACCCCAGCCAATTTGATTCACCCAATCTACATGCAGATTGAAGTCACCCATTATAACCGTGTTACCCTTGTTGCACGCATTTCTAATTTCCTGTTTGATACCATCCCCAACTCCAATACTACTGTTAGGTGGCCTGTACACAACTCCCACTAGCGTTTTCTGCCCCTTAGAGTTTCGCAGCTCTACCCATATCGATTCCACATCCTCCATGCTAATGTCCTTCCTTTCTATTGCATTAATCTCCTCTCACCAGCAACGCTACCCCACCTCCTTTTCCTTTTCGTCCATCCCTCTTGAATATTGAATATCCCTGGATGTTCAGCTCCCAGCCTTGGTCACCCTGGAGCCATGTCTCCGTGATCCCAACTATAGCATAGTCATTAATCGCTATCTGCACCTTCAACTCATCCACCTTATTACGAATGCTCCTCACATTGAGACACAAAGCCTTCAGGCTTGTTTTTACAACACTCTTACTCCTTATACAATTATGTTGACAAGTGGCCCCTTTCACATCGATCCCTATTACACTTGGCCATACTCTCCTATCCCTTTGTGAGCTTTCTTTCCCGTTAATTCTGGGGGTCATTCACCATCCCTTTACTCTCTTTCCCTTTAACTCCGACCTCGACTATCCCATTTGACACCCCACCCTCCTTATTCAGTTTAAAACCATCCGTGTAGCAGTGGCAAACCTGCCGGCCAGAATGCTGGTCCCCCACCTGTTAAGATGCAATCCGTCCCTTTTGTACAGTTTCCCCCTTACTCTAAAACAGATCCCAGTGATCTAAGAATCTAAATCCCTGCCCCCTGCACCAGTTCCTCAGCCACACATTCAGGTCCCGTATCTCCCTGTTCCTGCTCTCGCCAGCACGAGGAACTGGAAGCAAACCGGAGATAACAACCCTGGAAGTCCTGCTTTTCAGCATTTTTCCGAGCTCTCTGAAGTCCCGCTGCAGAATATTCATCCCCTTCTTTCCAACATCATTTGTGCCAACATGCACGACTACTTCCGGCTGTTCACCTTCGCCCTTGAGGATTGTCTGCACTCTGTCCGTGACATCCTGGATCCTGGCACCAGGAAGGCAGCACACCATCCTCGAATCCCGTCTGTTGCCGCAGAAACCCCTGTCCGTACCTCTCACAATGGAGTCTCCAACTACAATGGCGTTGCCCGACTTTGGCCTCTTTGGTTTTGGCTCAACAGCCCTTTTTGTTTTGCAAGCCAGTCCGCCGCTCAGTGCGATACTGTCTTCTGACCCGGCAGCTTCCACGTGGGTGAACCTGTTCACAAGAGGTACAACACCCGGGGACCTTTGCATTCCATGTTTTCCTCCCTTTCTCACCGTCACCCACCTTCTCTCTTCTAGTGCCTTGGGTGTAACAATCTTACTGTAGGACTTGTCGAGGAACGACTCAGTTTCTCGGATGAACCTGAGGTCATCCACTTGTTTCTCCAGTTCCCCAACACGGTCCTTCAGGAGCTGTAAAGAATTAATAAGAATCTGAAAGTAACTTTTCCACACACAAGGTGGTGGATGTATGGAACAAGCTGCCAGAGGAGGTTGTTGAGACGGGGACTATCCCAACATTTAAAAGCGGTTAGACAGGTACATGGACAGGACGGGTTTGGAGGGATATGGACCAAATGCTGGCAGGTGGGACTAGTGCAGCTGGGACATGTTGGGCAAGTTGGGCCGAGGGGGCCGTTTCCACACTATCACTCTATGAGTCTCCGATTGGTGATGTAGACTTAATGGGCCGAATGGACTAATTCTGCTCCTATCACTTCACGTCATGCAGCTTAACAGTAGAGTTGAACTCCACTGTCTGCTTGGTTGTTGGATGCTGGCAGCTTTGCAGTTGGGAGAGAGTGCCAGCAAGCATACCAGAAAAGTCACCAATCCAGTTTCCCCACAGTTGCTGCCTGACCCACTGAGTTACTCCAGCACTGTGTGACCTTTTGTGTAAGCTTGCATCTGCAGTTCCTTGTATCTACCAGTTCTAATACCGAAATTGTAAGTGAGCGTTGTGAAGAAGCTATTTTACTCCTATTGACTGCAGGCTGATTTGTTTTTGGTTTGAAGGCAGTGATACCTTTCTTCTGAACAAATGCATTACTAATTGTCTTCATTTTTTACTTGTGCTTAGAAAATGGAACAGTTTTTGCCTTTGGTGAGAACAAAATGGGACAACTTGGCCTTGGAAACCAGACTGAAGCAGAGCCCTGCCCTGCACAGGTAAAGAATCTGAAGCACTCTTTTGGTGAATACGTCCCATGCACCTCATAGACATAGACCTCGCCCATTCAATGTTCTAAATCTCTTGTAATGGCTTGGAACAATAATCACATTTCGCAGGTTTTAATCATCCTTGTGATACACTGAGTATAAACCTGTCGTTGTGTGCTTTTGTTGAATGTTAGGCTATTTATGTATGATGGAGAGTGGGTGTTGCAAGGAAACGTTACATCCTGGTCTAATGTGAAGAGACTGTGAAATAGTTATTGGAGGCTAGTACAAAGTGTTGGAGGAGCTCAGCGGGTCAGGCAGCATCTCGAAAGGGACTGGACAGGCAGTGTCATGGATCAGGACCCTTCAGATTGATTGTGATAGGGAGTGGGAGGGGAGGGGGGGTCGGAGAAGTTGGAGTGGGTCGAAACCTGGCCAGTGATAGGTGGATATTGGTGAGGTGGCTTTTATTGACAGATTGGAGTTAGTGAAAAAGGCTATCGGTGAAACTGAGACAAAAGGTTATTGGATAGGGGGATGAGAGGAATGAAATGGAAATCTGGAAGGAGGAATGTGGATTTCCGGGGGGGGGGAATGTAGGGATAATCGGCAACGGAGAGCTCTGTGATAGGAAGTGAGTGTACCAAAGGAGAAAAGAATGGGGTGAGTGGAAGATGGTGGAAGACATCAGAATGGAGATATTTTGGTCACTTTGAAACACCATTGAAACTGCCCTCCCTCTGTTTGTACATTTTATGTCGTTTAGAATGGGTTTTTTTAAACAAGTATCCAAAGTAAATTCTGCTAAGACATTGTGGGGGAATAGTCATATGACTTTAGCAAACGGTAAAGCCAATGGCGATAACTAGTTTCTGCCTTTGGTGATACCCACCAATGTTAACATGCTGTTAAAATGAAGTAGATGTAGATTTCTGCATTTGGAATAATGCATTGCCAAACCATTCTATTCCTTGCTTTCCACTGACTGGGTAGCACGATCGAAAGCTTTTCACTCTACCTCGGTACACCGGACAATAAACTAAACTTAAGTTAAAGCAGTATAATATTGACTTTGCATTTGGACAAGTATTTTCTAAACCCCAGCATTGCACAAGTTTTTTTTACTTGTCCATGTTGCTGTTGACATTCCAGTGGGAATTTGCAATTCCCAAGTATGTTTTCCCACAATATTTAGAATTTTTGTTTATTCGCCGGGTGCTGAGTGCAAGGGGCGATCTGAGAATTGCAAAAACCTGCAGCATAGGGTCAGTTGTGATGACAAGGGGGTGATTGAAAATATGTCACCACAATTTATACTTGCCAGCAAATAAAAAGATGCATACTCAGCAAGGAAATTAATCCACAGAAAGACATTGTGGCCGTGGACAATAACATAAATGTGCTTTTTCAAAAGGTGCTGTAATGTTAGCACTGGAGGCTGTCTCGTCATCCAGTGGACTGATCAATTAGCTTGATTATTCTTGTCATTTTTCTTCCTTCAGATCATGTACAATGGCCAGCCAATTGTGAAAATAGCCTGTGGTGCAGAATTCAGTATGATCGCTGACTGCAAAGGAAACCTCTATTCCTTTGGCCACCCAGAGTATGGACAGCTTGGTACGTCTACACAGTTGTGAAAAAAATGTATGGTTTAACACTTGGTTTATCATCCAAAGCTTCCATTTGCCACACGTTCAATTGGAAGGAACATAATAAGCCACTGCACACAACTTTAAAAAAAGAAATACAAATCTGGGCAGATTGTTCATTGTAACTTGCCGTGTGCAATTCACCGTTGCAATAACCAACACGTTTCATAAATTTAAAAGTGATTTCATTGATTGTGAAGCACATCGAGCAGTAAATTCCCTGATAGAATGAAGGTAATTGTAAATGCTTGCGTTTTTCCGTCAATGCCTCATTACTAAAATGTCCCATAAAAATTGGCACATCATAGCATGGTGCATTGTATTGGATTCTTGTTGACTGATGCAATGTGTTCCCCTCCATAAAACAAATATGGAATTCTGGCAACCTGAACTAAACAAGGTGTTCTAGAAATTCGTAGCGGTCAAGAAGTATTTGGGGACAGCAGAACTGAGTTTAAGATCGATGATCTTTCATCTAAGTATTTGGGGACAGCAGAACTGAGTTTAAGATCGATGATCTTTCATCCAAACTAGTAAGGTTTTTTTACTTTAAATGTTAGCAGTGTTTATTTGACCACGGATGCTGTCTGATCTCTATTCCACTGGAGTTTTCAGCACTTTCTGACTTGGCAGTACTTCTTGTCAATGAAAGTGAACAAATTGCTTGCGCTTGCACCACGGGGCACCTTGCCCACATTCGAAAACATGAAGTTTCATCCTCTGCCATTTTCCTGCTTGCCAATTATTTTTAATCTAGAGGCCATGAATGTTTGCTCCCCTCCCTTCATAATGGGCCAGGTTTCTGTCTCCTGGGTCCTACATAGCAATGATTCCAAAGCGGTGATCGTGTAAGACTTTGGTATGAAGGGGCTCTTTGAGATGAATAAATAGTTTTATAATCTAAATAGAACCAGAGTCTAAATAGAGCAACAACCTAAATATACTTAAAATAAGCAATGCTTTTGGAATATCAAAGACTAGAGGGCATAGCTTGAAGCTAAGAGAGGAAAAGCTGAAAGGAGACGTGCGAGTGAAGTATTTGCGTAGAGGGTGGTGGGGCTTGGAATGTGCTGCCGGGTGGTGGTGGAGGCAGAGACAATAGTGCTATTTAAGAGGCGTTTAGATCGGCACATAGATATGCAAATAATGGAGGTGTATGAATGATGTGCAGGCTGATGAGATGAGTTTTGTTAGCACGCAACAAATGCTTTTTGCTGTATCTCAGTGCAGGTGACCATAAACTAAACTAGTTTATCTTGTCATTAGACACTGTAGCCACACGGACGCAGAAGGGCCGGTTCCTGTGTTGTACTTTTCCATGGTCAATGGGAAGGCAGAATGCTGCCTAAAATCACAGGGACTAGCATCAAATGATTGTTCATAACAGTAATGATGAATTCCTGAAAAAACATTATTCAATGTGGCAGAAAAATGATGGAAATCCCATAGCACTGGTTATTTAGTTGTCGCGTGTACCGAGGTACAGTGAAAAGCTTTTCTGCTGACTGGTTAGCACACAAAAAGACAATACGTGATTACAATCTATCCATGTACAGGGATCATGATCGGGGAATATATGATCAAGGAATATAGACACATGCTTGAGTAACTCAGCGGGACAGGCAGCATCTCGGGAGAGAAGGAATGGGTGAAGTTTCAGATCGAGACCCTTCTTCAGACGTCTCCAGAGGTCTGAAGAACGATCTGGAGAATTATATAACTAGAGATGTTGCCTGAGTTACTCCAGCATTTTGTGTCTGATCTTTGGTTTATACCAGCATCTGTAGTTCCTTCCCACACATGATAAGGGGATAATGTTTAGTGCAAGGTAAAGCCAGGCAGGCAAAGTTATCAAGGGTTAGTCTGAGAGTCACCAAAGAGGTAGACAGTAGTACAACACTGCTCCCTGGTTGTGATAGGATGCTAACGATATGCATGTAAAATAGTCACTTACTGTATGTCATGTTGTCACTTGTCACAAGGCAAATTCCTTGTATGTGAACATACTTGGCCAATAATCTTATTCATTCATTTATTCAAACCAGGTCACAATTCTGATGGCAAGTTCATTGCCAGGGCGCAGAGAATTGAGTTTGACTGTGAGGTGGTGCCGCGACGGGTAGCCATCTTCCTGGAGAAGACAAAAGATGGTCAGATCTTGCCGGTGCCGAATGTTGTGGTCCGCGAGGTAGCCTGTGGAGCAAACCATACGGTACGAAACAATGATCAGCTTTTGGGACAGTCCTGCTGAACAAACCTGTGTGACGTGCCCCCTCATCTGCATCAATATCAGCATCTCTTTCAGGTGTCTTATAGGCAAGCCCTGTACTCGGCATCACTCTCTCGTAGATTTGAGTTTAGAGATACAGTGCGTAAACAGGTGCCTTGGCCCACCGAGTCCGTGCCGACCAGCGATCCCCGTACATTAACACTGTCTCTCTGATAATTTTACATTTAATCCATGAAAATAATTTGAGTGGAAGCTGTGATTTAAGAAACAATTTACTCATTACCATTCATTTACGAGGACGAACAGGGGTGGCGCAGTGGTAGAGTTGCGGCCTTAGAGCGCGAGAGACCCGCGTTCAATCCTGACTACAGGTGCTGTCTGTACGGAGTTTGTATGTTCTCTCCGTGACCTGCGTGGGTTTTCTCCGGGTGGTCCGGTTTCCTCCCACACTCCAAACACGTACATGTTTTCTGGTTAATTGGCTTCCATTAAATTGTCCCTGGTGTGTGTAGGATAGTGTTAGTGTGCCGGGATTGCTGGTCAGTCAGACTCGGTGGACCGAAGGGCATATTTCCATGCTTTATCTCCTGAACAGGGTTTCTTTCTAATATGGCATTTTTTCAGATTTTTCCCAGCCTTGGTATTTTGGGTGGGGGGGAGCTTGTCTGCTTTGCCTGGAGTTCATTTAACAGGCAGCTGTTTAGTCATTTCTGGTCAAGGGTTTGATCACGAGTTCACAAGTCTTTTCTTCCTTTGTTCCTAGTTGCCAACTCACCTGCTGTGTCTGCTCACTGCCTTGTCTTTATGTTGAGTACAATCTTTTGCTTGCTGCTCTGTGTTATCCCAAGTGCTAATATTAATCACAGCTCACTTCACCTTCTCAGTAGTTGATGGCACTTGCCCTTCTCTCAATGCCACAGTCAAAGCTGGTTGACTGCTCTGCTGTCGATCCTCATTTCACGTACGTGTCTGAAGATCGTTCTGCTGTAATCCTTGGGTGAATTAACGAGTGTGCAGCCATTGACGAGTATGAAATGATGAGAGGAATAGATCGGGTAGATACACGGAGTCTCTTGCCCAGAGTAGGAGAGTCGAGGACCAGGTGACAGGTTTATGGTGATAGGGAAAACATTTAATAGGAACCTTAGGGCTAACTTTTTCACGAAAAATGTGGTGGGTGTATGGAACAAACTGTCAGAGAAGGTAATTGAGGCTGGGACTTTAACAACGTTTAAGAAACACTTAGACTCGTACATGGATGGGGCAGGTTTGGAGGGTTAAGGACCAAACGCGAGCATGTGGGACCAGTGTAGCTGGGACATGATGGCAGGTGTGGGCAAGTTGGGCCGGAGAGCCTGTTTCCACACTGGATCGCTCTGACTCTGACCTGGCAATGAGGAAGAATGGCTCCTTTTACTGATCAAGATGTGTGTTCCTTAGATTGCTCTTGACTCCCAGAAGAGGGTGTTCACTTGGGGCTTTGGAGGATATGGTCGTCTCGGGCACTCTGAACAGAAGGATGAGATGGTCCCTCGCCTGGTTAAACTCTTTGACTTCCCAGGCCGCGGAGCCGTGCGGATCTGCGCTGGAAACACCTGCTCGTTTGCAGTCAATGAGATGGGTTAGTAAAGTGCATTGTCCCATTTTTATGGACTAGTTGTAAAGTTTTACTGCTTCTGTATGTAATGTGATTTAATCAGTGGCATGGGGCTATTTCTGACACCCTGTTACACACATTGATATCTGGAAATTTGTTCCATGTGGGCCACTAACATTCTTGTGATCCTTGAAGCTTGTTCTCTGGGTAAAATGTCTCTTTTAGGGTGTATCCAGTTTCCACCTCAGAAATGTGGAGGAAGGAACTGCAAATACTGGTTTAAATCGAAGACCCTTCCTCAGACCTCCCAGAGTCTATGCCGACCATCGAAGAAGGGTCTCGACCCAAAACGTCCCCAATTCCTTTTCTCCAGAGGTGCTGTCCGACCCGACTCAGTTACTCCAGCTTTTTGTGTCTATCTTCAGCTTCATCTAACTTGTTGTCCAGGCCTCTTCCTTTGCACATATTTGCTGCATTAATTGCTACATAATGGTTATTACATTACAAAGGTAATTTGTTTTTAAAGTATAAACAGCCCAATATAAAGATGAAATGGGTAGGAAAAACTGCAGATGCTGGTAGTGGAGCAGACAAAATGTGTAGGAAATCCCATTGAGTTACTCCAGCATTTTGTCTACCTTCAATATAAAGATAAGTTATCAATTCCGTTTCCATACTTTGACCATGGCTGCTCAGTCTCTGAGCTTTTCCTAACTCTTGTATCTGCTTGAAGGAACAGATTGGAAACAAAAAAACCTGTGTCCTTTAGAATAGAGATATAGCAGGGAAACAGGCCCTTTGGCATGAAGGTAGGCGCACTACTGGAGTGACAGACAGCGGGACAGACAGCATCTCTGGAGAGAAGGAATGGGCGACGTTTTCGGGTCGAGACCGTTCTTCGATGCCCTTTGGCATTCTCCAACCAGTAATCATCCTGGACATTAACTCTAACATACACCAGGGACATATACAATTTTACCAAAGCCAATTAACCTACACACCTGTACATCTTTGGAGTGTGGGATGAAACCAGAGTACCCAAAGAAAACCCACACAGTCACAGGTAAACGTGCAAACTCCATACAGACAGCGGCCATTGTCGGGATTGAACTGGGATCTCTGGCACTACAAGGCAGCAACTCTACCACCCATCCTATTTTAACAAGACTGGAATAAAACACTGGGGCAATTGGATTCCCTTTACATTTATTCTTGTTTCACTTTCCCCACAGGTGGTTTATTTTTCTGGGGTGCAACCAACACCTCTCGTGATTCCACAATGTACCCCAAAGTGGTGCAGGACCTGTGTGGGTGGAAGGTTCGAAGCCTTTCCAGTGGGTGAGTAGACGGCTGCAGGACGGCCAAATCATTGAAGGGTCCCAACGCTCTCTTCACCGCATTCCGCCAATCCCAAACTTTGTTCATTCCCTTCGCAGATGCTGCCTGATACGCTGAGTTTCTCCTGCAGTTCTTTTTACACAGATAATGTTATATAGTCTGGCCTGCCGGTATATTCCTAGCGTGCCAGAATATCTAAAGTATACAAAGGAGGAGAAGTCAAAAATAGCCTTTGCTCGTTAAAACGGAGAGTTACGCAAGGTTGGTGTCCGTAACAATGCAAACAGTGGCTGGAGAGGCAGCGTGAAGTGGCGGACTATCAAATGCATGGGTCAGTCCTGTGCATTGTGCAGGAGCCCCCCTCCGCGCCACAGGAGATCCTGCTTCTGTGGCTATCAAACTGGACAACTCCTTCCCCCTTATGTCGTGGGGCAGACTGAGACTGACTCCCCCCGCCCCCCCCCCCCCCCCCCCCAACGATCTTTGCACTCGTCGCTTTAGTTTCATGTAGTTTGTGTTTTATGAAAGTTGGTAGTTCAATTTCTCTCCTGGAATAAAGAAAGTTCTATTGTATCGTAAAATGAAAAGTCTGATTAAGGTATTTTGGTTGTCATCAGACAGTGGGTTGGTAAATGGTGCTTGAAAAGAGGCTGGCAATGGAATGTTTACAAGAGTGTGGGTTATAGAGTCGTTCAGTGTAGAAACAGGCACTTTGACCCAACCTGCCCACACCGTCCAACATGTCCCAGCTACACTGGTCCCACCTGCCTGCCTGCAGTTGGCCCTTATCCCTCTAAACCTGTCCTATCCATGTACCTGTCTAAATGTTTCTTAAACATTGCGATAGTACCTGGCTCAATACCTCCTCTGGTAGTTTGTTCCATACACCCAGCACTGTTTATGTGGAAAAAATTACCTTTTGGGTTCCAATTAATTCACCCCCCCCCCCCCCCACCACCTTAAACCTATGTTCTCTGGTTCTTGATTCCCGTACTCTGGGCAAGAGACTCTGAGCGTGTACCGATCTCTTCCTCGTGGATTTTGTACAAATTGTATTTTTTTTATCTGCAGAAAAAGCAGCATAATTGTTGCAGCTGATGAGAGCACAATCAGCTGGGGACCATCACCCACCTTTGGAGAACTGGTAAGAGCTGTAGCTTCAAACCTGGCCCTCATTCCTGTGCAATAAATCTTATTGCTTGACCTCTCTCTGGGAACTGTCAAAACTAAGGTTTAAGTTCAGTGCGAGAAGAAGGGGAAAATGTATTTTTAAATCTTCACTGAAAATAACATTGAGTGACTGCATGCAATAATGTTCCTGTCTAGTCCATTTGGGACACATTGAATGTAGAACGTGGAAATCAGAAGTCAGAGGAGCAGAATTAGGCCATTTGGCTCTTCAAGTTTACTCCACCATTCAATCATGGCTGATCTATCTTTCATTTTCAACCCCATTCTCTTGCCTTCTTCCCATTACCTGTACTGTCAATCTCCACCTTAAATATTCATTGACTTGTCCTCCACAGCCTTCTGTGGTAATGAATCCCACAGATTTACCACCGTCTGACTGGATATTGTCTATTGAATCAATACATTAAGTATGGTATTTAATTTGCCTTTACATTTGTTGGTTCAAAGTGGTTGCATTGAATGGGGAGTCGAGATTGAACCGGACTGCAGAGGGGCCCTACACTGTGCCCCTCTATTCTAGGGACCGACCGAGTGTGTCCGTGTCCTGGCACTCGGCTCGGGCTCTAGACGTCACCGTTGCCTTTGACCGTAATGTTGGCGTAAAACTGCTGTAGCAGTAATGCCGAGTCAGGTGACAATGTTCCCATTTTATTGATACAGAATATTAATCCAAGGCCACCGCGTAATCAGGAGGCTGACAATGGGCTTGTTGTGAATCCTTGGAGTTCTGAAGCATAATTATAATTGGAAAGTGATTCAGCCGCCCTCCAGAGTAAGCTAATCCCTTGCTGAAGATGTGGGCACCTCCAGTGAAGCCACAGAATAAACATTTGTGGTTCTCACTGGGATGTCCAAACAGGGTGCAGTCTCTGTTCCCACAGTGCTAACAGTAGCACTGGCAACTCTGGGAGTTGGTCCATCCAATGAATGGAGAAAGAAGGGTCTTGACCCAAATTGTCATCCATGTTCTCCAGTGATACTGTCTGACCTGCTGAGTTACTCCAGCATTTTGTACTTATCCATGTTCTCCAGTGATACTGTCTGACCCACTGAGTTACTCCAGCACTTTGTACTTATCCATGTTCTCCAGTGGTACTGCCTGACCTGCTGAGTTACTCCAGCACTTTGTGTCCTGCAATAAAAGATGTTTGCCATGCTGTGCTCCACTTTAGATTTGCAGCAGAGTTGTAAATTAGTCAAGCATTTCCAAGCATGGCAATGTAATTTATAAATATTGAAATAACTTTATCTTTGCTGCCACGACCAAGGGATGTTTGAGAAGTTTGCATAATTTTATAGTTGATTTAGAAACTGGCCGGGCGATTGTGCCAAATGTAATGAATTCTAATAAGTCAATGTTCACTTGCAATGCGATGGGCGGTGTTGCAGGTTAGGAGATTATGGCTTGTTGCTTTTCAAGAGACATCTGTTGGCAAGCATTTGAAAAGACAAGACAAATCTTAAATGGGCAGTCTAACATCCATGGTAGAATTCGGTTTAATGTGAGCCATTTAAATCCTTCTCTGCTATTTCCGATGCTGCAACCAAATGCTAACCTATCGAAAATGCCACAACGAGTTATTAGAATTCTTCATTACATTTGGCAATGGATATTGGTGTGTTGCAATAGACACAACATGCTGGAATAACTAAGTCTATTAAGGATGGAACACTTTAATATGCAGGGATGGTTTTTATTTTGCGATAGATGTAATATTCGTGCCTGGTAGTTTATTTACAAAAGCATGTCTTGGTAAGGGGTCCCTCCTGGTGGTACTACACGTGGCGGTCCGTGTGTGATTTTGAACCATTACTATTGTTGCAGGGCTATGGTGACAACAAGCCCAAGTCCTCCACCACTGCACAGGAGATAAAGACCTTGGATGGTGTTTACATTGAGCAGGTGAGACCACCTTGTATTGGCTTTCTTAAGCTGGGAATGCTATGTGCAATTTCACTGCATCATGTGACTGCACTTGGTTATGGCAAATCCTGATGTGAACTGTGCAGTTTAAGTGCAAGTCTTTCTTTCGTTGCCCGTGGTCGCGTTGTGTTGAGTGGCGATTCACGGGGAGCACCTGTTCAATTATTTTTCTTCCCGCAGGTTGCCATGGGCCATGCACATTCGCTGATGATAGCAAGAGATGAAAGTGATGCAGAGAAAGAGAGGATTAAGAAGTTGCCTGAATATAACCCACGGATTATCTGACGGAGCCTTGAGCAGCCACACATGAAAGCTTCACTTGAACAAAGGCAGCTGGAGTTTACGGTGCACTGGTCAATGAGATAAATATCCACACTGAACAGCAAGCCAGGCAATGGACCACATCTTACAATTCGTGCAAAAATGTTAGTGCTACTTACACGATGACAATTTCAAACGCAGCTGTGTAGTGTTCCCAGAGCAACTGATTTAACAATGTATGCAGATAGTTAATTTTACTTGTATTCTTTGGCCAGTGTGTTGCCATTGGCTTAGGTAACGGCCAATTTCTATTGATGTGTTGGAACTTTGTTTTTGAACCCGGGTTTGACTCTTATAATTGGCCAGCAAGAGTGGTGTAAACTAGCTGAAACATTTGGAACTGTGACCTTCAATTGGCTGCACTAAGCATCAAGCTGGCAACTTGCATTTCCACTTTATTTTTAAATGGGAGCTGGCGGCTCTTATTGCCGGTGATGTATTTGTCTTCTGCTAACTTTCTTCCTCCTAATTACTTGTGATGGGTAGAGTGATTTATCACCCATTCGGTTAACTATAGTCTTAAAAATGCGAGGCCCTGCTCTCTGACAGGATAGGCCTGCGTGGTTGAATTGAGAGTGTGGGTGTGAATGGCACTTCTGGCTCTGCCCTTGGAGCTTTGGAGTAGCTGTGCTCCAGTGAAGGGTCTAGTCACTGAAACCCACCTGCTCTCTCGTGAACAACTGCGCTTGGTTGAGTCTGTAGAAAGGGGCTTGCATTCCACGCTTCTCCCTGCTACACTTGGGCTTCTGTTTTCATTGAGACCATGTGTTGCTGTTGAATACAGGAGCTCCATGTACTGGCTGTCAACAACACATCTTGTGAACCTGCCTTATTGTTCCCATCTCTGGCCAATACATTGCCAATAACATGAATCAATCGACCTTTGCTGATTTGCCTAGTACAACACTAAGTAAAATCATCATTTTGCTTTCAATCCCTCATCTATTTGATGGTTTGGTTCAGTTCTAGACGTCTGATAAACTAATGGTACAGATAGTTTTTTTTCTAACCGAACCCATTCCCCCAGGAGAGCAGTGAGATATCTAGGTCAAATCCCCCTACCATATTGGATATTTTAGTTTGAAGTCATTGTAGTTTATTTGAGACTTTTCAATCTCTCATTTTTTATACGCCAGGATTAATCAGTTGGTTTGTTTCCCTCTTTGGGGAATGGTGTGAAATTGACATGAAAGGCAGTAAGAATTGGAAGATCCCAAGGGAAGTGAAGGAAGGAAACTGCCTTGGATAAAGAGGAAATGTGGTTCCATTTTTATTGAGTACCAGTGGCTTAGTAACTGTTCATTATCTGATATCCATGCTATCCCGAGAAGCCGTATGTAAAAGGTGTTTTATTAGGTGCAGAACAACTTGTTCAACTTGAGGCTGTTTTGAGAATGTATTTGTATTCTCTGAATTCAGCCTCCACCTTAATGCAACTCTTATGTTGACTTTCTTGTAGCATTAGTCAGCAAAATCTTCCATGCTGCAGTCTCATTCCCTTGTTCCGCATTCCAATGTCCTCGGTTTATTAGCGGAAGTTCTCGTCCATTAACAAACATAAAGACCTCGTAGAGAAACTCGGAAAGGCTTTCTCATTTTCTCTAATTGCCCGAGATTGTTTGTTTGCTGTTGGCCTCTCTTCCATTGCTTTGTAGCCCGACCAGCTGTGATGTGTGCAATATTGATGATTTCTCAGCGATGCCAGTGCATTGCCGATACAGAACGGCCACAGATGAAAAAGGATGTTACTGAACTCTCGCCGGGAGGTTTCTCTCCGGCCACAGATGAAATCTTTAGTGATGTGGTTTGTCTTGCTTGTGTCAATCAGAAATCCAGCAGGTTGAGTCTACCTGTGCAGAACGGTGACCCTGGGATTCTAAGTCAGGCGCTGGTTACCATCTTTGAACAGGAGAAACGGTATCTGCCCATAAACCGTTTGCAAGAGGAGCTGCAGGAAATATGGGATTACTGCACAAGATTTCTCTTCCCCCCCCCCCCACCCCCATCATTTAGTTTGGTCTCTGCAGAACCAAAATATCAGAAATATCCCCATTTTGTAACCTTGTAACCCTTAAAATAAATGTTTGCCGATTTCAAATTCTGATGCCCAAGATGAATGTGCTACAAGAACCTTTAATGATTTGGTTATATCGGTCTATAAGCAGAGCTGGCAGGCTGAAGGATTTGGATGTGATTGAACCAAGATATTTTTACAATCGTGGTTCAACTGATCCACAACTAGGTTGGGAGATGGTGCTGTCGGTAACCGCGCTCCATGGTGCAGCTGAGGTTTCAGTGGTGGACCTTCTCTCTGAGAGATGGCCAGCGGGGGCGGTGCTGCCGTGCTGATGCTGGTTTGATGTCTCGTGTCTCCTTTTGGGTGTGCTTCAACTCCCCTACCCGCCTTAACAAAGCTGAAAATTGTCTGCCTCTCAACAAAGGTTAAATTGACACCAATGTGAAAGTTGTGCTGAAACAATCGCTTATTTAAGTCTGATGTCGAATGCATCGGTTTACAAGTTTCCCAATTTTCAGCCTTTTGCAGGAGTGGAACAAAATTCTGCCCTGATATTGTCAATTCCTAATCATTTATTAATATTAAATTTGCTCCCCTCTGACTGCCTTCCTGCTGGTCTGCTTGACTTTAACTGTTCCTGCCTTGGGCTTGTGAGGCCGTACTAAGTCACCATGCTGAACGTTACTAGTGCTGTAATGGAATACATGTGCTTTTATACTGATCCTTTTTCTACAGTGGGACTTGACGTCCTTGTGTGGCTCTGTTACATTCACGTCTTCCTGTAGCAGCCAATGTTTAAATATCCAAGATGGGGAAAACATGAAAAGTTGGCCCACATTTTACACTTCTTTCTCTCTTCTGGTTTTGAAGGTCCATGCTTTGTAGAACTGTACCGCAGAAGTTTGCAGGTGCAGGGTGCAGAGACAGTGTATTGCACCTGTAGCTGTGAGTATGCACTCTGATCTGTAAGTGTTGCATGGTATCCCACCAGATCTCAAAAATAAAGTAACTTGATTAACTTTTGGAGTTGCTGCTATCTTTCAATAATGCTGAGCCGGCTGGAATTTGGGTATAAAATGATCAGACTTGGTACAAGATAACGCCAGTGCTGTCCTTGAACCTGGTTTGGTTTTTGAAACCATATTTCTCCTTGGGGATAAAAGGCAAGCTGCTGTTGCAGTTCAGTGTCTCGTATGCCAATGGCCTGTAATCAACTGCAGTTGCTATTACTGAACACAAGTATTTGTTGTGTTTGTGCAGGTTGTGCTTTTCCAGTTGTCCACTCCAGCCACCTACTACCTGATTGTGTCCATTTAAATGTTGATACTGTAAATGGAAGTCCTGCTGGACTTTAAGCGCATTGGACGTTTGAAATTGACTAGAGTCAACTTGGGAAAGGTAAAGTAACAAGTCAATCATCTTGCTTTTAAAGAGACAGTTGTGGGGGAAGGAATGTTGACCAAGACTTGAAGCTGCGGTGGTTCAGACTCTTCTCATTAAACATCACATTTGCACACAAAAAACAATTTCCTTTTTTGTGAGGGAGAGAGGGGGGGGAAGGTAATGAATTCTAGGGGGAATGAGGGCTAGAATGCTTCTCTCCTCTCCAACTAAGCTCCCCCAGGGGAGAACGGTCGTGAGTTCATTCTGCAACTATCATGCTGAGAGGAAACTATTTCACTGCAGACAATAAAACCATCTCTGTGTCGATGGTCTCCTTGCCATCTCCAAACTAATAAAGCAATTGAGCAACTATGAAATCTTTGACATTTTCCAAGTACAGGTGAACTATCGGCTTGTTTAGCAAGATGGATAGGGAGGGGGCTTCTCCTCATGCTGGTTAATAGTGACTGGCTTAGGCATTATTAGGTTTAGAAAATGATTTTTGTAGCTAATTAGTTACCTGTTCAGTGCTGTAAACCTTTTTTCTTTTTTTTACTTTTGTATTTCCTGCAATAAATGGAATAAATTCTTGCCTTGTGTGTCCTTCCACTGTGTGAGACTCGATTTGGTTTCTTAAACCGGTCGGTCAAACTTGCTGTTGGTGAACTTAGTACAGGTTTATTGCTCCACAAATCCTCTTCATCTGATTATTATGTGGTCAAAACACAATATATGTTAATGTGCTGATGATGCTGACTCAATTTGCTTTCCCTCAATAGCGGGGCATTTTAAATCTTAAGTGGTGCAGCGGTAGAGTTGCTGCCTAACCGACCCGGGTTGGATCCTGATTTCGGGTGCTTGTCTGTATGGGGCTTGCATCTTCTCCCCGTGCCCTGTGGGTTTCCTCCCATTCTCGATACGTACAGATTTGCAGGTTAATTGGCTTGGTATATATGTAAAAATTAGCCCTAGTCCTAGTGTGTGAGGGTAGTTTGTCTGAGGGTTTCCAATGAGGTAAATAGTGGTTCTGGATCACTCTCTGGTTGGTAGGACCATTTAGTTGCCTGATAACAGCTGGGAAGAAACTGTCCCTGAATCTAGAAATGTCACACTTCTGTACCTTTTGCCCGAGGGAAGAGTGATTGCTCATGGTGCGACTTAACCTTGATTATGCTGCTGGCCTTGCCGAGGCAACGAGGTATAGATGGAGTCAATGGAAAGGAGTGAAGGGTCTCGACCTGAAATGTCACCCATTCCCTCTCTCCAGAGATGCTGCCTGTACCCACTGAGTTACTCCAGCATTTTGTGTCCATCAATGGAAGAAGGGTTGGTTTGTGTGATGGTCTGGGCTGCATTCTACAATTCCTTGCGGTCTTTGATGGAGCTGTTCCCAAACCAAGCTGAGATGCATTGTGATAGAATGCTCTCTAGGGCACATCTAACTTGGTGACGGGTTGTGGACATGCTGAACTGCTGAAGCCTTCTAAGGAAGTAGAGGCATGGCGTGCTTTCTTGGCCATTGCTTCAGTACGGGTGGTCCAGGATAATACCAGCAAGGGAGTGGTTCAGGTCTCTTCTTTGTGTAAGTGACCATTCTCTGTTGAAGAGGAAAATGCAAAAGACTATTGTATTTCAATGTTTTTTCTGCCAGGCATCTCGATGGTAAATGGGAGAAGAATCCTGGCTGCCACTTCTGGAGTGGACTGTTTTATTCGATGTGATTTAAGCATTAAGCTAGTGCGTTTTTGTGTGAGTTAATGAAGCTACATATGACACCAGTTCTAAATATAGTAAATTTAGTTTTAGCGATAGAGTGGAAGCGGGCCTTTCGGCCCACTGAGTCTGTGCCTGTACAATAGTTCTATGCCTCACATGAGGGACAATTTACAGAAGCCAATTCGCCTATGATCTGCACAACTTTGGGAAACTGGAGCGCCCAGAAAATCCCACGCAGTGGCAGGGAGAACGTACAAATTGCACATGGGCAGCACCCAAGGTCAGGATTGAACCCAGCTCTCTGGCACTGTAAGGCAACAACTCTACCGCTACGCCACCGTGCCGGTCTGTTAACCGTTCTGCCCCGGATTAGATGAAAGAACTTCCCTCTAATTAATCGAGGGCAAGCTCAGTGGTGGAGTACCATCCTTGACTTTGTCTCGCTGCAACCTAAAATAATTCTACCCACAAAGAATGAAGCTGTGACCTAGCTGCATGTTATTTCCAGTCTGTTGGATAATTGAAAGCAGACCAAGGATGCTAATCAGTAAGAATAGCTCCCTGTAGTTTCCTTCACATCTATCTGCATATACTCGTGACGTGTGAGCAGTGTCCGTCGGTGCATACACCATCAATTACAAGCACGGGCTAACATTTACAAGCAAACACTTTTATTGGTCTTTTTGTAATGGCAAAAAGCCTATTTGAATAATATTTCTTCCATGTAGTCTTGGTTCAGTTGTTCGCCATAATCTGTTGAGTAAAACAGATGCTAAGTTTATGTGATGGGATCATTATTGGGCCATTCGGCCCATCAAGTCTACTCTGCCATTCAATCATGTCTGATTAATCTTCCCCCTCAACCCCATTCTCCTGCATTCTTTCTCCCCATAACCCCTGACACCTGTACTAATCAAGAATCTATCTTTGCCTTAAATATATCCATTGGATCTACAGCCTTCTGTGGCGATTAATTCTGCAGATTCACCGCCCTCCAACTAAAGACATTCCTCCATCTCCTTCCTGAAGGAACATCCTTAACAATTACTTGCTTTGAGGTGGCTAAATGCACCTCCTTCCCTGAACATGGGCGCTACACAATGTCAGAAGGCTGAACACCTTTGAGCTCCTGCATCTGAGAAATGGGGAAATTGGGCCATCATCGTGTCAGTTGTGCATTTTTGTAACAAGGAACTAACTCCCCGTGTCTAATGAATGATTACGTGTGTCTACATTACTGGTTTGGCTTCTGAACTGCATTTGCTGATTAATGTTTTGCCTTAATTGCTGCTGCCAGCAAACTACCAATAGTTTTGCTCCTGGTCGGTGATCAGTGAGTGGGTGATCGGTGACGCAGGCAGGTGGGACTAGTGTACATGGGGCATGTTGACCGGTATGGGTAAGTTGGGCCGAAGGGCCTGTTTCCACACTAGAAGGGCCTGTTTTCCATCATAGAAACATAGAAAATAGGTGCAGGAGTAGGCCATTCGGCCCTTCGAGCCTGCACTGCCATTCAATATGATCATGGCTGATCATCCAACTCAGTATCCCGTACCTGCCTTCTCTCCATACTCCCTGATCCCTTTAGCCGCACGGGCCACATCTAACTCCCTCTTAAATACAGCCAATGAACTGGCCTCAACTACCTTCTGTGGCAGAGAATTCCAGAGATTCACCACTGTATGACTCGATGGCTGTTGTATTTAGCCAGGGCTGTGTGTGCGCTTTGTGGTGGAACCTGTCGGCACTGCCCAGTGACTCAGTCGCTGCATAGAGGATGAACACTAAGGGGTGTCTCCCTGGCGTGTGGCTGTACTCGAGCAAGAATCCGCTTCACCAGAGATGACAAAAGGAACGGGAATAAACATGACTTTAAAAAATCGCGATCTATTTTGGGAAAGTTTGATTATTTTGAGACTTTCAAATGATGATTAAATAGAAGCAGAGAGATCATAACCAGAAGTAATTCTCTCCAGTCACATGCTCACACTTCCAGGCCACCCTGTTTCAGTGCTCGCCTCACAATTCCCTTGACCACTGGCCACGCTCGGGTCACCGTGCTTAATGTACACATTAATGGACATGTTACAGGGAAGGTATGGTCAAGCTTGCAAAGGTTCAGAGAAGATTTACGAGGATGTTGCCAGGACTATAGCTTGTGAGCTACAGGGAGAGGTTGAATAAGCTGTGTTTCTGTTCCTTGGAGTGTGGGAGGACGAGGGGTGATCTTATAGAGGTGTATAAGATCATGATAAAGATGCAGTATAATGTGGATAAATGTGAGGTTATCCACTTTGGTGGCAAAAATAGGAAAGCAGACTATTATTTAAATGGAGGCCGATTAGGAAAAGGGGAGATGCAGCGCGACCTGGGTGTCATGGTACACCAGTCATTGAAAGTACGCATGCAGGTGCAGCAGGCAATGAAGAAAGCGAATGGTATGTTAGCTTTCATAGCAAAAGGATTTGAGTATAGGAGCAGGGAGGTTCTACTTCAGTTGTATGGGGTCTTGGTGAGACCACACCTGGAGTATTGCGTACAGTTCTGGTCTCCAAATCTGAGGAAGGACATTATTGTCATGGAGGGAGTGCAGAGAAGGTTCACCAGACTGATTCCTGGGATGTTAGGACTGTCTTATGAACAAAGACTGGATAGACTCGGTTTATACTCTCCAGAATTTAGGAGATTGAGAGGGGATCTTATAGAAACTTACAAAATTCTTAAGGGGTTGGACAGGCTAGATGCAGGAAGATTGTTCCCGATGTTGAGGAGGTCCAGGACAAGGGGTCACAGCTTAAGGATAAGGGGGAAATCCTTTAGGACCGAGATGAGAAGGACTTTTTTCACACAGAGAGTGATGGGTCTCTGGAACTCTCTGCTACAGAGGGTAGTTGAGGCCAGTTCATTGGCTATATTTAAGAGGGAGCTAGATGTGGCCCTTGTGGCTAAGGGGATCAGAGGGTATGGAGAGAAGGCGGGTACGGGATACTGAGTTGGATGATCCGCCATGATCATATTGAATGGCCTACTCCTGCACCTAATTTCTATGTTTCTATGAGAGGAATCGATCGGGTAGATGCACAGAATCTCTTGCCCAGTGTAGGGGAATTGAGGACCAGAGGACATACAGTAGGTTCAAGGTGAAGGGAAAAAGATTTAATAGGAATCTGAGGGGTAACTTTTTCATATACAGGGTGGTGGGTGTATGGAACAAGCTGCCAGAGGAGGTAGTTGAGGCTGGGGCTATCCCAATGTTTAAGAAATAGGTACATGGCTAGGACAAGTTTGGAGGGATATGGGCCAAACGCAGGCAGGTGGGACGAGTGTAGCTGGGAAATATTGGCCCAGTGGGCAAGTTGGGCCGAAGGGGCTGTTTCCACACTCTATGACTGACAGTTTGAAAAAAAAAATCTGGTTCTGCATATTCCTGGATTGCATCTAAATGAACAATAATTTGACATGGTTTTGGTTGGTTGGACCATGTGTCAGTTTATTTCATCATGTTGGCCGTGGCTTAACATGTGCAGAAGCAATGGTGTTATAATACATAGTGGTGCAGGCATTAGTGGGAGCTTCTAGGTTTCAAGGTCAGCGCATTGTCACATGTGCCAATTGAGGAGTGGACTGGCATTAGAGTCATTGGTGACACCAGCACATTTCACCAGTCACCGTCGGATTTACTCGTGCCATAGTTATACAAAATATTCCTGACAATTGCCTGCCTGATTTCCATCATCTACCCAGCCACACAAACCTTAAGTGCAGCAGACTGTGTGATGAGCTACAGACCCTGTCATTAAGTGAAAGCACTTTACTGTACAGAGTGGATAAGCTGGGATTTATCCTGCACTTCTGGCTTTCTGATCAGATTCCGGAGTGCTTCGCTGTAAGTGATTTAAAAACCGTGTCGGATAGTGCATAGGAAAATAACATCATTCCCTCTACGTTTTTTTGTTACTGGAATCGTGAATAAGGCAACCATATACTGAACATAGAACTACAGCACAGGAACAGGCCATTTGGCCCACAATATCCATGCTGAACATGATGTAGAGATAAGCTAAGCTCATCGGCCTGCATGTGATCCGTATCCCTCCATTCCCTGCATAATCCATGTGCCTATCTAAAATCCTCTTCAATGGCAGTATTGTACCTGCCTCCACCACCGCTAGCAGCAGGTTCCGGGCCCTCACTACACTGTATTTGAAGGCTTACCCTGCACATCTCTGCACTTTGCACCTTTCACCTTAAAGTCTTGCCTTCTAGTCTTTGCCATTTCCACACTGGGGTAAAAGGTTCTGATTGTCTCCCCTGTTTCAGTCTCTACAGTTTACCAGCGCGGTGGCCAGCACTGGCCGGTGTGTTTGTGCCATTCATTCAGCGGCAGGTACCTGGGCAATCCAGTCGTTGTAGGCAGACACACGAGTGAAGACAGTGGGCTTCTTCTTGGCATTGCAGCCCAGGCTCGAGACAAAGCTGGCAATTCCGTGCACCTCCCAGCTTCCGTCAGCTGCCTGGCAGTTCAGCGGTCCACCCGAGTCCCCCTAGTGAGAGAAGATTCAGCTCTTACCTCTGTCGGAAGGAACTGCAGATGCTTCTTTAGACACAAAATGCTGGAGTAACTCAGCGGAACGGCAGCATCTCTGGAGAGAATGAATGGGTGACGTTTTGGGTCGAGACCCATCAGGCAGGCATGCAGTTGAGTAAAGCATTGCCATAACCCAAAGAGTTAAACCAGCGTCTGTAGTTCTTTCTGACACATTCTGCCCTGACATTTTTGTTCTTCATTACCCAGATACTGAAATGAGGGAACTGATTAAATCTATTGGTTGTCTCTCACTCCCATTCACCTCTGTTTTAAAAGCAGAGCGGCTTGAATTTTGTGTTCTAGTCTTTGCTCTTTCATTTGGCTGTGTTTTGCATTTTGGGATCTGGCTGTGGTCAGTGATTCCTTTATGGACACGTGTACAGATGTACAGTGAGTTTTCTCGGCATCAGTGGAGTCAAGCATTACCCACAAGCCACATTAGTGAAATAGTCACCGTGATCTTGACTTCAAACAGAGCTGCTGAGAAGAATGTCGGGACGCGCGGCTTAAAGCTGTTACTCACGTTACAGCCAGCAACAATGCCATCACCGCCGGCACAGACCATGGTCTTCCTCACACCAAAGCCCCACCAGTCCAGCTTGGAGCAGGTTTCATGGTCAACGACGGGCAGAAGGGCCTGCTGGAGGTTGTCCGCTATTGGCCCATCAGCTGCAGTGAGGATGAAACGGACACTGATTACGTTTTTGAATACATTGGCGCATTACCTCTCCTTCCTTCAGACAATAGACAATAGGTGCAGGAGTAGGCCATTCGGCCCTTCGAGCCAGCACCGCCATTCACTGTGATCATGGCTGATCATCCCAATCAGTACCCTGTTCCTGCATTCTCCCCATATCCCATTTGCTAAAAAACTTCCTCTGGATATCTTTTCCTTTTTTAACTATGGAATGTCCCAACACCTTGTCCTTTGCCCGATACCCACTGATGTCGCCTCCACAGGTGTCTGTGGCAATGAATGTACAGGCCCGGTGCCGTAAAATGCTCTTCGTGTTGAAACGCTACTTCAGACTGAAGAAAACGTCACCGCAGAGTTGCTGCCTCACAGCGCCAGAGACCCGGGTTCGATCCCAACTATGGGTGCTGTCTGTACGGAGTTTGTACGTTCTCCCCATGACCTCAGTTTCCTCCCACACTCCAAATACAGTATGTACAGGTTTGTAGGCTAATTGGCTTGGTATGAAATGTAAATTGTCCTTGGTGTGAGTAGGATAGTGTGGGTATGCGGGGATCGCTGGTCAGTGCCAACTGGGTGGGCCGAAGGGCCTGTTTCTGTGCTGTCTCTCTAAACTAAACAACATATTGAACTGGAAGAGCTCTCCCCCTTCTTGATCAGCCTTCACTTTGTCACCATCATGGCAAGAGCCACAGGTCTAAATGTTGCCAGCTTCCCATTCACACGTGACTCACTGTAGAGGCGGCCCCACCCTGTGATGTAGCAGGGGTAGTGGTTCGACAGCACGCTGCCCGCTGTGGGAATGCAGCCAAGCTCGATCTCGCTGATCAGCGCTACGGGGCTGGCCAGCCGAATCAGCGCAATGTCGTACCTGTTGGTGAACCAAGAATTTACACATAAACATGCAGAGTTTTAGCAACAGAAACTGGCACGCGCCCAAGCGGGGCAGAACGCACAACTTGCCAGCACTTCTAATGTCACGTTTTTAACCTTGGCGATTCACAGGAAATAAATTTACCAGCCACAACCTGCTGTTAACGTTTACTAAACAAACACCATGGAACGTTATAGATCTTTCCTAAATGATGGTATCATGGGATGTATTGGCCCATGAGATACAGCTTGTGCAGGAAGGAACTGCAGATGCTGGTTTACACCGCAGATGGAAACAAAATACTGGAGTAACTCAGTGGGTCAGGCAGCATCTCTGGAGAGAAAGCTTAGGGGATTTTCGGGTTAAGACCCTTCATTATTCTCATGAAGGGTTTCAACCCAAAACTTCACCTATTTCTTTTCTCCAGAGATGCTGCTTGACCACTAGAGTTACTCCAGCATTTTGTGTCTGTCTTCCATATCATACACTCTCTTGAACGGAGTTTGAATGAGCAACATGTGGCTTCTAACTGATGCATATTGCAGGCAGATCCAACACAGTTAATTCACAAGTATCAACATGAAACATCACCTTGTTTTGTCACTTCAGTTGCAGCCTGCCCTGCTGAGTATTTCCCATATCATGTAGTCAGTGCAGGAGCCTGGCTGAATCTGGGATGAATGTACCTTGAGATCTAATTGTACACCATCCTTCGCCACAAAGTTGTCACTTACCCAAGAGCGACGAGTATTGGGTTCCACTTCTCGTGGACAAACAGGTTTCCTGGAGCAATTTCAATAGCAACAGATCCTGGTTCAGAAGCTCTGAGGTTCTGCTTCCCCAGAACAACCTGATACGTCTTGTCCTTGCTGAAAACAAGAAGAATCAGAACATTCAGTCTTTTGTGTAAATGTTTCTTTCAGCAGCAGAGTAACCTCAGTGAAGGACATTGGCGTTACCCTGCATGGTCGACCAACACTGAGGGAGTCTGTGAGAAGGTTTATGCAGACTCTAGATCTGAGCTGTAGGGAGAGGTTGAGTAGGCTAGGAGGTTATTCCTTGGAGAGCAGGAGGATGAGGAGTGATCTTATAGAGGTGGATGAAACCATGAGAGGAATAGATCGGGTAGATGCACAGAGTCTTGCCCAGAGTAGGGGAAGCGAGAAACAGGATATAGGTTTAAGGTGAGGGCAGGGGTGGTGGGTGTATGGAACAAGCTGCTGGAGGAGGTCATTGAGGCAGGGACTATCACAATGTTTAGGAAACATTTACACAGGTACATGGATAGGACAGGTTTAGAGGAATATATGGATCAAAGGCAGACAGGTGGGACTAATGTAGATGGGACGTGTTGGCCGGTGAGGGCAAGTTTCCACGCTGTATCACTCTAAGGTGAATAACATCAGGACCAAATGTGGGAAAATGGGATCAGCTGAGATCGGGCATTTCAGTTGGCATAGATGAGTTGGGAAGGGCCATGTTCCCAGCTGAATGACTGAGTGTCGGTGACCAGAATCAGTTTGGGACTTAGAATCCTATAGATTACAATGGTGGTGGAATACTGTACGGTGGCGCAGCGGTAGAGTTGCTGCCTCACAGCGCCAGAGTCCTGGGTTCGATCCTGACTACGGGTGCTGTCTGTACGGAGGTTGTACCCCATGACCTGCGTGGGTTTTCTCCGGGTGCTCCGGGTACTCCAAAGATGTACTGATTCGTAAGTTAGTTGGTTTCTGTAAAGGGATCACTGGTCGGTGCCGAGTCGATGGGCCGAAAGGCCTGTTTCCGCGCTGTATCTCGAAACCAAACTCTGAGTATGAGGTCATGTGAAACTGAATCAGCATGTGGCTCTGCAGTCCATCGGTCAGTGTCCATCTTCAAACAAGCAATGTCATTTGTCCCACTTTGCCCGTTCCCTGCTTTTATTTTCCCCCCTTTTCAAGGATAAATTCAAATTTCAGAATTGTTTCTGATTACTGTCACACCTCATGTTCTGCGAGTTGGAATGAACAGTGAGGGGTTGTGGATGGAGGGTGCAAAGTACACGTGTCATTCATTCAATTAAACCATTAGCAGCAATAAGAAGGAACTGCAGATGCTGGTTTATACCAAAGGTAGACACAAAATGCTGGAGTAACTCAACGAATCAGGCAGCATCTCTGGAAAAATGAATAGGCGTCTTTTCTGGTTGGACTAAGGAAGGGTCTCAACCCGAAACGTCACCTATCCATGTTCTCCACAGATGCTGCCTGACCCGCTGAGTTACTCCAGCACTCTGTGTCTATCTTTGAACCATTAGCAGTTTTGGACGGTATTGGACAAAGAAGGTGCGATGAGGGGTGACTTGCTGTTCACACACAGGACGTCTGTTAGTTTGTCCCATGGATAACTAACTCACCTGATGCAGTGGGCAGCGGTCATCACCCAGTTACTGGCAATCAGAGAACCTCCACAAGTGTGACGCCACTCTCCATTTCTCAGATATTGAAGAGAGACCTTGTTGAAGGAGAAGCAAGAAAAACACGATTAAGATGCCAGATCTGAAGTAAACTAAATGTGCTCAGCAAATACAGACCTGCTCCCTGTCACGGTTTGTGAAATGAATGTCCCGGGAAGATCAGGGAGTCAGAACCACTGAACTATCCTGTAGCAACAGTATATGCAGAAGGAACTCAGTGGGTCTTCAGACTGTACTTTAGACTTTAGAGATTCAGCGTGGAAACAAGCCCATTGGTCCACCGAGTCTGCGCCAACCAACCATCACCCTGTACACTAGGTCTGAAGAAGGGTCATGACCCATTCCTTCTCTCCAGAGATGCTGCGTGTCCCACTGAGTTACTCCAGCACTTGGGTGTATCCCCGCACACTAGAGCTATCCTACACCCACTAGGGACAATTTCTACCAAAGCCAATTAACCTACACCTTTGTCTGAAGAAGGGTCTCGACCTGAAACGCCGCCTATCTCCTTCGCTCCTTAGATGCTGCTGCACCCGCTGAGTTTCTCCAGCTTTGTGTGTAACCCGCGATTCTCCAGCATCTGCAGTTCCTTCTTTAACTCTCAACATACACCTTTGGTGTACGCCTTTGGGGTGTGGGAGGAAACCGGAGCACCCGGAGAAAGCCCACGCAGGTCACGGGGAGAACGTACAAACTCCGTACAGACAGCGCCCGTAGTCGGGATGGAACCCGGGTCTCTGGCGCTGTGAGGCAGCAACTCTACCGCTGCGCCACCGTGCCGCCATACTTAATACAACATTTCAGGGAATATTGACATGGACAACACGTTGTGTTAAAGAAGGAACGGCAGATGCTGGAGAATCGAGGGGTACACAAAATGCTGGAGAAACTCAGCGGGTGCAGCAGCATCTATGGAGCGAGGGAGATAGGCAACGTTTCGGGCTGAAACCCTTCTTCAGACATGGACAATATGTTTGGTTTGGTTTGGTCAATGTCACCCAACTCCTTGCTGTGTTGATGAGCAGCCTTGCAGTAGTCCTTGCCCACCACCAGATGGTGGTGTTCCTCTTCTATATATTTACAACTTGCATCAGCAATGGAACCACAGCATTACTGTGGCTGAGAACAGGACACCAAAGCTGCAATGGACTGCTCCATTTAAGTGGCTTTGTTTAATGTTCAGTGTTTTATGTGTCATTCCTAACTGTCACTGTATGTCATGTTGTCACTTGCGGGTGGAGCGCCAAGGCAAATTCCTTGTATGTGAATACTTGGTCAATAAACTTATTCATTCATTCATTCTTTTGGATATGCAGGGAATAGAGAGATAGACCAGCACAGGCCCTTCGGCCCATCATGTCCATGCCAAACATGCCAAGTCAAACTAATCTCCTCTGCCCGCAAATGCTCGGCACCCCAGGGTATTTCCCAGCGACTGCCCGCCCCTTTTCCGGGGTTACGTCCATGCCCGCGTGTCCGTGGAGAGGGAACACGCGGTGTCCGTGGAGAGGGAACACGCGGTGTCCACAGGGATGGTGGAGGCCGTCTGTGAACGCTGGTCACCGCAGGAGGTCGAATGTATTATTGATAAAAATGTTAATATTTTAATTTGATAACATTCTTTGTAAAATGCCAATATAGGTATTCTCTGATCGTGTTACTACTTTGTATTTGTTTGTTCTGAATAAAAGCATTTTGTAAGGGGGGGAAAAAAAGGTAATTGCAGTGTTGGGGCGCCCCACTAGAGGGCGATACTGAGATAAGAGGGGGGAAAGTTTAATGGAAGACAGATGCTAAACGCTGGAGTAACTCAGCGGGTCGGGCAGCATCTCTGGAGAGGAGGAATGGGTGACATTTCGGGTCGAGACCCTTCTTCAAAGTTTAATGATGTGTGGGGCCGGATTTTGTTTCACACAGAGGGTGGTCGTGGAGGCAGATATGATAGTTGGTTTAAGAAGTTTTTAGATCGGTGCATGGAAGAGCAAGGAATAGAGGGAGATGAGATCAGTTTAAATTGGCATCGTGACCGGCACAGACTTTGCGGGCCGAAGGGCCTGTTCCTGTGCTGTTCTATCCCTCCATTCCCTGCATGTCCATGTGCTTATCCAAGAGCCACGTAAATGCATGGTGCATGAGCAGGCCATTCAGCCCATTGCATCTTTACTGTTCGGAGTGGATGAGAATGTGGGATAACATAGAACTAGTGTGAACGGATGATCGATGGCCGGCATGGACCCGGTGGGCCGAAGGGCCTGTTTCTGCGCTGTATCTCACAACTAAAACAGAAGGATCTGCCTTCACTACCTGCCCCTAGCAGCGATTGGTCAACATGTACCGAGCTGATCGCAGTAAAGTCCGATCACAAATAATGGGAGGGTCAGCAATGAGAAGGATTGTTGTCTGGTTGTCGAGTAGTTGATGCTCCAGAGGACCACCTGTTGTAACCGAGCCTTTGGTGAAACGCCGTTTGATATCATTCCCTTGAACTGCTGTGGAGCATGTTCGATTGTTGAAGATGCCACAGAAACCCTGACCAGCCCTGTCGCGGGGTCCGATGGCCGGCGCGAGGGAGCTGATCGCCCCGATGCGGAGGGACCAAACGCCGCTGGCTACAGGAGTCAAGATTGTCCCGTCAACGGAGGGCTCAAGGTCCCCACCGCGGGAGAGCAAAGAAGGGAGAGATTGAACTTGTTTTCACCTTCCACCACAGTGGGGAGTGTGGAGGAGTCACTGTGGTGGATGTTTATGTTAAAATGTATTTGGTGTGTTCTGGTGCTTTTTATTGGTGTGACTGTCTGCAAATGTAATTCCTCGTGTGTTGCAAAACATACTTAGCTAACGGCATATTATTGTGATTATGATTGTAAAATGGATGTCGCCTTGAGAAACTGCGACTGAGCGGTCAGTGCGGTATTTAAAATATTGAAAATTCAGATGTTTTCAAGAGAGAGTTAGATTTAGCTCTTAGGGCGAACGGAATCGAGGGATATGGGGAGAGAGCAGGAACGGGGAACTGATTCTGGATGATCAGCCATGATCATATTGAATGGCGGTGCTGGCTCGAGAGGTCGAATGGCGTCTACCCCTGCACCTATTTTCTATGTTTCTATGTTTCTTAGGATCTGTAATGACTCTGTTCAGTTCAGTTTATTGTCACGTGTACCGAGCTACAGTGAAAAGCTTTTGTTGCGTACTAACCAGTCAGCGGAACAACAATACATGGTTACAATCGATCAATACAATGGTCCACAGTGTACGGACACACGATAAAGGTGCAGGAGCCCTACATGGCAGCCTCACCAACAGCCTGTCTTGTCCTAGTCTCCTTTTGCTGTTTTGGTCTGTGTTTACTTGTATGTTAGTTGTTGTTTTATGTGTGGGGGGGGGGAGGGGGGGTGGGGAAACCTTTTTTATCTCTTCGCTCGGCGGAGAAGCGACTTTTGCCGTATCCTACACCGTCCGCTCTGCGGGTTTAACATCAGGGAGCTGGCGGTCCCTTTGTTAGGGATTGACTTCGGGAGCTCCAACCGCGGGAGCTTCCATCGCCCCGATCACGGGGGAAAAGGAGGAAAGAAGGTAAGGTATTCACCTTCCATTACAGTGGGGAATGTGAGGTCGCTGGAAGAACAAGATGGACGTGCTGCTGCGTTGGTGGGGACTCGGAGGCAGTGCGGTGAGTGCGGTGTTTGCAGGGACATGGCTTCATGAGGACATCCCGGAGTCTGGTGCCAGTGTTGGGGTGGGCAGGGACTGCAGAGAGAGTGACAGCGGTCGGTACAACTGTGGTCACATCACGGTGATGGAGAGCGTGTGTGTGTGTGGCCCGGACATTGAACGATGGCTGCGGGTCTCCGCTGATGCGGTGGGCCCTGGGGATTCCCACACGCCGCTGTGGTGTCCGTTTAAGTTTATGTTTAATCTTTATGTGGTTATGTGTCTTGTGGCCTTATTGTATGACTGTTGGCAAATCAAACTCCTTGTTTGTCTGCATACTTGGCTAATAAATTAATTACAATCACAACTACAATGAAGGGCATGATATGATGAATGTCTAGTGCAAGGTAGAGCCAGTACGGTCCGGCTTTGACCACGTGGAGGCTGGACATTACCTGCCACGGCCAGCTATGGGGCACGGCATCCGTTCCACCCACAACCCTGGAGATGAGTGGAGGGGTAGTGGGCACCCCACATCCCCAAGCTGCAAGGACAACAACACCTCATTAGTTCATCAGTGATAGGAGCAGAATTAGGCCATTCGGCCCATCAAGTCTACTCTGCCATGGCCGATCCCTTATTCTTAGACTGTGACCCCTGGTTCTGGACTCCCCCAAAATGGGGAACATTTTTCCTGCATCTAGACTGTCTAATCCCTTAAGAATTGTATATGTTTCTATAAGATCCCCTCTCATCCACCTAAATCCCTGTGGATACAGAGTTCCGTGGTGACTTAAAATTCCACACTGATTCTTCCACCTTCTACATTTTCACTAGTGATTAATTACCAGTAACTAGTTACATGTGATAGATAAGGATTTATTTTTACCTACAGTATGATTTGTTACTCCTTAACCTCTGGCAATGATCTGCATCCAAACAGAACAGCGTTATCTCTTTGCTTCAATCAAGCAATGTTGTATGACTGCGGCGGTCTCTTGTACTCGATGTAATTCGGAGTAACTTTCTCATTACTGCCAGTTCCACCCAAACAGGTCAATTGAGTCATTCCTCTGTCTCTCCATCTGTATCGCAGTGGAAATCACCACAGAGACTGCTGCAACCTTCCAAAGGCGAGCAGCTTTGTAGGTTAATTGGCTTCTGTAAATAGGCCCCAGTGTGTACTACATAGAACTAGTGTAAGGGTGATCGATGGGCAGTGTAGATGCTATGAGCTGAAGAACCTGTTTCCATGTTGTATTTCTGAACCAAACTAAACTAAACTAAACTAAATCAAACTAAATCAAATTAAATTAAATTAAATTAAACAAAACCAAGATTAAATTAAATTAAATTAAACTGAACTGAACTGAACTCACCTAAAGTTGGTGGTCTTCAGGGGAAGGTGCCAATGCATGGATTCTTGGTCACCATTAGTGTTCCCAGCAGGGTGAGCAGTTAACGGCACTGCTATACGTATGTAGTTTGCTACAGCGCGCCTTATCCCAGCCGCATCAAGTGACTGTAGACACCAACACTCACATCTCTGGGACATCGTGGAAGGAACCCAGAGCCCAGAGACAGGGGAGGAAACCCACCCAGTCCGACAGAGAACGGGTAAACTCCACACAGACAGCATTGGAGGTCAGAACTGAACCCTCGTCGCTGGAGCTGTGAGACAGCAACTACCATGCCACTCGTCACTGTATGGCCCACATGCTGAAAGCTTCATTACCAGAGCTAATACGTCAGATATAGAGGAACGGAAAATGGAAGAGAGCCCCTGTCGGAAGCAGTCTGCCATTGTTGCTCATCACACAGATGGAAAAGCATCATCTGCCTTGTCTGCCAGGGCAGGCTAGCACTCCTTGAAGCGCAGGAGGATGAGGGGTGATCTTATAGAGGTGTACAAAATAATAAGAGGAATAGATCGGGTGTCTTGCCCAGAGTTGGGGTATCGAGAAACCAGAGGATGTAGGTGAAGGGGAAAGATTGAATAGGAACCTGAGGGGTAACTTTTTCACACAAAGGGTGGTGGGTGTATGGAATAAGCTGTATGGAATTAACCCATTTGTGATAGGTGCAGAATTAGGCCATTCGGCCCATCAAGTCTACTCTGCCATTCAATCATGCCTGATCTATCTTTCCCTCTGAACCCCATTCTCCTGCCTTCCCCATAATCCCCGACACCCGTACTGATCAAGAATCTGTCTATCTCTGCTTTAAAAATATCCATAGTCTTGGCTTCCACCTGTGCCGTCTGTGGCCATGAATTCCGCAGATTCACCACCTGTAGACTAAAGAAATTCCTCCTCATCTCCTTTCTAAAAGTACGTCCTTTTATTCTGAGGCTGTACTCTCTGACCTAGACTCTCCCACTAGTGTAGACATCCACTCTACCCGGGCCTTTAACTATTCGGTAAGTTTCAATGAGATCCCCCCCATGCTTCTAAACTTGCCGTGCCATCGATATTCCCTTTGTTCTATCCATCTCTTCCCTATCCTCTGTGGCCGTTTTGTGATCGCCTCTACAAGTCAACAACCTGCCCCTGTCCTGTTTGTTTGTGGGAGCCACTAGCCACTCAGTGGTGGTGTCCCCAACACAGGGCCATTATTTGCTGGTGAAGAGAGAGCGAGAGAGAGAGAGAGAGAGAGAGACACACGGACCAAACTAGGCAAGGTGAGTACTGAACCATGTGCTTACCGCCAGCCAACAGCAACGTCGCAACCACGAGTGAGATCATTTCTCCACCGGCCAGGCACGCCACTGGCTGCAGTGACATTTATAGAGAGATTACCGCCACCTTATCTGACAGATGATTAATCAGGGTCTGAAATTAGCTGCAGAGATGAAAGGCCAGAGCCGCACACGTGACAGGTTGTCCCTGGACCGTTCACAGCTGCTAAAGTTACACTGGGTCACGTTGACCATGGTGACTCTTCACAACTGAGAATCCAAGGCCACGGGTTATCAGTGAGTGACAAGGCTAGTGACGGGAGGGGCATCGAGGTGACTTTGTATTCAGCTCAACATCAGCCTGGCCACAGCCTCTGTTCTACAGCCTTCCCAAACTAGCCCCAAATCCAAACTCACAATAGCCCCCTTGTCAATTCTTCCCTTCTCTCCCGCTCCACCCCTTCCCCGGGCACTTTCCCTTGCAACCGCAAGAGATGCTACACTTGTCCCTTCACCTCCCCCTTCCACTCCTTTCAGGTACCCAAGCAGTCCTTCCAGGTCCGACAGAGGTTCACCTGCACCTCCTCCAACCTCATCTACTGCATCCGCTGCTCTAGATGCCAGCTGATCTACATCGGTGAGACCAAGCGGAGGCTTGGTGGTCGTTTGGCCGAACACCTCCACACGGTCTGCAATAACCAACCCGACCTCCCGGTGGCTCAGCACTTCAACTCCCCCTCCCATTCCGTATCCGACCTCTCGGTCCTGGGCCTCCTCCACGGCCAGAGTGAGCAACACCGCAAGTTGGAGGAACAGCACCTCATATTCCGCTTGGGGAGTCTGCATCCTCTGGGCTTAAACATTGAATTTTCGCAATTCTGTTAACCCTTGCTGCCTCCTCCCCTTCCCACCTCTCCCTCAACCCTCGGGCCCTGGCATTCCTTCTCTCTCTATCTCTCCCCCACTCAAGTCGCACTAGCTTCTCATTTTCACACTACAAACAGCTTACAATGGCCTGTTTCCTTTATCATCGATACTTTTTTGCATATCTTTCATTCATTGTTCTTTATCTCTCCACATCACCGTCAATATCTCTCGTTTCCCTGATCCCTGACCAGTCTGAAGAAGGGTCTCGACGAGAAACATCGCCTATCTCCTTCGCTCCTTAGATGCTGCTGCACCCGCTGAGTTTCTCCAGCTTTTTGTGTACCCTCACAAAAGTCTAGGAAGGAACTGCAGATGCTGGTTTAAACCAAAGATAGACATAAAAATCTGGAGTAACTCAGCGGGACGGGCAGCATCTGTGGAGAGAAGGAATGGGTGACATTTCAGGCAGAGACCTTTCTTTACACATTCTTCAGACAGGCTGAAACGTCGCCCAGCGTCTGCGGTTAACTTTGAACACCCACAGTCAGCCTAATCGCTGCATTGGAATTTACAAAATGATACGATAGAATTTTGTTTATCCCAGGAGGAAAATTAATTTGCCACCAGTCGTAAACAACACAAAATACCAGAAACTTGGAACATGAAACTAAACTGACGTGTGGTAAGGCTTTGGGGATGTGCAAAGATTGAGGAGGTGGGGGTGGGGGTGGGGGTGGGGGTGTTGGGAATCAGGCTCCTCTCAGCCCCACCTTTCACCTTCAGGCTGTGACAAATCTTGCACAACTGGATATTCTTCAACTTGTCAAGTTGGTTTTCAAGCACGGAGATGATTTGCCTGCAGCTTATTTGTGTTCCCCAGCCAGAGAGAATAAATGGCATAGAGTCGTAGACTGATACAGTGCAGAAACAGGCCCTTCGGCCCAACTTTCCCACACCGGCCAGCATGTCCCAGCTTCACTAGTCCCGCGTTTGGCCCGTATCCATCCAAACCTGTCCTATCCATGTACTTCTCTAACTGTTTCTTAAATGTTGGGATAGTCCCAGCCTCAACAACCTCCTCTGTCAGCTAGTTCCATACAGAACCAGGGGCCACAGTTTAAGAATAAGGGGTAGGCCATTTAGAACTGAGATGAGGAAAAACGTTTTCACACAGAGTTGTGAACCTGTGGAATTCTCTGCCGCAGAAGGCAGTGGAGGCCGATTCACTGGATGTTTTCAAGAGAGAGTTAGATTTACCTCTTAAGGCTAACGGAATCAAGGGATAAGGGGAGAAGGCAGGAACGGGGTACTGATTTTAGATGATCAGCCATGATCACATTGAATGGCAGTGCTGGCTGGAAGGGCCGAATGGCCTACTCCTGCACCTATTGTCTACGTATCCATGTATCCACCACCCTTTGTGTGAAAAAGTTATCCGTCAGGTTCCTATTAAATGCTTACCTCACCTTAAAGATTTAATCGGAAGCTGCGGGGTAACATTTCACACAAAGGGTGGTGAGTTTATGGAAAAGGCTGAATCGAATTAACCCATTTATTTTGTTCATAAGTGATAGGAGCAGAATTAGGCCATTCGGCCCATCAAGTCCAGCACCATTCAATCATGGCTGCTATATTTCTCCCTCCTACCCCCATTCTCCTGCCTTCTCCCCATGACCCGTGACACCCCGTCCCACCCGTTCAAATGTCTGTGGGATGTGGGTGGCAGCCAGGGGTGGGAGGGGGGTCACAGGGAGAACGTGCAAACCCCACAGACACCAGCTGGGATCAGGACTGAACCCTGGTCGCTGGCGCTGTGAGGTCGTGGCTCTACCAGCGACACCAAGCTGCCATCCACAAAGAGGATCCAGTCAGCTTCAATTCGTCCCACCTCCCTATTTTGAGAAGCGGGTGGTTATGTGGAGATCCGCTGCGTACTGTGTGGACCTGGTCTACTCCTCATGTGGGCAAACAGCAGGTTTACATTCTAATTGGTCAGCCTTTAGTTACATACAGGTACACAAGATTGACAGCAATGTGAACACGGTGCTCACTGCAACAAACAGTACACGTCTTCCAACAAGCAACAGAACTCAGACACAAAATGCTGGACTAACTCAGCGGGACAGGCAACATCACTGGATAGAAGGAATGGGTGACGTTTCCGCTTGAGACGGTCTGAAGAAGGGTCTCGACCCGCTGAGTTACTCCCGCATTTTGTGTCTATCTTCGGTTTAAAGCAGCATCTGCAGTTCCCACCTACACGACCTATACCTGTCTTTATACACTTCTATCAGTTCTCCCTACAATCTCAGGTGTTCCAGAGAAAACAATCCCTGTCTGTCTGTAGCTAATGCTGCCAAATGCCGGCATTATTCTGGTAATCCGTCTCTGCATCTTTCTAAAGCCACCACATCCTTGCAGTCACGGGGTGACCAGAACTGCACGCTGTACTCCAAATGTGGTCTAACCAACGTTCCCCTGATGCTGCATCATCATTTCCTGACTCCTCTTCTGAAAGCCCTGACCCATCAAGGCAAGCATACGCCTTCTTTACCACAGATAGATCTTTAGTGCCACTTTCAGCGAGTTAGGGCGAGGACTCAAGATCCCTGTGTACATCAATGCTGTAAAGGGCCATGCAATGCATTATATATTGACCCCTCAAGGTGCAACACTTGCTGGGATTAAAGTCTATCTGCCATTTCTCTGCACATTTCTGTAACTGATCTCTCTCCCGCTGTAAACTTTCACAGCCTTGCTCACAGTCCGTGACCTGAGTTACCTTAGTGTCATCTGCAAACTTACTAACCAACCAGTCTACTTCCCGCGGCCTATGATCGGGAATAGAGTGGTGTTTCCTGCGGGGATTCTCCAGAACCCCAGCTTCGGCGGCGGAACAGCACTGAAGCTCCATCGCGGAGTGGGCGATGCCTTATCCGGGTCGCCGTGCGGTAAGCTCCGGAGTGCCAAGACCGCCGACTCCAACATCGCGGAGCTGTGGTCGTGGAGCGTCCAACCGTGGGCAGCGCTGACTTAACATCGCGGAGCCTGGGATCGCTCGCCGGGATCGCCAGTGTCGGAGCTACGACCAGCGCGGCCTGCGGACTTCGGGAGCCGCGGTGTCCGGGGAGGAAGCGGCCGTTCCAAGCCGCTGAAGAGAGTTCTCCCGATGCCGGAACTCCATCATGTGGCGCGAGGGCGTGAAACATCGGCCCCCGTTATGGCGAGTGCGGAGCCGCAAATAGGTCCCGACCTCGGGTAAGCACAGAGGAAGAGGACGAGGACGAGGACTGAACATTTTAGTGCCTTCCCTCTCAGTGGAAGACGCTGATTCTACTGTGAGGGGACGTTTCATGTTAAATTCTATAGTGTGTTGTGCATTTTCTCTTTTTTCATTTTATACGGATGTATGGAAACCTAATGTATTCTATGTAAAGCCCTTTGGTTTCAACGCGAGTTGATTTAAATGTGCTATATAAATAACATTTACTTACTTACTGTGTCCAGGTCATTTATCTACATCATGAGCAGCGGTGGTCCCAGTACCTGCGCAACTCCACCAGTCACAGACCTCCGGCCTGGATATTGTCCCTCCACCACAACCCTCCGTCTTCTATCAGGAAGCCAGTTCTGAATCTATACGAGCAAGTTACTGGTAATCCCGTGCATCTTAATCTTCTGGATCAGCCTACACGGGGGACATTGACAAATGCCTTAGTAACATCCATGTAGATAACATCTACCACCCTACCCTCATCGATCCTTGCCACCTCATCAAAAAAACTGGACCAAGTTAGCAAGACACGACCTGCCATGTACAAAGCCATGCTCACTATCCAGAATTATCCCAATCCTTCCAAATGGGAATTCTATCCAGGGGATGGATCTAATCCCATTGATCCAATCTGTTCACCTGACCCTCCTCTGCCAATCATGTGGTCCTTACTGACACCTTGTGCCCTGATGAACCGTTCCACAGCTAATCTGAGCTCTGGTGGGATGGATTATTGGTGAATCTGTACAAGCTGGTAGCCTGGTTGTGTTGGAAGCAACTGCAGATGCTGCTTCACACTCAATATCACCACAAAGTGCTGGAATAACTCAGCGGGTCAGGCAGCATCTCTGGAGAGAAGGAACAGGTGACACTTTCGGTCAGAACCCCTGGCCATTGCCAACATGATATTTGCACAAACTGGATGTGTTCAGAAGGGCGGAGGTAGGTTCACAAACCAAGAAGCAAGAAGTAGGATCAAGTATCAGATTGTGATCTCGGTCCAAATATTGGACTGCGTTTTATCTCAGGTGTGGCTTGAATGAATGAATGAACACCTGTGTCAACAAGGGCATTTGGATAACAGCAGCAATTATTAGGACAACCTGACTCCAGATTGTTCCTGAGAAACGCAGCAGGAATTTTCAGTGTTGACTGGCCATATGTTACAGTGAAAACCCAACATCACGAACATGTTCAGCAAAAGAGCACTCAGTTGCTGAAACAATGGAGCTTTATGCTCATATCCATGGCATCTGCTAAGTCATTCTCTTTCACACAAAGGGTGGCGGGTGTATGGAACGAGCTGCCGGAAGAAGTAGTTGAGGCTGGTCCTATACAACGTTTGGGACGGGTGCATAAATGCGACAGGTTTGGAGGGATATGCGCCAAATGCAGATAGGTGTGTCTAGTATAGATGGGAGATGTTGGGCCGAAGAGCCTGTTTCCACACTGTATAACTCTATTCATCTGAAGTAATCTGAACCACATCCAGAGATCAGTGCTGATCTACGATCTACCTCATTGGTGACCCTCGGACTATCCCTGATCGGACTTTACTGGCTTTACCTTGCACTAAACGTTATTCCCTTATCTTGTATCTGTACACTGTAAATGGCTCGATTGTAATCATGTATTGTCTTTCCACTGACTGGTTAGCGCGCAACAAACGCTTTGGTGGCACGGTGGCGCAGCGGTAGAGTTGCTGCCCCACAGCGCCAGAGACCCGGGTTCGTTCCTGACTACGGGTGCTGTCTGTACGGAGTTTGCACGTTCTCCCTGAGACCTGCGTGGTTTTTCTCCGAGATCTTTGGTTTCCTCCCACACTCCGCAGGCGTACAGTTAATTGGCTTGATATAATTGTAAATTGTCCCTAGTGTGTGTGGGATAGTGTTAGTGTGCGGGTTGGCACGGACTCGGTGGGCCGAAGGGCCTTTTACCGCACTGTATCGCTGAACAAACCTAAACTAAGTTGCTGAAACAATTGAGCTTTATTCTCATTCTCCGTGACGTCTGCGAAGTCATTCATCTGCAGTATTTAATAAAAGCAGTAACTCGACAACTCCCAGTGTTCAGTGTCACACAGAATTCTTCATGGTCAGCTCTTGTATTTTAAGGTTTATTTTAATTTGGCAAATACACAGCTAAATTGTGGGTGTGACATTACCACAAACACTGAAGGAGTTGCATGAAGAGCTCATGTAGTGAGTAGTGAAAGAACTGCAGATGCTGGTTTACACCGAAGATTGAAGATAGACACAAAATGCTGGAGTAACTCAGCGGGTCAGGCAGCATCTCTGGAGAGAAGAAATGGGTGACGTTTCAGGTCATAATCCAAAGAATTAGAGTTTTGACCATTCCTTCTCTCCAGAGATGCTGCCTGTCCCGCTGAGTTACTCCAGCATTTAGTGTCTATCTTCGATGTAAACCAGCGTATGCGGTTAACTTTGTACACACACAGTCAACCCAATCACTGCATTGGAATTTTCGATACGATACGATAGAAGTTTAATTATCCCAGGAGGAAAATTAATTTGTCAACAGTCGTAAAAAACACGAAGTACCTGAAACATGAAACATGAAACTAAAGTGACGCGTGGTAAGGCTTTGGGGATGTGCAAGCATTGTGGGGGTGGAGGGGACATCAGTCTCATCTCAACCCCATCCATCACCTTCAGGCTGTGACAAATCTTGTACAACTGGATATTCTTCAACTTGTCAAGTTGGTTTTCAAGCACGGAGATGATTTGCCTGCAGCTTATTTGTGTTCCCCAACCAGAGAGAATAAATGGCATAGAGTCGTAGACTGATACAGTGCAGAAACAGGCCCTTCGGCCCAACCTTCCCACACCGGCCAGCATGTCCCAGCTTCACTAGTCCACCTGCCCGCCTTTGGCCCGTATCCATCCAAACCTGTCCGATCCATGTACTTCTCTTACTGTTTCTTAAATGTTGGGATAGTCTGAAGAAGGGTCTTGACCCGAAACGTCACCCATTCCTTCTCTCCAGAGATGCTGCCTGTCCCGCTGAGTTACTCCAGCATTTTGTGCTCCATTAAGACAGTGGGGAATGGCCAGGTGGCTCGTTACCTTCACCTGTCCAGCTCTGGTGTCAAGACTTTGACGGTACATGTGCATTCTCAGCACATCTTCCCACAATCTGCAGTGAATTGATTCCTCTCTGCACAAATCTTGTACACAAACCGTGTGAATGCCAACAGGTTGGAATGCATGCTTTGGACTTCTAAACCATATTGTCACCTGTTGTGGCTGTGTGCGATATGAAGGTCTCTAATTGGATTCTCATTGTGCAGTTTAAGAATCAGACGACATTATATTTTGTTATTATTGTGGAAATCTGGATGACTTCACTGCAAACTTTTTATTCCTTTATTCCCGTCCTCTGATTCACCGCGTTCTGTCCGGGTAAGCGATGTGGTGATCAAAAGATCATTATCGAAGCAATGACCTCATTTAAAATTGTTCCTACAGCTGTTGCAGGGTTGTTCTTGTTTAGTATCCCGGCTCATGGGACTGATTATATCCGCGGCTCAAACTAGAATCAGGAGGCGCCCACTGTAGATAAAAAGTTCAAACCAAACCAATCAAACTCATCACAAACCTTCACTTTGGTCCATTTCAGTTCTTGAGCATCGCAGACACGAGGTTACGGGGAGAAGGCAGGAGAATGGGGTTGAGAGGGAGAGATAGATCAGCCATGGTTGGGACGAGGGGATTGATGGCTTTGTGGCCAAGTTTGCGGGTGATACGACAATAGGTGGAGGGGCAGGTCGCGTGGAGAAAGCAGGGACTCTGCAGGAGGACTAGGACAGGTTGGGAGAGTGGGCAGACAAGTGGCAGGTGGAATATAGTGGAGCCAAGTGTGGAGTCACGCATTGGTCGTAGGAATAACGGCGTAGACTATTCTCTAAATGGGGAGAATCCATAAATCGGGGGTGCAAAGGGTCTTGGCAGCTGGTGCAGGATTCCCCAAAAGGTAATCTCTGCTCCCCCTTCCCTCATTTTCCAATTCCATTTGCTGATCTAAACTTAGTTATTTTTCCTTTGAGGTGAGAGGAGGGGTCAGGACTTGTTTGTTTTCGTGCTTGTTTAAGATACAGAAGACATTTTGTCTGATCGATTGAGTTATTAATCTTCATGTTGTTATTAATCTACATGTTGTTTTTCCCACAATTAAGATCGTGTCACTTCTACCTGAAGGTCAATGATTATTCAGGTATAAATATCCATCACCAGGTGTGTGTGGAGGCCCAGCACCTTGCAAACATGATGCGTTTTGCCCTGGCTGCTCTGCTCGTTACAGTCGGTGAGTCCCCTTGGTAACTACGGTACATTCGGCTTCCATCTTACTTGTGGTTCGAAGGTTCAGCAGCAGAGTTTCTTAAAGTCACTATTATGGGACAAAGACCACCCTTGTCTCCCCCACTGAACATTGGAGCCGCTGAAAAGCAGGGGGGGGGGGGGAAGCAAAATAAATGAAAATGGTGAAAAGAAACAGGAAGCATCTTTGCAATCTATAAAATTGGCAAAAGCTTTCAGGAATTGGTTGTAAATCTGAAACTCCACTACACAGAGAAGGAAAGATGTCATTGCTGGAAAGTGTGCTGAGAAGATTTAGGAGGATGTTGTCAGGACTTGATGGCTTAGGGAGAGGACTAGGGAGGGGTTGGGCAGTCTAGGGAGCACACAAGGCTAAGGGGTAGACAACTCAGCGGCTGAGGCAGCATCCATGGAGCGAAGGAAATAGATGACGTTTCGGGTCGAGACCCTTCTTCAGACTAAGGGGTGATGGATTTTACCCAGGGAAGGGGAACTGTGAACCAGAGAACATGGGTTTAAGGTGAGGGGGGAAAGATTTAATACGATCCTGAGGGTGGTAGGTGTATGGAATGAGCTATCAGAGGGGGGTCACTGCGGCAGGTACAATAGCGACAATAATTGGACACACGTGGATAGGAAAGGTTATAGGAAACAGAACTAGCTTAGATGGGGCATCATGGTCTGCATGGACAGGTTGGGCAGAAGGGCCTGTTTCAGAGCTGTATGACTCCAATAGAATTGTTCATTAGTTTACGAAAGTTATGAAAGGTTTGATTGCCTCGCAACCTCTCTGAACTAAGGAAGATACGGTGGTTCTCTTCTAAATCAAAGATTGGCGTTTCACAGAGTGCTGGAATAACTCAGCGGGTCAGGCAGCATCTGTGGAGAACATGGATAGGTGACGTTTCACAGAGTGCTGGAGTAACTCAGCGGGTCAGGCAGCATCTGTGGAGAACATGGATAGGTGGCGTTTCACAGAGTGCTGGAGTAACTCAGTGGGTCAGGCAGCATCTGTGGAGAACATGGATAGGTGACGTTTCACAGAGTGCTGGAGTAACTCAGTGGGTCAGGCAGCATCTGTGGAGAACATGGATAGGTGACGTTTCACAGAGTGCTGGAATAACTCAGCGGGTCAGGCAGCATCTGTGGAGAACATGGAGAGGTGACGTTTCACAGAGTGCTGGAGTAACTCAGCGGGTCAGGCAGCATCTGTGGATGTAAAGGATAGCTGGCGTTTTGGATCAAACCCCTTCTTCAGACGTCTGAAGACAGGACCCGATCTGCAACGTCACCTATTTATTTTCCTCCACAGATGCTGTCTGACCCGCTGAGTTACTCCAGCACTCAGTCTATCTTCAGTGTAAACCAGATTCTGCAGTTCCTTCGCTGATTGTAGGTCTTGTTCTAATTCAGCCGGGTTACAGTAGGGGTTGGATGATTGGGGCTCTGCATCTGTTGGGCAGCGATGGGTTTGGGTGGACAGTCAAGGCTACGTTGTAAAGACATGTCCTTGAGGCTGACACAATGCCGTCTGTTGCAGTGTACGGCTGTGGTACTCCCACGTACCAACCCATCCTCTCCAAGGTTGTCGGTGGTGTGGATGCCAGACCCCACAGTTGGCCATGGCAGGTACGTCAACATGCAAAGCAAACCGCATCGGTCTTTAAAGTTTCTGGTAGTTCGACGTGTTTGAACTGTTGAGTTTTTGCTGCAAGCACGGCTCCTGTGGACACCCTGATGCAGATTGATGGGCACGGTGGTGCAGCGGGTAGAACTGCTGCCTCACGGGGTAAGAGGTTCGATCCTGACCACGGGTGCTGTCTGTACGGAGTTTGTACGTTCTCCCCGTGACCAGCGTGGGTTTTCTCCAGGTGCTCCGATTTGTAGGATAATTGGCTTTGGTAAAGTTGGAGATTGTCCCTAGTGTGTGTAGGATAGTGCAAGTGTGCAGGGATCACTGGTCAGCATGGACTCGGTGGGCCGAAGGGCCTGTTTCTGCGCTGATCTCTAAACTATACCCACGGTAAGAGTCGCTGATCCCGGCCAAGTCTCACCAAGGTGCAAGACCGACCGGCAATAATCGTCCGGAGATTCTGTTCCTGACCTGTACGTGGTGGTCAATGATGGAGGACGTGTACTAATGGTCAATGATCACCTTCGCTCTGAACTGCAGCCACTGGCAAAGTTCTCCATACAGACTGGGGAGGTTCTCTTTGGAAAACCATGTACATGAAGGTAGACACAAAATGCTGGCGTAACTCAACGGGACTGGCAGCATCTCTGGAGAGAAAAAATGGGTGATGTTTCCATTCAAAACCCTTCTTCAGACTGGTTAGGGATAAGGGCAACGAGAGATATAGACGATGATGTGGAGAGATAAAGAACAATGAATAAAAGATATGTAAAAAAGTATCGATGATAAAGGAAACTGGCCGTTGTTAGCTGTTTGTTGGGTGAAAATGAGAATCTAGTGCGACGTGAGTGGGGGAGGGATGGAGGGCGAGGGAATGCCGGGGCTACCTGAAGTGACAGGTGTACATGGACATGAAGATGTTTTTTTCTTATGAAACATTTTTTGAAGAAGGACATTGGAATTTCTTGCAGATCTCCCTCCAGATTTCTCGGGAAGGTCGTTGGAGCCACACTTGCGGGGGGTCACTCATTGACCCCAGATGGGTCATGACTGCCGCACATTGCATCAAGTACGTTTCTCACTGAATCTGCCTGTAAGCTTTCAAGATCAACGTTGGCGGGCTGGTTCCTAGCCAGATCTGTCCTGCTGTTAGTTGAAGATAGACACAGAGTGCTGGAGTAACTCAGCGGGTCAGGCAGCATCCATGGAAAACATGGATAGGTGACGTTTTGGGTCGAGACCCTTCTTCAATTGGACTTCAATTGAACCAATGTGAAAAGGTATAGGTGACGTTTCGGGTCAGTCTGAAGAACGGTTCCGACCCAAATATCATCTATTCCTTCTCTCCAGATATGTTGCCTGCCCCACAGAGTTACTCCAGTAGTTTGTGGTTATCTAGTGTTTATTTTAAGCTGCCACGGTGGTTGGTTCCATAACAATGAGAGATGTGTTTCCTACAAGTCCGTGTTATTAACTGGTCAGCGCAGCTTGAAGCAGCCGCAGTAAGGATCGCACAGGAGTCACCTCACCTTCACCCACACTGAGGACACCGTGCACTGTGCCGTTGGTCTGCAGTGACCTGTCTGGCAGTCTGTAGCCAGACCATTGCACTTTGTGGCTGAGATGAGGCCAGACTCAAATTGCTGGAGTAACTCAGCGGGACAGGCAGCAACTCTGGAGAGAAGGAATAGGTGACGTTTCGGGTCGAGACCCTTCTTCAGACTGCCTGTCCCGCTGAGTTACTCCAGCATTTTGTGCCTATCTCCAATTTAAACCATCATCTGCAGTTCTTTCCTACACGTTCAGTTTTCATTTGAACAGTTTTTAACGGCAAAGATCACAAGTTGTGGTCACGCTTGATTCTTGATTCTTGTGTGAGGTTACGGGGAGAAGGCAGGAGAATGGGGTTAGGAGGGAGAGATAGATCAGCCATGATTGAATGGCGGAGTAGACTTGATGGGCCGAATGGCCTAATTCTGTTCCTAAAACTGCCATTCAAGTGCCAGATATGACCAGTGCCCCCAATATAAAGGCCAATGAAGACCTGATAGACCCTCCTCACAGAGCAGTCTTTCATTCTGTGGCTGCTCAAGGAATTCCTCATCATAGTGCCTCCGATGAAAGAATGTTCTCCCCATCATCTCAGTCCCCACTCCAAGCCCCGGGAGGGGGTTTCTAGTTGTGTACCACTGTGTACCTGTGTAACTGTGTAACTGTGTAACTGTGTAACTGTGTAACGCTGTGATACTGAAGCGTCTCACCGTTGTCTTCCCGCAGCAACAAGTACACCTACAGAGTGGGCCTGGGCAAGCAGATCCTGTCCGAGGATGAAGCCGGCACGGTTTACGCTCCAGTTGAGAAGCTCATCCCCCATGAGAAGTTCAGCATGATCTTTGCTGCCAATGGGTGAGTGATGGAAAGTGTCTGACTGGGGGAAGCGTCAACTGTCCGTGGAGCCAGCGGTGGAGACGTAGGGACGCCGTGTTGAAGGGGAACCTACAAGGAGGAGGTGACACGGTTGGGCCAAGAAGAAGAGGTGGGGGAAGGTCCATGCAGAGATAAACACTGACGTGGACACCTTGGGCCAATTGGCCCGTTTCACTGCTTTACATATTCTGTTGCATCCAGTTACAGAATGATCATGGCAAATAGATAGATTCATGTAGATGTCTGCTCCACAGTGGAGGAGAAGCAGACAGCCACACCAGTGAGTAGGTGTGTGGTGGACAAGTCTAGACCTGAAGGGGTACTGGCCTAGTGTTGAATACTGAGATTTAGGGCGGCACGGTGGCGCAGCGGTAGAGTTGCTGCCTTACTGTGCCAGAGATCCAGGTTCAATACTGACTACAGGTGCTGCCTGTACGGAGTTTGAACGTTCTCCCTGTGACGCCATGATTTTCCCCGGGTGCTCCGGTTTCCACTCACACTCCAAAGTCGTGCAGGTTTGTAGGTTAATTGGCTTGGGTAAAAATTGTAAAAATTGCCCCCAGGGTGAGGGATAGTACTAGTGTACGGATGATCGCTGGTCGGCGAGGACTCGGTGGACCGAAGGGCCTGTTTCCGCACTGTAGCCGTCAAAAAGAAAATGTGTTCAGGGAGGTAAATCTCAGCACTGACATATTTGTCTTTCTTTTGCCAGTTATGATATCGCCCTGGTCAAACTTGCAGAACCGGTGGTCCTGAACGACAAAGTGAATGTGGGCTGTATACCTGCTCCAGGCACTCTGTTACCCAATAACTACAGTTGCTATATCACTGGCTGGGGACTGCTGAAGGGTGAGTCCATCGGATGCATGAGAAGTGGATCATGTCCACACAGTGACTTACAATAAGGCCGTGTTTCCCAACACAAGTATCCAACTAAACTCCTTGATCCAAATGTATCAGCTTGTCTCGGCAATGTAGGTTTGTTAGAGTCATAGGAGAAGAATTAGGCCATTCGGCCCATCAAGTCTACTCCGCCATTCAATTATGGCTGATCTATCTTTCCCTCTCAACCCCATTCTCCTGCCTTCTCCCCGTAACAATTAATGTCCGGAATTATAAAATGGTTATAACTATTGCACGACTCTTTGGAGTTTAACCCGAGCAAGTGTGACAATTTACATTTATACCAAGCCGATTACCCTCCAAATCTGTACGGCCTTGGTGTGTGGGAGGAAACCCACGCAGGTCACGGGGTGAACGTACAAACTCCATACAGACAGCACCCGTGGTCAGCATTGAACCCGGGTCTCTGGCGCTGTGAGGCAGCAACTCTACCGCTGCGCCTCCGTGCCCATTGCAATGGCGGACCAAGGGGGAAGGGTGGAGGTGACTGACTGGTTTTGTTGCCTTGCAGCGGGCGGTACGGTGTCCAACATCCTCCAGCAGGCGTTGCTGCCAGTAGTGGACCACGCCACCTGCTCACAGCCCAGCTGGTGGTGGATGATGGTGAAGGAATCCATGGTTTGTGCCGGTGGTGACGGTCTTGTCTCCGGATGTAACGTGAGTTCACCGGCGCGCTCCCCTGGTCTCCCCGCTCCCCCGGCATCCACGCTTGCAGTGACTGATCCGTGTTTGTGGTCCCCACCCCAGGCTGGGGGTCTGTGGGGCTGGGGGACCCTCTACATCAGGGACCAGGCGGGAGGGTTCTGCATTGAGGAGTCCCATGCAACCTGTTCCTATCCCGGTTCACAGATGGCCAGCCGCCTGTCACTGTTGCGGGCTGGTAGAAGCATAGAAACATAGACAATAGCTGCAGGAGTAGGCCATTCGGCCCTTCGAGCCAGCACTGCCATTCAATATGATCATGGCTGATCATTCAAAATCAGTATCCCGTTCCTGCTTTCTCCTCATATGAGTCTGTGTTCCATGTGTATATGGAGTGTGTGAGGCTGCAGCCACTGTACCAATACCTAAAGGGGCTGCTCCTTGCCTTCTGGTTGCTCTTCACACCCACCACCCTCATCTCTGAACACCCTGTGTGTAGGGGAGAGGGTAGGGCTGAAGATGTCCTGGTTGGGTTGCCCCTGGGCCTGGCCAAGCTGGCCATCCGTAAGTCACAGCGCCAGGCGGAAGAGGAAGCTGCCCGCCCCTATTCTGGGGTTACGTCCGCGCCCGGGTGGGGTTAGAGAGGGACTACGGGCTGTCCACGGGCACCCTGGGGAATATCCGGGACCGCTGGGCACCGCACGGGGGGGGGGGGGGGGGGAGAATGTGGTGGCTTTGGTTATGAACTATTTTGTATCGTACATATTATTGTAAACAATTGACAACATTATGTTTGGTTAATACCAGGGGGACTCTGGTGGGCCACTGAACTGCCGTAACGCTGCTGGGATGTGGGAGGTACATGGTGTGGTCAGCTTCGGCTCATCGCGTTGCAGCCACAAGAACAAACCAACCGTCTTCACACGTGTGTCTGCCTACAATGACTGGATCACCGAGGTACCCGAGCTCAGACACGCCCCTCACTAGAGTTGCAGCTCATTCTATTGTCACCTGTACTGGGGCGCAGTGAACAGCTGAAGATGGGCACAAGGTGCTGGACTCACTCAGCGGGACAGGCAGCAGCATCTCTGGAGAGAAGGAACGGGTGACGTTTCGGGTCCAGACCTTTCTTCAGACCCGTAAGGTCATCCTTTCCTTTTCTCCACAGATGTTGCCTGTCCCACAGAGTTACTCCAGCATCTTGTGTCTGTCGTCTGGTTAAACAGGCATCTGCAGTTCCTTCCTGCAGGGAAAAGCTTTTGTTGCGCGCTAACCAGTCAGCGGAAAGACAATACATGATTACAATCGAGCCAATCGCAGTGTACAGATACACGATGTAGGGAATAATATTCAGTGCAAGATAAAGCCAGTAACGTCCGATCAAAGATAGTCCGAGGGTCTCCAAAGAGGTAGATAGTAGTTCAGGACCGCTCTCTTATTGGTGATAGGATGGTTCAGTTGCCTGATAACAGCCGGGAAGAAACTGTCCCTGAATCTGGGGTGTGGGTTTTCACACTTCTGTACGTTTTGCCCGATGGGAGAGGGGAGAAGAGGGAGTGACCGGGGTGAGACTGGTCCTTGTTCTACAGCAAAGCTCTTGCACTCAACCTTGTGTCACCACCAGCTCTTTAACCCTGTTGCCAAAGTCTCCATTTTAATGCTCCTACCCTCCCTGGCCAACCCCTCCCCCTCCCTGGTCTCCCCCTCCCCCTCCCCTCCCCCTCCCCCTCCCCTCCCCCATCCCCTGTCTCCGTACCTCCCACCCACTCCATTGTGTCTGTAGACGGAATGTCCAGGCAACGTTTTGGGTCGGAGTGAGGCCCAGTGCTGATTGGAGGAATAACACCTCATATTTCGCTTGGACACCTTACACCCCAGTGGTATTAATATTGACATCTTCAACTTCCAGTGACCCTTGCTTTCCCTCTCTCTCCATCCCTGTCCTCCGACCAGTCTGACGGTCCCCTTGTTTGAATTTGTTTGCTTTGTGGTCACCTTCTCCCAGCTAACAATGATCTATTCTATATTTTCCTTGATTCCCATCCCCTTTAATCTATTGTTACACAAAAAGCTGGAGAAACTCAGCGGGTGCAGCAGCATCTAAGGAGCGAAGGAGATAGGCGACGTTTCGGGTCGAGACCCTTCTTCAGACCCTTTAATTTACCCTTGAATCTATTTAAGGGTAATACCCTTTAATCTATTGTTTTCACACCGTGCACTCCCTTATCTCCCTCTCCCCTGACTCTCAGTCTGATGAAGTGTCTTGACCCGAAATGTCACCCATTCCTTCTCCCCACAGATGCTGCCTGACCCGCTGAGTTACTCCAGCACTTTGTGTCTTTTTTGGGTCTGGACTCTTGTTCAGGCTGGGGTTCCTCCAGTACTTTGTGTTTTGCTCCAGATTCCAGCTCCTGCAGTTCCTTGTATCTGCTTTGTGGCTCTGCTTTCTCCAACTCTCTTGCAATCCGTACTTTCCTTTATTTCACTCCTGATGGCTGCACCTCCAGCTCCCATTGGCTCAGCTTTTGGTGACCTATCATTTTAACCCCTCCATAAAGCCTGCCTCCAAGTAGGCATTTTAGGCACTTGTTCTTCTGTGGTTCAGTTACAAAACTGGTCTGGTAATGCTCCTGTAGTTGAACTTAGTTTCATTGGTTTATTGTCCCGTGTACCGAGGTTCGTGAAAAGCTTTTGTTGCGTGCTATTCAGTCAGCAGAAAGACAATACATGATACATGAGCCATCCACTGTACAGATACATGATAAGGGAATAACAGTCAGCTCAAGATAAGTAAAGTCTGTTTAAGGATACTCCAAGGGTCTCCCCTGAGGAAGATTGGAGCTGAGGACCACTCTCTAGTTCCTGCTGGGAGTGTGTTGTGGACCACTTCACTACATTGGCGATGTTCGATCCAGCATCGAGTACCACACGTCAGAATCAAAGCCTTATTTAGTTTACGGTAGGCACAAAACGCTGGAGTAACTCAGCGGGACAGGCAGCATCTCTGGAGAGAAGGAATGGGTGATGTTTCAGGTCGAGACCCTTCTTCAGACTGAAACGGAACCCGACCCTAAACGGATCAGTCTGAAGAAGGATCTCGACCTGAAACGTCACCCATTCCTTCTCTCCAGAGATGCTGCCTGTCCCGCTGAGTTCCTCCAGCATTTTGTGTCTACCTTAGATTTAAACCAGCGCCTGCAGTTCCTTCCTACACACCCAGTTATTTTAGTTTAGTTTAGTGGTACAGCGTAGATACAGGCCCTTCGGCCCGTCGAGTCTGCACCAGCCAGTGATCCCCGCACACTAACACTATTCTACACATGCTAGGGACAATTTACATTAATAAATCTATTCTAACAGTAATTCTTTTACTTTGCAGAAAATGATGAACAATTAAGGTGATCCACACCGAGTTTCTAAAGATTCCAAATACCTGAAAATCAGGAAAAAATAAATAAATGTGTTTTTAAAAATGTGTGGAGCTGTGTGTTGTAGTTATTTGCTAGTGGTCTGTCTCCCTGTACGGCCCGTTGTACTGATCTATGTGAGCTCCACAGGGTGGGTGTGAATGCGAGGGATCGATATTCCAGGAACATCGTACTGTGTTTGTATCACAAACGGCCAAGTCAATGGCTATTTTGAAGGTGTAGAAAGGAACTGCAGATGCTGGTTTACACTGAAGATAGACACAATTGCTGGAGTAACTCAGCGGGACGGGCAGCATCTCTGGAGAATATGGAGAGCTGATGTTTTAGGTTGGAGTCTGAAGAAAGGTCCCGACCCGAAACGTTGCCTATTTCCTTCGCTCCATAGATGCTGCTGCACCCGCTGAGTTTCTCCAGCAATTTTGTCTACCTTCGATTTTCCAGCATCTGCAGTTCCTTCTTAAATGATTGAATGATTGAATGGCGGAGTAGGCTTGATGGGCCGAATGGCCTAATTCTACTAATAATGGCCATGTCCTTCAGAGGTGCTGCCTGACCCGCTTTTTTTGGAAGCCTCATGACTTTATTTAACCCAGTATATTTGTTACTCCACACAAACTCTTACCTGTCCTGTCCTGAATTATTTTATTTAATTCACATGTTTAATCAATAATGTTTTATTATTAGTGTTTAATGTTTTATGTGCCATTCGTGACTGCCACTGTATGTCCTGTTGTTACTTGTGGGCGGAGCACCAAGGCAAATTCCTTGTATGTGAATACCTGGCCAATACACTTATTCATTCATTCATATTGGGGTAATAAGGCACTCAGGTACACACAGATTCTTCCAACCTAATGCATAGCACCCTGTGCACATAGTTAGTTGCCAATTGTCCTGTATTAGCCGGGCATCCCGTTTTTTGGGCTAAATTTGTTTGTCCCGTACGGGACGGCCCTTGTCCCGTATTTGACCGCTACTACTGGGGTCGCGGGGTCCTTATTGTGACATGTTTTACCTCCCCAAGGTAAGAGTCTGAAGAAGGGTCTCGACCCGAAACGTCACCCATTCCTTCCCTCCACAGATGCTGCCTGTCCCGCTGAGTTACTCCAGTGTTTTGTGTCTATCTTGGGTTTAAACCAGCACCTGCAGTTCCTTCCTACACAAGGTATCCAAAGAGTCACCACCTCAAGGGCACCAACAAAGTTCCCATTTTTAACACACTCCATTTATGGCCCCACTTAGTTCCTGGTGGTTCCCCCCACACCGGACCCTCCGTTGTTCCCAGCGGTGTGTCCGTCCTCCAGCTCCCACATGTCCCGCCCTCGATCACCGACCCTCATCGACTGCTATCCCGACCCCCTCGACGTCCGCTGCCGGGTCCATTCCTGACGTCTCCGCGGTGCCCCGCTGACCCAGAGTCCAGCCGCAGGCGATACCGCCCAGCATCTGCAGCTCGCTAAATGCCGAGCTCCACCTCCTGTATCCTCCACTCCGTGGGACTGCACCTGATCTCACATCGCTGCGTAAACTACAGGGCTCCCCCAGTAACAGCGAACCAGTCTCATCCATCTGCCCAGCTGCCCAATACATGGCCCAACAAGTTCATACTCACCCACCACCAGTCATCATTGAGGGTAAAAGTGGGATGACATCTTCAAGAGCGAGTTAGATTTAAATTTGGTGGCAAAAACAGGAAAGTAGACTATTACCTGAATGGTGGCCGATTAGGAAAAGGGGAGATGCAACGAGACCTGGGTGTCATGGTAAACCAGTCATTGAAAGTAGGCATGCAGGTGCAGCAGGCAGTGAAGAAAGCGAATGGTATGTTAGCATTCATAGAGAAGGATTTGAGTATAGGAGCAGCGAGGTTCTACTGCAGTTGTACAGGGTCTTGGTGAGACCACACCTGGAGTATTGTGTACAGTTTTTGACTCCTAATCTGAGGAAAGACATTCTTGCCATAGAGTACAGAGAAGGTTCACCAGACTGATTCCTGGGATGTCAGGACTTCCATATGAAGAAAGACTGGATAGACTTGGCTTGTACTCGATAGAATTTAGAAGATTGAGGGGGGATCTTATAGAAACTTACAAAATTCTTAAGGGATTGGATGCAGGAAGATTGTTCCCAATGTTGGGGAAGTCCAGGACAAGGGGTCACAGTTTAAGGATAAAGGGGAAGTCTTTTAGGACTGAGATGAGAAAAACATTTTTCACACAGAGAGTGGTGAATCTCTGGAATTCTCTGCCACAGAAGTTCATTGGCTATATTTAAGAGGGAGTTAGATGTGGCCCTTGTGGCTAAAGGGATCAGGGGGTATGGAGAGAAGGCAGGTACGGGATACTGAGTTGGATGATCAGCCATGATCATATTGAATGGCAGTGCTGGCTCGAAGGGCCGAATGGCCTACTCCTGCACCTATTTTCAATGTTTCTATGTAACTCCTAGGGCCAACGGAATCGAGGGACATGGGGAGAAAGCAGGAACGGGGTACTGATTCTGGATGATCAACCATGATCACATTGAATGGCAGTGCCGGCTCGAAGGGTCGAATGGCCTACTCCTGCACCTATTTTCTATGTTTCCATGTTTCTAACATAGAACCAGTGTTAATGGGTGATCGGTGGTCAGCATGGATTCAATGGGCCGAATGGCCTATTTCCTTACTGCATCTTTCAATCGATACAATCACCGATGCCTGACTCGAAAGGTCGACTGGGCGGAAAACTCAGGAGCCGAGAGGAACCAAAGTAAACGCAAGTATTCTTTTATTTCAAAAATGTAAATTTCTATCAAAATTACAGATTTATTCAGCACAAATCTATCAGACAGTTTTGTATCCAAAAAGGAAGATTTGCAAACTACTAATGACATCAAAATAATGTAGAAATCAGTGCTGACCCCAACGGGTCTCTATAAATGGGATTCACGGAGCAAGTTTATTAGAAATGAAGTTAGGCACAAAGTTCTGGAGTAACTCAGCGGGACTGGCAGCATCTCTGGAGAGAAGGAATGGGTGACGTTTCCAGTCGAGACCCGTCTTCACGCGGACAGTCGGGGGAATTCTGTGAACACATTTGGCCTCACTCAGAATGCCCGGTCTGAAGAAGGGTCTCAACCCGAAACGTCACCTACTCTTTTTCTCCAGAGATGCTGCCTGTCCCGCTGAGTTACTCCAGCATGTTGGGTCTATCTTCGATGTAAACCAGCATCTGCAGTTCCTGGCTGCCTCACCTCATCTTCTCCTTCCACATCTGGGATCCCCTACCTGCACAAAGGCCTTTGGAGTATCCTCTTCACACCCCCAGCGTCAAGGCAACGGTGAAGGGCAGCTCGTTGAGGTGCTGTTTGGTAGGAGGACAGTTTGACTCAAAGGCCGGCTATTCAAGTACCATTCAACCATTCTAAGCAACGTATCAGGATGCATTGGTTTGGGAACAGCTCCATCCAAGACTGCAGGAAATTGCAGTCAATTGTGGGCGCAGCCCAGACCATCACACAAACCAACCTCCCTTCCATTGACTCCATCTACACCTCACGCTGCCTCAGCAAGGCCAGCAGCATCATCAAGGACCAGTCTCACCCCAGTCACTCCATCTTCTCCCCTCTCCCATCGGGCAAAATGTATAAAAGTGTGAAAACGCACACCTCCAGATTCAGGGACAGTTTCTTCCCAGCTGTTATCAGGCAACTGAACCATCCTACCACAGCCAGAGGATAGTTCTGAACTACTATCTACCTCTTTGGTGACCCTCGGACTATCTTTGATCGCACTCTGCTGGCTTTACCTTGCACTAAACGTTATTCCCTTGATCATGTATCTGTACACTGTAAATGGCTCGATTGTACTCGTGTATTGTCTTTCTGCTGACTGGTTAGCTCGCAACAAAAGCTTTTCACTGTACTTCAGTATACATGACAATAAACTGAACTGAACTGAACAGGGAATTGTAACAAACTATAGTTCCTATTCAATTGTTCCTCATTCAAGCTGCAGTACCATTGTAAAGAGGGTGAGAAGGGGAAAGCTCTTGTAAAATGTTCAAGAAGGAACTGCAGATGCTGGGAAATCGAAGGTAGACAAAAGTGCTGGAGAAACTCAGCGGGTGCAGCAGCATCTATGGAGCGAAGGAAATAGCCCGGTTGTTTTGTGGGCTGGTGTGTGTGAAGTAAATAAGGCAGATGGTTAGGCCGGAGTTGAGCAACGTTTTCATGCATGGAATCCACACCTGCCTGCTGGGAGAGGGCACAGCGCCAGAGACTTAGGTTCAATCCTGACCACGGAGTTTCTACATTCTCCCCATGACCTATGTGAATTTCAGATACATAGATACATAGACAATAGGTGCAGGAGTAGGCCATTCGGCCCTTTGAGCCAGCAATGCCATTCAATGTGATCATGGCTGATCATCCCCAATCAGTACCCATTTCCTGCTTTCTCCCCATACCCCTTGATTCCGTTAGCCCTAAGATCTCTATCTACCATATAACCATATAACAATTACAGCACGGAAACAGGCCTTCTTGGCCCTTCCAGTCCGTGCCGACCATTTATTTCCCCCTAGTCCCATCTACCTGCACTCAGACCATACCTCTCCATTCCCTTCCCGTCCATATACCTATCCACTTTACTTTTAAATGTTAAAATCGATCCTGCCTCCACCACTTCTGCTGGAAGATCATTCCACACAGCCACCACTCTCTGAGTAAAGAAGTTCCCCCTCATGTTACCCCTAAACTTCTGTCCCTTAATTCTCATGTCATGCCCTCTTGTTTGAATCTTCCCTACCCTCAATGGGAAAAGCTTATCCACGATCTACTGTAACTCTCTCTGGAAAGCATCTGGTGTATCGGCCTCCACTGCCTTCTGAAACAGAATTCCACAGATTCGCAACTCTCTGGGTGAAAAAATGTTTCCTCATCTCCGTTCCAAATGGTCTACCCCTTATTCTTAAACTGTGGCCCCTGGTTCTGGACACCCCAACATCGTGAACATGTTTCCTGCCTCTAGCGAGACATTCCAGTTTCCTCCCACACTCCAAAGACGTACAGGTTTGTAGGTTAATTGGTTGGTATATGTGTAAATTGGCCCTAGTGTGTGCAGGGTGTTGTTCATGTACGGGGATTGCTGGTCAGTGCGGACACGGTGGGCCGAAGGGCCTGTTTCTGCGCTGTATCGCTAACTAAAACTAATTATTCGGCCGGTCAGACAACTTGGCGACTGGCACCGTACTGTTTCTTGACCCACTGGAGCCTGAAGATGTGGATGTCAGTTCTCCAGCCTATGGCAGGATCCCAGCAGTACTCTGGGGACAGGATCTTGCTGGGTTTGTGGAGCCAGAAGTACTTGTTGAGATGGCTCTCGTCGTGCCACCGTGCCTCCACCTTGCGCTGCTTGTCCTGTAAGATGCCCCGGTGACAGGCCTCGGTCAGCCGCCTCACGCTCTGCCACGTCCCACCAAACACGGCCGCGTGGTAGTAGAAGTCACCGCGGCTCTGCATGTAAGCCGTGGACTGCGGGTCAGTCTCGTACGTGTACAGGAACCTGGGCCTCCTGTAGAACCAGGCGTGCAGCAGCGCAACCGAATCGCCCAGCGCCTCCGTGCCAAAGCGCCCACTGAAATGCTGGTCCACGTCGAAGCAGAAGATGTAGTCCGCCTCGTTCTTCACTCGAGTCTCGATCAAATCCTTGATCAGCTTCATACGTAACATGGAATTATCCTGCCAGCGGATCTGCCTCTCCACAGCCACGTCCCGCAACACCCCTCTGCCGCTCAGCTTCACACTGATCCTTCTCAGCTTGGCCAGGTCGTCCACAAACACGTAGTAGATGACACGGAACCCGGGCATGAAGTGCTCGTCAGCCGACAGCAAGAAGTGCTCCAGGAACATGTCCAGGTAACTGAAATATACAAAGACAAACAAACTCACCCACACACAAAGATGCTGGAGTAACACAGCGGGACACGCAGGCAGCATCTCTGAACAGAAGGAATGCCTGACTGAAGAAGGGTCTCAACCCTGAGAGGGAGACTAGAGATATGGAAGGGTAAGGTGTGAAAATGACAGATCAAAGCAGACGTTGATCAAGGAAATGTAGACTGGTTCATTGTTGGGTGAGGTGGCAAGGAGGCGTACAAACAGTAAAATTATTCAGGAGGACTAGTGGGAGAACTAGGGTGGGGGAGGGACAGAGACAGAGGAGTTAGAGAAGTCAATGTTCATACCGCTGGGGTGTAAGCTGCCCAAGCGAAACGTGAGGTGCTGTTCCTCCAAGTAGCGCTGGGCCTCACTCTGACAATGGAGGAGGCCCAGGACAGGAAGGTCAGTGTGGGAATGGGAGGGGATTAAAGTGTTTCGTAACTGGGTGATCATATGGGCATTGGCAGACATGTTATTTGAACCCTTCCATATCTCTAGTTTCCCTCTCCCCCGACTCAAGTCTGAAGAAGGGTCTCGACCCGAAACGTCACCCATTCCTTTTCTCCAGAGATGCTGCCTGTCCCGCTGAGTTACTCCAGCACTTTGTGTCCATCTTCGGTGTAAAGCAGCATCTGCAGTTCCTTCTCCAACATATGTTATGTCCACACAACCACCCTTATTGTTGCTTCAGAGCCCAGCGACCACAGACATGTGTGATTGAAGCCCATAGCCAGCAGAAGCCAATGTTGGCAGCCCCAGGTAATGGTCACCAAATCAACCCGTGCCCACCCTTGCAACAACCCATCATAGCTCTCCACTTACACCACTAGTGTTGGCCACAGGATGGCGCAGCGGTAGAGTTGCTGCCTCACATCGCCCGGGACCCAGGTTCGATCCCGACCACGGGTGCTGTCTGTACGGAGTTTGCACGTTCTCCCCCTGACCGCGTGGGTTTTCTCCGGGATGTTCGGTCTCTCCCACACTCCAAAGACGTACAGGTTTGTTGGTTAATTTGCTTGGTACAAATGTAAATGGTCCCTGGAGTGTGTGGGATAATGTTAGTGTGTGAGGTTAATTCACTGCAGGTAGAGTTTGATAATGAAACTGTTTACAGCACGGTATAGGAAAGGTTTGGAGGGATATGGGCCAAACGCAGGCAGGTGGGATTAGTGTGAGCATGTTGGTCAGCATGGGCCAGTTGGGCCGAACGGCCTGCTTCCGCGCTGTCAGACTCTATAACATACTTGCCAACTGCAAAGACCGTGAGACCAATAACAATGTTCCGCTTCTTGTACATCTCATCGTACGCCTCTGCATTAAAGGTGCCATCCCATATGATTGGAGCGTTCCATTTTGTACAGGTTTGCACATCAGTCCTGGTCCTAGAGAGTGGAGGAAAGACAGCTGAGAGAAACAGCCTCCATTTCCACATCTTTCATCTCCAGTTCTGATGCTGTGAAGGGGTTGCCCAGCATTGATGTTCAAGGGTTTGTGTACGTCACTGAAGGCCAACACGCATCTGAGAGCAGCGATGTCAGAGGCTTCGTTGCAAAATGCTGCAATAAGGAAGATAGACACAAAATGCTGGAGTAACTCGGCGGGACAGGCAGCATCTCTGGAGAGCACGAATGGTGACGTTTCGGGTCGAGACCCTTCTTCAGGCTCGGCGTTATTCCCGCTGAGTTGCTCCAGCATTTTGTGTCTATCTTTGGGGTAAACCAGTATCTGTAGTTGTGCTTTTTGGTAGGAGGACATGTTGACTCAAAGGACAGCTATTCAAGAACGATTCAACCAATCTAAGCATTTTATCGGGATGCATCGCAGCTTGGTTTGGAAACAGCTCCATCCAATACCGCAGGAAATTGCAGAGAATTGTGGACGCAGCCCAGACCATCACACAAACCAACCTCCCTTCCATTGACTCCATTTCCTCACGCTGCCTTGGCAAGGCCAGCAGCATCATCAAGGTCACAGCCTGGCCACTCCCTCTTCTCCCCTCTCCAATCAGGCAAAGGGTGGTGCAGTGTTAGGGTTGCTGCCTCACAGCACCAGAGACCTGGGTTCGATCCTGACTACGGGTGCTGTCTGTACGGAGTTTGTACGTTCTCCCCTGTGACCTGCGTGGGTTTTCTCCGGGTGCTCCGGTTTCCTCCCATGTTCCAAATAAGTGTGGGTCTGTAGGTTAATTGGCTTTGGTAGAATTGTAAATTGTCCCTAAGTGTGCGTAGGATAGCGTTAGTGTGCGGGGATCGCTGGCTGGCGTGGAAACGGTGGGCCGAAGGGCCTGTTTCTGTGCTGTATCTCTAAACTAAACTAATGCGCCAAGCTCCCAATGCCCGTTGAAGGAAGGCCAATCCAACAAGTGCCCCAGAAACATACAGATGGCAATTTCAGCCAATGGAAGATTTTCCCCAACAACTTAATCCAAAAGAAAATAAAAGCAACAATTGACAGATGTTTGAGAATAAAATGACACCAACCAATAATCCAGATGGTTGTCGGCATGGTTCCCAGGCTTCATCTTGAATCCTTTGGACAAATGACACTTTTCCATGGGAATGAGGCCTTCCAGAATCCTGAAGGTAGATGGTTGAACGCTGTTAGCTGGGATATCATTAAATGCAACGAAATACAGATGGATTAAATGCTGCTGAATACAACTCCAGTGGGAAGAGTCAGAGGAGGTACAGATAAAGGGCACATCATTTAGTGCAAGATGAAGCTCAAGATAGTCCGAGGGTCTCCAATGAGCTCAGCTCAGTTGGTGGTAGGATGGTTCAGTTGCTCGATAACAGCCGGGAAGAAACTGTCCCTGAATCTGGAGGTTTGGGTTTTCACACTTCTGCACCTCTTGCCTGATGGGAGAGGGTGGGAGAGGGGAGAAGAGGGAGTGACCGGGGTGAGACTGGTCCTTGATGATGCTGCTGGCCTTGTCGAGGCAGCGTGAACTGTAGATGGAGTGTAGAAGTGCAGACAATGCTGCCTCAACTACCCTTTGTGTTGCCCATCAGATTCCTATCAAAAATTTCCCCTCCACCTCTGGTTCTTGATTAACCTACTCTGGGTAAAAGACTGATCTATTGTATTGATGTGGATAGAGATCTGGCTGGCAAACAGGGAGCAAAGACTAGGAGTAAACGGGTCCTTTTCACAATGGCAGGCAGTGACTAGTGGGGTACCACAAGGCTCAGTGCTGGGACCCCAGCTATTTACAATATACATAAATGATCTGGATGAGGGAATTGAAGGCAATATCTCCAAGTTTGCGGATGACACTAAGCTGGGGGGCAGTGTTAGCTGTGAGGAGGATGCTAGGAGACTGCAAGGTGACTTGGATAGGCTGGGTGAGTGGGCAAATGTTTGGCAGATGCAGTATAATGTGGATAAATGTTAGGTTATCCACTTTGGTGGCAAAAATAGGAAAGCAGACTATTATCTAAATGGTGGCCGATTAGGAAAAGGGGAGATGCAACGAGACCTAGGTGTCATTGTACACCAGTCATTGAAAGTACGCATGCAGGTACAGCAGGCAGTGAAGAAAGCGAATGGTATGTTAGCTTTCATAGCAAAAGGATTTGAGTATAGGAGCAGGGAGGTTCTACTTCAGTTGTATCGGATCTTGATCCACACCTGGAGTATTGCGTGCAGTTCTGGTCTCCAAATCTGAGGAAGAACATTATTGCCATAGAGGGAGTGCAGAGAAGGTTCGCCAGACTGATTCCTGGGATGTTAGGACTGTCTTATGAACAAAGACTGGATAGACTCGGTTTATACTCTCTAGAATTTAGGAGATTGAGTGGGGATCTTATAGAAACGTACAAAATTCTTAAGGGGTTGGACAGGCTAGATGCAGGAAGATTGTTCCCGATGTTGGGGAAGTCCAGGACAAGGGGTCACAGCTTAAGGATAAGGGGGAAATCCTTTAGGACCGAGATGAGAAGGACTTTTTTCACACAGAGAGTGGTGGGTCTCTGGAACTCTCTGCCACAGAGGGTAGTTGAGGCCAGTTCATTGGCTATATTTAAGAGGGAGTTAGATGGCCCTTGTGGCTAAGGGGATCAGTGGGTATGGAGAGAAGGCAGGTACAGGATACTGAGTTGGATGATCAGCCATGATCATATTAAATGGCGGTGCAGGCTCGAAGGGCCGAATGGCCTACTCCTGCACCTAATTTCTATGTTTCTATTCTCCACGTGATGCTATACAGCTCTGTAAGATCACCCCTCATCCTCCTGCACTCCATGGAATGAAGGCCTACTCTGCCCAACCGCTCCCTATAACTCAGGCCCCCTAGTCCAGGAAGCATCCTCGTAAATATTCTCCGCACCCAATTCCAGTTGAACAACATCGCCCCTTTAACAAGGAACTGCAGGTGCTGGTTTTCCAAGGAAAGACACAAAATGCTGAAGTGACTTAGGAGGTCCGAGGGCATCTCTGAAGAACATGGATCGGTTATGATTGGGGTCAGGACCATTCTTCAGCCGGTCTACAGATGGATCCAGACCCGGAACGTCACATATCCACGCAGGGCCCTACATCTATCTGACATCAACAACATCCTAAAGACAAAGTCTAGCCCGATCACTCCCACTGCTCTTAACCAATTGCACATTGAAAATTCTGGGTAAACGATTTAAACGTGGCCAAACATTTCTATGGGGCTCAGTCATGCTTTAGCGGAGGAACCTTGGTGCATAGAACTACCCCATGGAACAGATCGAATAAGGGCTTCATGCAGGATGGCCAACCTTACGAAACAGTTGACTGCATCTAATGCATCGTCTCTTAGCAGTTCAGTACAGCATTGTGTTAATGTTTCCAGTTTAATTCAGTTTAGAGATACAGCGTGAAAGAGATCCTTCGACTTACAGAGTCCAAGCAGACAAGACAACCCCATCCATGAACACGATCCCACACACTAGGGACAATTTTACCCAAGCCAATTAACCTACAAATCTGCACGTCTTTGGAGTGTGGGAGGAAACCGGAGCTCCCGGAGAAAACCCATGCGGTCGCAGGGAGAACGTGCAAACTCCGTACAGACAGCACCCGTAGTCAGGCTGGATCCTGGTCACTGGTGGTGTGAGGCAGCAACTCTACCGCTGCGGGATATGTAAGGATGGTGTAACACTTTAATTGGGCAGGGCAACACACAAAAACAGCTGGTATCGAGTCCACATCCATAACATGGGAGGTCGTGTTGCAGTTGTATAAGATGTCGGTGAGACCGCATCTAGAATATTGTGTTCAGTTCTGGGCACCATGTTATAGGAAAGATATTGTCAAGCTCGAAAGGGTTCAGAGAAGATTTACAAGGATGTTGCCAGGACTAGAAGGTGTGAGCTGTAAGGAGAGGTTGAGCAGGCTGGGTCTCTATTCCATGGAGCGCGGGAGGATGAGGGGTGATGTTATAGAGGTGTACAAAATCATGAGAGAAATAGATCGGGTAGATGCACAGAGTCTCTTGCCCAGAGTTGGGGAATCGAGGACCAGAGGACATAGGTTCAAGGTGAATGGGAAAAGATTTAATAAGAATCCGAGGGGTAACTTTTTTACACAAAGCGTGCATGATACAAGCTGCCAGAGTAGTTGAGGCTGGGATGATCCCAATGTTTAAGAAATAGTTAGACAGGTAAATGGATAGGACAGGTTTGGAGGGATATGGACCAAGCGTGGGCAAGTGGGACTGGTGTAGCTGGGACATGTTGGGCCCGTGTGGCCGAGTTGGACCGAAGGGCCTGTTTCCATACTGTGTCACTCTATGAGCACCTCTGGCAGCTTCATAGACATTATTTCCCAATTAAAATTCTAATTCTGCTTTGTTTCAGATTTTAAATCCTGTCTGGTATTAATCTGCACTTTGTATTACATTGGGCCAATAGTTTCTCCTGAGAGGAACGACAGGGGCCAAACTGAAGGAAGAGTTATTGATATTCCTACATTTCTGAGAGGTTGCAGTTTGAGAATGTTCGGTAATGCAGAATTATGTAAATTAGAAAGACATTTCCTGTTCACTTCAATGGAAACTGTTGATTGCATTCCAAGGTTCAAGAATTTCTGTCAAAAACACTTAAAATAGATCCACAATCATGTGAAATAGTGAAATATCATTTTATTTACAACTACATTGTAGATTCTGGCAGAGACGGACACAACGTGTCCTTTGGTGGAGATTTCACAACCATGTGGACAAATCACCTGCGCTAAACCAGCTCCAAGCTGGGGCTCGTTGGATGAAGAGAATGATGAGGCAGAACGTATTTCTCTTGGTGAAAGGTCAGCACGGTGGCGCAGCGGTAGAGTTGCTGCCTTACAGCAGTTGCAGCGCCAGAGACCCGGGTTCCATCCTGACTACGGGTGCTGTCTGTATGGAGTTTGTAAGTTGTAAGTGTGAGTTTTCTCCAAGATATCCTCCCACCCTCCAGAGACGTACAGGTTTGCAGGTTAATTGGCTTTGGGTATATGTGCACATTGTCCCTAGTGCGTGTAGGATAGTGCTAGTGTGCGGGGATCGCTGGTCGGCGTGGACTCGGTGGGCCGAAGGGCCAGTTTCCATGCTGTATCTCTAAACTAAACTTAACTAATCTAAATTTGAGAGTTGCTCGTGTCTTTGGAACCTTTCCTCAGAAGGCCGGTGGAAGCAGAATCTCCTTGACGTAGTTTCATAAGCAACATGGGTACAGATACGTGGGAGCGCGGAGCTGAAGTTCCAATCCGGCCAGCCATCATCTTGAAATTTTACTTTCGCCTCAAATGTTGTCTGACCTATTGGTTCAAGTCTTGTCGTGTTTTGTTCCACAAGGTGCAATGAACATTATTTTTGAGGACCTGGCCCAACACATTGGATAGGAATGGTGTAGATGGGTGAGGGCCAAATGCTGGCAAATGGGACTAGCTTACATGGGGCAACTTGATCGACATGGACCAGTTGGGCCGAAGGGCCTGTTTCCCTGCTGTATGACTATGACTATATCTTCAAGGGTGTCAGGGGTTATGGGGAGGAGGCAGGGGAATGGGATTTGGTGTGAGAGATGTATCAGCCATGATTGAATGGCGGAGTAGACTTGATGGGCCAAATGTCTTAATTCTGCTCCTATCGCTAATGAACTTCCACACTAAAATAAGAAATGTGTATGGCACAGTGAGAGGCTTCTGTGTGTCACAGCTATGAGGATCTGTCCCGACCCAAAACATCACCCATCCATGTTCTCCACAGATGCTGCCTGACCCGCTGAGTTACTCCAGCACTCTGTGAAACGTCACCTATCCATGTTCTCCACAGACGCTGCCTGACCCGCTGAGTTACTCCAGCTTTTAATGTCTATCAGCAGCTGGCATCATTTGGGCCGAATGGTTGATTTGAATGCTGTAGTCTCAGCCCTGACCTGGAAACTCTCTAAGGTATGTACTGCCGAACATTGGCAAACAAACCCTGCATTATTTTGTATAAACAAAATCAAAACACATAGCTGGAACAGTTGTTAAGTAACTTTGAGGCTCAGTCGTTGGAAATGGACATCAAATCTTTGTTTACCTACAAGTTTATTGTTGCTATTATTTCAGCCCTCTGCCTGCAGGCAATGCTTATAAAGTCGCCTTTATTTTCTGCACCTGCCTATTATGTTCATGCTGGCATTTTATCAGATAAAAGGCTGGACATTGTTGCAACTTAATATTTCATGATTTTGCTTCAAATGACCCGTTTGGGGAGCTGCCATCTCTTCATACGATCACAACGTTTCAGTTGCACAAGCTGAGAGAGAACATTCTTCAGAACAGTTCCTTTGTCTGTCGTTGGACTGGGATCTTTCCCGACATCGTCCAGCATTGATCAGGGTTGTTGCAAGACTTAATGCAGAAGATGCTCTCTGTGAGGGGACACCACTTCCAGCGTTCGTTGGAGAGGGATTATTAAATAAAGACCAGGCAGCTGAACAGGCCCATGTGTGGATCCTGGCCAGTTTAGTAGCCATACAGCACAGAAACAGGCCCGCCCTTCGGCCCACCAACCAGGGATCACCCCGTACATTAGTTCTATTTTACACCCTAGGAATAATCTATAATTTTACCGAAGCCAATTAACCTACAAACCTGTGTGTTCTTGGAGAGTTAGAGGAAACCGGAGCTCCAGGAGAAAAGGCCACTGGGTTACAGGGAGATCGTACGGACAGTCAGGATTGAACCAGTGTCTCTGGGGCTGTGACGGACAACTCTACCGCTGCGTCACCGTGCCGTCCTATACTGTAGTGCACGGACTACATTATAACCAGAGAGCCATAGATACGGTAGACAGTCAGAACAGGGCAGAGAGTGCTGGAGTAACTCAGTGGGTCAGGCAGCATCTGTGGAGAACGTGGATAGGTGATGTTTCAGGTTGGGACCTTCCTTCAGACTGATTGGGTGTGGGAGGGGTAGCGGGGGGGGGGGGGGGGAGGGGTAAATAGAAAGATGGGAGAGAGGAGAGGCTGGACAAGCATGGCAGGCAATAGGTGGACACAGGCAAGGGGGATTTGATAGTCAGATGGTTGGGACAAAGACCAGAGATTAAAACCAAAGGTGTTAGAGAAGGGATTGAAGTTGCAAATTGGGAAGGCAGATAAAGGAATGTGGGTGGACGGGGTGGGGAACAAATAGGTGTGCGTTCAAATCAAAAATCAAAGTCCAATCAAGGATAGTCCGAGGGTCTCCAATGATGTAGATAGTAGCTCTGGACCGCTCTCTAGTTGAGATAGGATGGTTCAGTTGCCTGACAACAGCCGGGAAGAAACTGGCCCTGAATCTGGAGGTGTGTGTTTTCACACTTCTGTACCTCTTGGCTGATGGGAGAAGGGAGAAGAGGGAGTGGCCGGGGTGAGACTGGTCCGTGATGATGCTGCTGGCCTTGCTGAGGCAGCGTGAGGTGTACCTGACACCAGAAGCATACAGTCTCGAATAAAACAGACTAACTCAACGCTACCCAGCTGAAAACCCATGGACACCTTCTATCGTGTGGATGGTTCCTTACCTGAAGAACACAGGGTCCACCAGTGAATAGACAGTGAAGATGAGAAGTAAACAGAAGCATTTCTGTTTCATCACCAGGTACCTGAATAATAAGAGAAAGACACACACATCAGTCATGGTGTTACACTCTTCCAATCTACCCTGTCACTTGTCTACTGTGCTGTCCAATCATTCCATTCTCATCCTACTCCGGGCAAGAGATACAGAAGTGTGAAAACGCACCCCTCCTGATTCAGGGACAGTTTCTTCCCAGCTGTCATCAGGCAACTGAACCATCCTACCACAACTAGAGAGCAGCGCACAACTACTATCTACCTCATTGGTGACCCTCGGACTATCTTTGATCTGACTTTGCTGGCTTTACCTTGCACTAAACGTTATTCCCTTATCATGTATCTTTATGAGATGGGAACTCTTCTCTCATTTCAAGAATTACAGTCGAAATATCACCTGAAAGGTAATCGATATTTCAGATATCTTCAAATTCAAGACTATCTGAAAGCATATACTCAAGACTACCAAACCTTGCTGCCAGATATACTAGACGAATGTATGAATAGAAACTCGGAATCAAACAAGTTAACATCATATGTGTATAACACCCTTTTTGAATATAGAAATCCCATCGTCAGAAGTAATTAGAAGAGCCTGGGAAGAGGAACTTGGCCTAAAAACTAATACTCAAATTTTGTAAAATCAGTACCTACTCTCAAAATGTGGATTGCAAACATGTCGAGACGCTACATCTCGAAAATATTAGACTTGTCTTAGCAGAAAAACCTGAGCATTTTTCAAAGACATGGGTGTAACACCATTCATTGATTTATTACAAGGATAGCATGGTGCAACACAATTTTGGAGTTAAATGTAATTACTGGTTGGGTGAGGTGGGTGGGGAGGGTGAGGTGGGTGAGGTGGGTGGGGAGGGTGAGGTGGGTGGGGAGGGTGAGGTGGGTGAGGTGGGTGGGGAGGGTGAGGTGGGTGGGGAGGGTGAGGTGGGTGAGGTGGGTGGGGAGGGTGAGGCGGGTGAGGTGGGTGGGGAGGGTGAGGTGGGTGAGGTGGGTGGGGAGGGTGAGGTGGGTGAGGTAGGTGGGGAGGGTGAGGTGGGTGAGGTGGGTGGGGAGGGTGAGGTGGGTGGGGAGGGTGAGGTGGGTGAGGTGGGTGGGGAGGGTGAGGTGGGTGGGGAGGGTGAGGTGGGTGGGGAGGGTGAGGTAGGTGAGGTGGGTGGGGAGGGTGAGGTGGGTGGGGAGGGTGAGGTGGGTGGGGAGGGTGAGGTGGGTGGGGAGGGTGGGGAGGGTGAGGTGGGTGAGGTGGGTGAGGTGGGTGGGGAGGGTGAGGTGGGTGGGGAGGGTGAGGTGGGTGAGGTGGGTGAGGTGGGTGAGGTGGGTGGGGAGGGTGGGGAGGGTGGGGAGGGTGAGGAGGGTGGGGAGGGTGAGGTGGGTGAGGTGGGTGAGGTGGGTGGGGAGGGTGAGGTGGGTGAGGTGGGTGAGGTGGGTGAGGTGGGTGGGGAGGGTGAGGTGGGTGAGGTGGGTGAGGTGGGTGGGGAGGGTGAGGTGGGTGAGGTGGGTGAGGTGGGTGAGGTGGGTGGGGAGGGTGGGGTGGGTGGGGAGGGTGAGGAGGGTGGGGAGGGTGAGGTGGGTGAGGTGGGTGAGGTGGGTGGGGAGGGTGAGGTGGGTGAGGTGGGTGAGGTGGGTGGGGAGGGTGAGGTGGGTGAGGTGGGTGGGGAGGGTGAGGTGGGTGAGGTGGGTGGGGAGGGTGAGGTGGGTGGGGAGGGTGAGGTGGGTGAGGTGGGTGGGGAGGGTGAGGTGGGTGAGGTGGGTGGGGAGGGTGAGGTGGGTGAGGTGGGTGGGGAGGGTGAGGTGGGTGGGGAGGGTGAGGTGGGTGAGGTGGGTGGGGAGGGTGGGGTGGGTGGGGTGGGTGAGGTGGGTGAGGTGGGTGGGGTGGGTGAGGTGGGTGGGGTGGGTGGGGTGGGTGAGGTGGGTGGGGTGGGTGAGGTGGGTGGGGTGGGTGAGGTGGGTGGGGTGGGTGGGGAGGGTGGGGAGGGTGAGGTGGGTGGGGAGGGTGGGGTGGGTGGGGAGGGTGGGGAGGGTGAGGTGGGTGGGGAGGGTGGGGAGGGTGGGGAGGGTGGGGTGGGTGAGGTGGGTGGGGAGGGTGGGGTGGGTGGGGTGGGTGGGGAGGGTGGGGAGGGTGGGGTGGGTGGGGTGGGTGGGGAGGGTGGGGAAGGTGGGGAGGGTGGGGTGGGTGGGGTGGGTGAGGTGGGTGGGGTGGGTGGGGTGGGTGGGGTGGGTGGGGAGGGTGGGGAGGGTGGGGAGGGTGGGGAGGGTGGGGTGGGTGGGGAGGGTGGGGTGGGTGGGGAGGGTGGGGAGGGATGCGAGGCAAAATCATCACTTCGTTGTTTGTTTCTTTTTTGTCTTTTTATTTCTCTATTCCTATTTATTATATTTACTCTCTCTTTGGCTACATTTGGTAGTCTAGGGGTTCTATCCTTCCACATTCCACTCTTGCTTTTTCTCCTTTCTTTTCTCTTAACTAAAAGTCAAAATTGAAGCTGTACAATAACTATATTATGTCACATGCCGTTGGTTATATTTCTGTACACTTGTTTCTAATAAATAAAATATATATTTAAAAATAGTCGTGTATCTGTACACTGTGGACGGCTCAATTGTAATCATGTATTGTCTTTCCGCTGACTGGTTAGCACGCAACAAAAGCTTTTCACTGTACCTCGGTACACGGGACAATAAACTAAACTGAAACTCCTATTCTAAGTAACCTCATTTCCCTTTTTGAAGAATCACCAGATTCCATTTCAACAACAGTGGTAAATCAGAGCACTGCAGATGAGATGATGAGATGAGATGAGATGCATTTATTTCTCACTGTGCCAATTGGCACAGCGAAATTAAATCGCCATACAGCCATACATTAAAAAATAAATAAAGAACACAACATGGAGTAGATAGAATTCAACATAAAACATCCCCCCACAGCAGGGTTAAAATGTCCTACTGTGTGGGAAGGCACCAAAGTCAGTCTCTTCCCCTGATGTTCCCCACTGTTCCACCGTGGTCGGGGGCCTCCCCGAGCCCCCTGCAGTCGCCCTGCAAGGACAAAAGCCCTTTCTATTTTGTAGTTATCCGGTTTCCCTTTAACCACAGACAGACACAAAATGCTGGAGTTCTGCCCGACAATAATAGTGCAATAATAACAACAATAGTCTCAACCAAAACGTCACCCCATCCTTCTTTCCAGAGACGCTACCTGTCCCACTGAGTGACTCCAGCACTTTGTGTCTCAATGGGATCGGCATTTCCCAGTATTGCTCCGGCAGCTCGGATGTGAATTTGCTAGAATATCCACTGATGTTGTGATTCAAGAGGCAAATGTTTGAGCTGGGAAACTGTCACAGGTTCTACACCCTGCGGCAGTTCATGTATGCACAGGTCAGGGAGAGAACGGGTCAAATAGATGTAATGTTAAAAAGGAACTGCCGATGCTGGAAAATCGAGCGTACACAAAAGGCTGGAGAAACTCAGCGGGTGCAGCAGCATCTAAGGGGCAAAAGAGATAGGCGACGTTTCGGGCCGAAACCCTTCTTCAGACTGATGGGAGGTGGGGGGGGGGGGGAGGAGAAGAAATGAAAAAGGAGGAGGACGAGCCCGAGGGCTGAGTGAGAGGTGGGAAGGGGAGGAGGCAGCAAGGGTCAACAGAATTGATAGAATTCAATGTTCATGCCAAGAGGATGCAGACTCCCCAAGCGGAATATGAGGTGCTGTTGCTCCAACTTGCGGTGTTGCTCACTCAGGCCGTGGAGGAGGGGGAGTTGAAGTGCTGAGCCACTGCCCCCCCCCCCCCCCACATACACACACACATGCACTAACCTCCCGCCCCCCCCACACACACTAACCCCCCCCCACACACACACACTAACCCTCCCCCCACACACACACACACACTAACTCCCCCACATACACACACACTAACCCCCCGCCCCCCCACATACACACACACACTAACCCACCCCCCACATATGCGCACACACACACACACTAACCCCCCCCACATACACACACACGTAATTCACAGCTCATGGCAGCGCGTTGAAAATTCTGCGCGCGAGGAGCAGAGGCATTGTGACGTCACCCAGCTCGCTTCAGCTCGTTAGATTTTAAAAAGATGTCAGATTGGTGAACAATTTTAGTAATTAACTCGGGAAATAATTAATCAAATTTTTAGATGAGGCGATTTTCGACATATCTACTGGAATCTCTGCCGGAATATGTAAAAATTTCACCGTTACCGCGTCAGGTTTTCGAGAAGATGTGATTCACAAGCAAACAAAAGATCAGATCAGAGTTTTAGAAGTATCTAGATAGTCATAACATGCTGGAGTAACTCAGTGGGACAGGCAGCATCTCTGGAGAGAAGGAATGGGTGACGTTTCACACCATTGACTCTATCTAGCCCAGAACATCAGACAGCGAGAGATTTTTTAAGGACCAACTCCGCTAGGCGGAGGAGAGTATCAGTAGATGGGGATTGGTTGGTTCTGCGGTCGAGGAATAAATTTTTCTGAGAAATGTCACCTATTCCTTCGCTCCATAGATGCTGCCTCACCCACCGAGTTTCTCCAGCATTTTTGTCTACCACAGACCATCAGACAGATCAGCCACCCCACCATTGACCCTGTCTACACTTCACGCTGCCTCAGGGAAGCAGCAACCAGTGATGGAAATGGATTTTAGGAACTAGTGGTACTCTAAGGTCCGTGAGGCTGAGGTTGGGAAGGGAGGGTGGGGAGGGGGGGAATTTTTTTATGTGCGGTCATACCCATGTAAGAGTACAAGAATGCATAACTTGTTTATTGTGACTTTATAATATAGTTTATTGTGTATTATATGTCACAGCTGATTTCTTGCATATCTCTCTCTCTCTCTCTCTCTCTGTTGGCTGCAGCCATCTTCTGCTTCAGTGAGGGAAGCAGGTCGATGATTGATCTAAAGGCCCCTAGGAGACTGTGTCTGATTGGCCACCGAGTGACCAGTGCATTATGGATTGGACACAATGCCCTTGGAGACAGCGGCTGATTGGACGGGACGAGATCAATTTCTTGATTGGATGGGAATCAAGAGAAGCTGGTCGGTGATTGGACGCAATCCCCTTAGAGACAGCGGTTGATTAGTCACCAAATAATGGGGCACAAAAAATTGAAAATAGGAAAACAATAAAATCGGAATTACGATTTAAATCGGAAGAATATCAGCCTGATCTGCAGCAAAGATACTAGTATCCGCTCTAGTATCTTTGACCTGCAGTTCCTTCCTATTGAAGAAGAGCCCTGGCCCGAAACAACTCCTCATCCATTCCCTCCACAGATGCCGCCGAGCCCGCTGAGTTCCTCCGCACTCTGAAATTGAAGTTAGACATAAAGCTGGAGTAACTCAGCGGGGCAGGCAGCGACTCTGGAGAGAATACCCTTCTTCAGACTAAACTGAACTCTTGGCAGTGGGAATACTAGTGATTGTCTGCAGAAGGGTCTCGACCTGAAACGCCACCCACACTCCAGAGCTGCCGCCCGTCCCGCTGAGCCACCCAGTCCCCTTGTGTCCACCTTCAACTCCAGACCCAAACAGAAAACACAGAGTGCTGGAGGAACTCAGCGGTCCAGGCGGCACCTGCAGAGGGAACGGACCAGGAGCCGCCATGGGCCAGGATCCCCCCCCCCCGAGATGCAGTCGGCCCCGCAAAACGCCAAATGATTCCGGGAATGCCGAGGCAAGAGGGTGAGAGAGAGGGAGTAAGAGAGCGAGAGAGATGTAAAGGACGGATTCGGATCCCAACTCCGCCTCGCTGAGACCTCGCCAGAAGTTTCAAACCTACGGCCCCCTCGAGTTCCAGCCACGTGGACCAAGATACCACGTTGTAAACAACCACGTTGTCTACATTAACTGGGAGTTTGCGTTCCACCACAGTCCCACCAGCGGTTTGATATCCGCTGCAGGAAGGAGCGGGTGGTCTACCAGTTGAGCGTCCAGGAGGTGAACTCCGTTTACAGTGGAGAGACGCCAGGTCTGATGAGGGCCAAGTTCTTGGACAGTCATTGTGGAATTGTGAAAAGTTCCAATGAGCTGGTGAAAGACGTGGACTGCCCTTACAGCGCCACTTTCCTCCACACTCTCCATCTCATGGTGACTGGAAACCAAAGATCCTATAGCGGAGCAAGATAGTCCGCTCGACGATCAAGCCGTAGTAGGGTCATGGGTAATCTTCAGCGCCATTTCCGTAACCGGCTTCCGTCTCCGCACCAGTATCTTTGGTCATGGCTTCTTCATGCACAGATCATCTTTTTTTCTCAGCTGCAGATGATCATTTTGATATTCCCGCTTAGTCCTCCTTTTTAACTTTGAACATGCAAATATTTCCATTTGGACGAAGATCCAGAAAATCCTGTACCCATTCAAGCCATCCTCCACCCCCCCGCAGGGCCGGCCTTAGGAGGTGCGGGGCCCAATTGGGAACAATGTTGGTGAGCCCCGGGTTTCCAGCCAAGGTCTGTAGGATCATGGAAATACAAATAAAGTCTATTATAGACTTCATATCTCTATAGTAGAATGGAGAGTAATCAAAATGTGCGCTGAAAAAGTGCCTGCGGGTATATGGACCAAACAGATCTAAGCTACATTTTAATATAAAATTGCAAAAGTAAGCCTACAAGTAACAAACAAAATATGTAGATCACCCCTGAAAAGAACATAGTTACAATACCACTTGCTTTAGTGACTGTGAAATTAAACAAAATAATAACTAGATCCTGGAAAACAAATAACTATTGGGGAAAAACCAGTCCAGGCATAACATTTTGGGCTCCAGCCCCATCCTACCATTTGGGCTTCTACCCCATCCTAACTTGGGGGGGGGGTGTGTGTGTGTGTGTGTGTGTGTGTGTGTGTGTGTTTGTTTGGCGGAGTCTGAGGGGAGAAGCGTCAGCAGCAAGAGAGAGCGAACGCGCGGACAGACGGACGAAAGCAACGATCATAGAGCGGAATAGGTAACATTTCGGGTCGAGTCCCTTCTTCAGACTGACAGTCAAGGGAAAGGGAAACGGCAGATATAGGCATATCTTCCATTCATTTGTCCCTAGTACCGTCTATATCTTGTTCCTCTTTCCCCTGACTCAGTCTGAAGAAGGGTCTTGGCCCAAAATGTCATATATTCCGCTCTATGATCGTTGCTTTCATCTGTCCGCTCGTTCGCTCGCCCTTGGATTAAGTAGCGCAGGATAAAGCTGCAAATTCATGCACAGGATGGAAACTGGAAACTAGGGGAATGCTGTGCCCCCCCATTTCCATCACTGGCAGCAACATAATCTAGTACCGCTCACCCCCGTCATTCTATCTTCTCTTCGGGCAGAAGGTAGAGAGGATTGAAAGTGCTTCACCAGACTCAGGAATAGCTTCTTCGCTTCTGAACGGTCCTTCCAGAGTTGAGTGTGGCCCTGATTTTGCAGCCCTCCTCAATGTGACATTGGACCTATGTGTGGAATGGTGATCAACCACATTCTGCAGCTCGGTATTGTTCCCTTTGCTCACAACTGGCTGGGTTCATGGATAATATTATCTGTGATACGGCAACATGCAAACAAAACCTTTTCACTGAAACTCGATACACGTGACAATTGTCAACCTAACCTATTAGTCATTTTGTTGCTGCTTACAACCAACATCAGAACAATTAACTGATGTGAAATGGGATTAGAATGTGCTTCACGCGGTCTCAGAGAACTGACAAAGTACAAGATAGACACAGAAAGCTACAGTGACTCAGCGGCTCCGACAGCATCTCTGAAGCAACGTGGAAAATGCTGCCAGATAACCAGATAACCACAGCTAACAATGGCCTGTTTCCTCGTTTATCAACGTTTATTTTTTGCATGGCGTTCATTTATTTGTTCGTATTCTCTACATCACCATCTAGTTCTCTTGTTTCCCTGGCCAGTTGATGAAGGGTCTTGGCTCTTCAGAGATGTGTGAATTTATGGAATTCTCTGCCACAGAAGGATGAATTTGAAATATGTTAGTGCTCTAGGGGCTAGTGGGGAGAAGGCAGGCACGGGGTACTGATTGTGGATGATCAGCCATGATCACAATGAATCGCGGTGCTGGCTCCTCCTCCACCTATTTTCTATGTTTCTGTGTTTCTATGACTCGAAAGGTCAACCATTCCTTCTCTCCAGAAAGGTCAACCATTCCTTCTCTCCAGAGATGCTGCCTGTCCTGCCGAGTTGCTTCTTGCACATCGCTGCCATCCATTGAAGACTGTGTTTACAGATTTCATTGTTCCTTTTGGTTACGTATGACAAATAAACTCTCTTGACTTGACTCGGGTCAAGAGAGAAAACGGGGAATTACAGACCAGTTAGCCTGACTTCGGTGGTGGGAAAGATACTGGAGTCAATTATTAAAGAGGTAATAATGGAGCATTTGGATAGCAGTAAAAGGATTAGTCCAAGTCAGCATGGATTTATGAAAGGGAAATCATGCTTGACTAATCTTCTGGAATTTTTTGAGGATGTGACAAGTAAAATGGATGAAGGGGAGCCAGTGGATGTAGTGTATCTAGACTTTCAGAAAGCCTTCGATAAGGTCCCGCACAGGAGACTGGTAACTAAAATTAGAGCACATGGTATTGGGGGTAGGGCGTTGACATGGATAGAAAATTGGGTGGCAGACCGGAAGCAAAGAATAGGAGTGAACGGGTCCTTTTCAGAATGGCAGGCAGTGGCGAGTGGAGTGCCACAAGGCTCGGTGTTGGGGCCGCAACTGTTTACCATATATATTAATGATTTGGAAGAGGGAATTGGGAGCAACACTAGCAAGTTTGCGGATGACACAAAGCTGAGTGGCAGTGTGAACTGTGAAGAGGATGTTAGGAGGTTGCAGGGTGACCTGGACAGGTTGAGTGAGTGGGCAGATGCGTGGCAGATGCAGTATAATATAGATAAATAATAGAGGTTATCCACTTTGGCGGCAAAAACAAGGGGGCAGATTATTATCTCAATGGGGTTAGGTAAGGGGGAGGTGCAGCGAGACCTGGGTGTCCTTGTACACCGGTCACTGAAAGTTGGTGTGCAGGTACAGCAGGCAGTGAAGAAAGCTCATGGAATGTTGGCCTTCATAACAAGAGGATTTCAGTATAGGAGTAAAGAGGTTCTTCTGCAGTTGTATAGGGCTCTGGTGAGACCACATCTGGAGTATTGTGTACAGTTTTGGTCTCCTAATTTGAGGAAGGACATCCTTGTGATTGAGGCAGTGCAGCGTAGGTTCACGAGATTGATCCCTGGGATGGCGGGACTGTCATATAAGGAAAGATTGAAAAGACTAGGCTTGTATTCACTGGAGTTTAGAAGGATGAGGGGGATCTTATAGAAACATAAGTATCTGAGGAGACTCAGATACTTGGAAGTTATCCAAGGGTCTGAATCTGGTTAACCCCTTGGAACCTGCTGTTGTCTGATACAAAAGTTTGAGATTTAATTGTAATAGATCTTGGCATATCGATAGATATGGATATATAATTAACATAATTACTGTTATATCTAAGTATATACTTAAAGTTGGAAACTCTTTTTATTTTGTTTTTCCTCTTTGAAAATACATTTCTGATCCATCTATTGGAGTGCGTTTTATTTTATATATATTTTTTAAACTTTGTATCACTCTTTCTTCCAATTAATAATAATTGGTCAAGGGGGCAGAGCGAAACATAATAACATCTACAGAAGTCAATAAGAATTTTTCTACCACCTGTTGGTGGTTTGTTTTTAATTATAATATCTTTATTTTTGGATATTATAATATCACTTTTTGTTTGTTAATTATCTTTTCATGACTCTACACTTTCTGGTCTTTTTCAAGGTCTATTCTGAAGGGGAGATGCCAACAAAATCTAATAGCTGGGGATGATCATCCTTCACCTAGAGTAATGAGGTTCTTGGTTGCACCATATGAAGTAAAGGTATTAACATGATCCATAATGCAAGACGATAAACAAAAGAAAACTGGAGGAATCACGTTCTGTAGTTGGAATATAAGGGGCGCTAATGAACCAATTAAAAGGGGTAAGATCTTTGCCCAATTAAAAGCTTTAAACAGTGATATCATTTTCTTACAAGAGACGCATCTGAAATATCAAACAGATAAGACTGAAGGCAAATTGGATCGGGCAAACATACTACTCTTCATTTACTTCTAAATCTAGAGGCACAGCCATTATCATTCGTAAAGGTATACCATTTAAATTAAAGAATACCATAGCAGATAAAGAGGGGAGGTTCGTCATAGTCACGGGAGAAATGTATTCTACTCCACTTACTTTGATAAATATTTATGCTCCTAATTTTGACAACCCTCAATTTTTTAGTAAAATTCTGGATATAATTTCAGAACATAACTATCAAAATGTGGTAATAGGGGGAGATTTCAATTGTGTTTTAGATCCATATTTGGATAAATCAGCAAAACAAAAAAGGATTAACATAAAATCTAAAACAAGTGAACTCCTAAATACATACATGAAAAATACCAACATAACAGGTATGGAGGATCGCTAACCCAGTAGGTAGGGAATATTCATTTTATTCATGTAATGATTATTTCTTAGTGGACACAAAATTAATTCCATACATATAATACATCTTCTAAATTTCATAATAGTATTATTTCTGATCATTCCCCGTTAACTTTTTCTTTAAAATTAGGAATGCCTGATAAGAAATCGTTTTGGAGGTTTAACCCCCAAATCTTAAACAATTTACAAGGTTGTACATATTTAACAGAGCAGATGAGATTCTTCTTTGAGACAAATGAAACACCAGATATTTCACCCTCCTTATTATGGGAAACTTTTAAGGCATTTATTAGAGGAACTATAATCTCATATCAAGCTTTCCAAAATAAAAAGAATAATACTGAACAACTGCAGTTAGAACAAGAAATTAGACAATTAGATTTAGAAAATGCCAAAAAACAACTATAGATAAACATAATAAGATAACAATACTAAAATATAAATTAAATAAAATGTTATCGGCCAGAATAATAAGATTATTTCAAATTACAAAACAAGAACATTTTGAATTTGGTGATAAACCACATAAACTCTTGGCACGCCAACTGAAAAACGGGAAACAGAAAATACAATTACTAAAATTAAATCAGACAAAGGGGAATTACTAACACTACCTAAAGATATTAATAAAAGATTTGCTCAATTTTATCAAAATGTATATACATCGAAAACCTCTGCAAATAATACTCAAATTACAAATTTCTTAGACAATTGTAATCTTCCAAAATTAAGTATGGTGGAACAAGATGGATTTGGAGCTCAGATTACACTTCAGCAAATAGAAGACACAATAAGTTTGTTGAAGAATGGCAAAACGCCAGGACCAGACGGCTTTAGTCAAAGTCAAACAAAAGTCAAACAAACTTTATTGTCATTTAGAAATACATTGATGTATGCAGTTCCAAACGAAATTACGTTGCATTTGGCTCCCTGTGCAACACAATAAATTAACAGAAGGATAGGCATGGATAAAAAGCATAAAAGGATAAATAGACAATGGTGGCAGCCCATTACATGGCATTCAGGAGTCTGATGGCTCGTGGGAAGAAGCTGTTGCAGAACCTTGATGTTCTGCTCCTTATGCTGCGGTATCTTTTTCCCGAGGGCAGCAGAGTGAACAGACCGTGATGGAGATGTGTGGGGTCCTTTATAATACTGCTGGCCTTAGACACGCAACGTTTGGTCGCAATATCCCCGATTGAGGGGAGAGAGGTCCCGATGATTTTTTCCGCTGTCCTCACCACTCTCTGCACAGACTTCCAGTCGGAGGCTCTACAGTCCCCAAACCAGACAGAGATACAGCTGGACAGAATACTCTCTATGGTGCCCCTGTAGAAAGTAGTGAGGATGGGATGGGGGAGGTGAGCTCTTCTCATCCGGCGCAGAAAGTGCAACCGCTGCTGAGCTCTCTTAACTGTTGATGAGATGTTATTCGACCAGGTCAGACTGTTAGTGATCTGCACCCCCAGGAACTTTGTGCTACTGACCACCTCCACATCGCTGTCATTGATGTGAAGTGGTGTGGGACTGTGCCGGGTTTTCCTGAAGTCGACGATAACCTCCTTTGTTTTTTCGACATTCAGGATCAGGTTGTTCGTATTGCGCCAGTCCACCAGTTGTTTCACCTCCTCCCTGTAAGCCAGCTCATTGTCGTCCCTGGTGAGGCCCACTACTGTTGTGTCATCTGTGTACTTCATGATGTGGTTTGTACTAAACCTGGCACAACAGTCGTGAGTCATCAGGATGAACAGCAGTGGACTCAGGACACAGCCCTGAGGGGAGCCGGTGCTCAGAGAGATGGTGTTGGAGGTGTTATTTCCAACCCTCACAGACTGGGGTCTGTCAGTGAGGAAGTCCAGTAGCCAGTTACACATGGGGGTGCCGAGGCCCAATGGAACCAGTAATAAATTCTATAAAAGATTCTACGAGATAATTTCTCCACGCCTGCAAGATTTATATATATACGCTTTTAAAGAAAATAAACTACCTTAAATACTAACTGGGTCAACTATTACACTTATACCAAAAAAGGATAAAGATCTAGAAGACCCAGGCTCATATAGAGCTATTGCACAGATAAAAAAAATTAGCAAAGACACTAGCGAGAAGATTGAGTAAATATGTTAGCAAACTAATAAACTCGGATCAAACAGGGTTTATATCAAAGAGATACTCATTTAACAATTTGAGACGGCTGTCTAATATAATGTACTCACATAATACTGAAGAAGAACTAGCAATTATTTCATTGGATGCAGAAAAAGCTTTCGATCAAGTAGAATGGCAATATTTATTCAAAGTATTGCAAACATTTAACATGGGAGATAACTTTATCTCATGGGTAAAATTATTATATGATAAGCTGACGGCTAGAATACTGACTAATAATATATTATCCCCGAAATTCCAATTGGCAAGGGGCAATAGGCAGGGGTGCGCACTATCGCCCCTGCTATTTGAACTAGTGATAGAGCCTTTAGCAGAAAGTATAAGAAGTCATCCGAATATTCATGGATATAATACCAAACACTCAAATAATAAAATTTCATTATATGCAGACGACATATTATTATATATTACAAATTCGCAAATTAGCATACCAAATATACTAAATTTAATAGAGGAATTTGGTTCTTTTTCTGGATATAGAATAAACTGGAACAAAAGCGAAATTATGACGATGAGAGCCGACACATCTGTTGAAATTCCCCTTTAGAATTGCAACAGAAAAATTTAAGTATTTGGGCATCCAAATTACTAGGAAATATAAATCATTACTCAACGCAAACTATATGCCTTTATTAACTAAATTAAATGGGTTGATTACATTTTGGAAAACACTGCCGATGTCCTTAATAGGCAGAATAAACGTGATAAAAATGATCTTCTTACCACAAATACTGTACCTATTTCAATCAATACCAATATACTTACCTAAAAAATTATTTAAAAAACTAGATTCTGATATTATAAACTTCATATGGGATTATAAATCACACAGAATTTTAAAAAACCACTTGTGTAAATATAAGGAATCAGGGGGACTGACACTCCCTAACTTATTATATTACTATTGGGGAGTGAGTATTAAAAATCTAATCTATTGGTTGGACAGTTCTGCCCAACAGGTAGATTGGATAAGAATGGTGAAAGAGGATTGTTCCCCTTATAATATAGGAGCGATCCTTCTTTCCCTGATGAAACTGAACAATATAATATATAAGAAGAATCCAATTATTCACAGTATAATACGAATTTGGAATCAAATAAAATTAACTTTAAAATTAAGAAAATTATCGCTTCTTTCTCCAATAGCTAATAATCCCTCATTCAAACCGTCCACCATTAACCATATAACCATATAACAATTACGGCACGGAAACAGGCCCTCTCGGCCCTTCCAGTCTGTGCCAACCATTTATTTTCCCCTAGTCCCATCTACCTGCACTCAGACCATACCCCTCCATTCCCTTCCCGTCCATATACCTATCCACTTTACTTTTAAATGTTAAAATCGATCCTGCCTCCACCACTTCTGCTGGAAGCTCATTCCACACAGCCACCACTCTCTGGGTAAAGAAGTTCCCCCTCATGTTACCCCTAAACTTCTGTTCCTTAATTCTCATGTCATGCCCTCTTGTTTGAATCTTCCCTACCCTCAATGGGAAAAGCTTATCCACGTCAACTCTGTCTATCCCTTTCATCATTTTAAAGACCTCAATCAAGTCCCCCCTTAACATTCTGCGCTCCAAAGAATAAAGACCTAACTTGTTCAACCTTTCTCTGTAACTTAGTTGCTGGAACCCAGGCAACATTCTAATAAATCTCCTCTGTACTCTCTCTATTGTGTTGACATCCTTCCTATAATTAGGCGACCAAAATTGAACACCATACTCCAGAATTGGTCTTACAATTTTAACATTACTTCCCTACTCCTATATTCAATGCTCTGATTTATAAAGGCCAGCACACCAAAAGCTTTCTTTACCACCCTATCTACATGCAATTCCACCTTCAGGGAACTATGCACAGTTATTCCTAGATCCCTCTGTTCCACAGCATTCCTCAATTCCCTACCATTTACCATGCACATCCTATTTTGATTTGTCCTGCCAAGATGTAGCGCCTCACACTTATCAGCGTTAAACTCCATCTGCCATCTTTCGGCCCACTCTTCCAAATGGCCCAAATCTCTCTGTAGACTTTCAAAATCTACTTCATTATCCACAGCACCCCCTATCTTAGTATCATCTGCATACTCACTTATCCAATTTTCCACCCCATCATCCAGATCACAGAGTTCAAAATCCTTCTCCTTGGTGAATACCAAAGAAAATAAGTTGTTCAATATCTCCCCCATCTCTTTTGGCTCTGCAGATAGCTGTCCATTCTGGCTCTCTAATGGTCAAATGTTATCCCTCGTTATCCTTTTGCTATTAATATAGCTGTAGAAACCCTTTGGATTTACTTTCACCTTTTTTGCCAAAGCAACCTCATATCTTCTTTTAGCTTTTCTAATTTCTTTTTTAAGATTCTTTTTACACTCTTTATAGTCCTCTAGCACCTCATTTACTCCATGCCTCCTATAATTATTGTAGATATCTCTCTTTTTTCGAACCAGGTGTCCAATTTCCTTTGAAAACCAGGGCTCTTTCCAATTTTTACTATTTCCTTTCAACCGAACAGGGACATAAAGATTCTGTACTCTTACAATTTCCCCTTTAAATGTCCTCCATTTCTCTTCTACATCCTTCCCATAAAACAAAATGTCCTAATTCACTCCTTTTAAATCCTTACGCATTCCCTCAAAGTTAGCCTTTCTCCAATCAAAAATCTCAACCCTAGGTCCAGTTCTGACTCTCTCCATAATTATATTGAAACTAATGGTATTGTGATCACTGGTCCCGAAGTGCTCACCAACGCATACCTCCGTCACCTGACCTGCCTCATTTCCTAACAGGAGGTCCAGCACTGCCCCTTCTCTGGTCGATACCTCTATGTATTGTTGCAAAAAACTATCCTGCACACATTTTACAAACTCCAAACCATCCAGCCCATTTACAGAATGTGTTTCCCAGTCTATTTTTTGAAAATTTAAAATCTCCCACAATCACTACCTTGTGCTTACTACTAATATCTGCTATCTCCTTACATATTAGCTCCTCCAATTCTCGCTCCCCATTTGGCGGTCTATAATACACCCCTAAAAGTGTTGCTACACCGTTCCCACTTCTCAGTTCCACCCAAATAAAACGTTGATAAAACGTTTATCCATTGGGAAAGAATAGGAATTAAAATGATGGGAGATATGTATGAAATGGGTAAACTTTTATCATTCCAACAATTACAAATAAAATATAATTTGAAAAGTAATCAATATTTCAAATATGTTCAAATTCAAAATTATTTGAAAAAATATACAAGGATATCAAACTTTAACCCCAGATTTATTGGAGGAAGGAATGAATAGAAAGGCAGAATCAAGAAATTTAATATCTTACATATAATATAATTCTAAATATAGAAACACCAACAACAGAGGCAATTGGAAGGGACTGGGAACAAGAATTATTGATAAAAATTCCGAATGATAGATGGGAAAAAAAATTATTATGTGTAAACAAATGTTCAATTAATGTAAGACATAACCTAATTCAATTTAAAATTTTACATAGATTATATTATTCGAAAACTAGACTGAATAAAATATTTCCAAATGTTTCCCCCATCTGTGACAAATGTCGAACTCAAAATGCCACTGTAGCACATTCCTTTGTCTCGTGTACAAAACTGTATACATTTTGGAATGAAATGTTTGGAATTTTTACAATACTATTTAACACAAAATTGAACCCCAATACAGAACTGATTATCTTTGGATCAATGGAAGAGGGAAGTAAACTAACTATATTCCAAGAAGCTTTTCTTAATTACGGTTTAATAACAGCGAAAAAACATACTCAAATTTTGGAAAAACGCAATCACGCCAACATTCAAAACGTGGATGTCAAACATGTCTGAAACGCTACATCTTGAAGAAATTAGATTCCCTGCTACTAGGCAAAGTAGACCAATTCTTAAAGACGGTCTCCGTTTATCAACTTTTTACAAGCGTTTGGTGCAGCATAACATAACCTTAGAAATTAAATGGCTCAGAACCGGGTGACGGATCTCTCCTAATCTCGCTTCTCTTCACTTTCTCCTTCTCTTTCAATCTTTTTAGCATCTCTATCCTTTATTTCTCCATAAAGACTTGGTCTATTGCTAGAAATTGTAATTTATTTACCTTTCTGTTACGGACTTGCTGCATATAATACAATAATATTAAAGTTCTGATCTTGACAATATCACATTTTTGAATTTTCAAGGCAGTCTGGGTGTTTATTACTATTTCCGTCACAATGGTCAATTTTGTAATTAGCTACAATTAGGTAATTAACTAATTACATGCTTTAATTTCAGGTCATCTAAGTAAGATGTTTCATATTTGTTTCAGAATGCTTCAAACTATAATAACAGAAAATTTCATTCAGTTCCCTTAATTTTTAAGAAAGTTGTGGGCTTTTGACTCCTCGATCACATCATGTTCCCTATTGCTTGTCACTATTTTCATGCTCGGAAATTAGCATCTTGTTCCCTTTGCTGGAAAAGCAATAAGGAACAAGATGCTAAATTCCGAGTATGAAAATGGCCGTAACGTGTTTAATACTGAAGCTATGAAAGTGAATTAGGTGTCAAATTAAACTTCTTTTTATGCTTTATCTGATGGGATAAATTGCAGACTTAATTTTTTAAATCTCAAAATTTTGTAACATTATCTAGAAAATGTACCTGCATCTTGGAGGCCGAAGGTTAGGTTGTTAGCCAAGAAAGACAGACTTCGTTATCCCTCAGTACAGCAACATCAAGAACGATGTTGCTGAACTGAGAGATAGCCAAGTCTATCCCTCTTTGGTAGCAGCTGATGGGAAGCGGCTGTAAAAGGACAGCGCTGCTGGGGTGGGTGGGTAGGTAGTCTAGTCGGGGTAAAGTTGCGGGAGGGCAGGATTGTTGAGAAGGAGGGGGTCGGGCTCATGCCAGTAACTCACTCACTCACCCACCCACCCACCCACCCACTCACCCACCCACTCACCCACTCACCCACTCAGCTTGACCCGCTGACTTACTCCAGCACTCTGTGTCTCTCTCTCTTTCTCTCTCGCCGATCAGTAGCGTTGCTTGGTTTCTAACCCAGCAGACGAGGGTTAGAGCGAGAGACAAGGTGGGGACTCGGAGCGACAAACCCCTGCGCTGCAGATCACTCGCCAACATCTGCCCGGCCAGATCACTGCCAACATCTGCCCGGCCAGATCACTGCCAACATCTGCCCGCTCACTATATCTCCCCACCCCAGCCACCGGCACCGCCTGTTGCTGCAGCTGAGCCTCCCTCTCTCTGTATCCCACACTCGGTCTCTCTCTCTCTCGCTCTCTCTCTCTCTCCCTCTCTCCATGTCTCTCTCTCTCTGCCTCTCTGTGTCTTTGTTTCAAAACACAACAATCTGCGCATCTCAGAAAGTTAACGAACATCTAAACAAACACAGGGCTCAACGCAAACACACAAACCCTCAACTTGTCTTTTAGAATAAACAGTGAGCGGGGGGGGGGGGCTGAGAAACTGCACGGGGTATGTTCATTGAGGTTTGGGGAGGGGGGGAGAAAGGGATAGAAGGAGAGGCCACTCACTTTGGGTAGGAGGAACACTTGATCCCCATGGTTGGCATGGACGGAGCCGTGCGGAGGGAGCCGGGCTGTGGCGCGGTGTCGGGACCGGCGCTGGTCGCTGTTGGAGCGGCGAGGAGGCGCGGCTGTGGACCCACACGCACAGACACACCCAGACACTGACACACCCACAGACACACACGCAGGCAGACACACACACACACACAGACACACACACACAGACAGACCCACACACACACAGACCCACCCACACACAGACACAGACACACACACAGACCCACCCACACACAGACACACACACACAGACCCACCCACACACAGACAGACACACAGACACACAGACCCACACACCACCGGCCCAGAGCCCACACTCGAGCAGCACAAGCAAGGCACGGAATAATGTCGTTCCTCAATGATGAATCACAATTGGCGAAGAGCAACTTTGTCCAGCGCTGCTGCCCGGACAGATGTTTGGAGCTGAGAGGTGAGGGGTTTGGGTCAGGCAAGGTGGTGCAGGGGTAGAGTTGCTGCCTCTCTGCGCCACACACCCGGGTGGGTTCAATCCCGACTACGGGAGTTTGAACCTTCTCCCCGTGACTCGCGTGCGTTTTTCTCCGGGTCCTCCGGTTTCCAACCACACTCCAAAGACCTCCCAGAGAGATATCCAGGGCCGCTGGGGCACCGCGGGGGGTGGAATATATTGTTCTCTGCCACAGAAGGCAGTGGAGGCCAATTCACTGGATGTTTTCAAGAGAAAGAGTTAGATTTAGCTCTAAGGGCTGAAGGAATCAAGGGATTATGGGGAAAAAGCAGGAACTGGTAATGATTGTGGATGATCAGCCATGACCATATTGAATGACGGTGCTGGCTTGAAGGGCCGATTGGCCTACTCCTGCACCTATGTTTCTATGTTTCTCTGTATCCTTAATAATCTGAAGACGGGTTTCGACCCAAAACGTCACCCATTCCTTCTCTCCAGAGATGCTGCCTGTCCCGCTGAGTTACTCCAGCATTTTGTGTCTGTCTATCATTACTAAGGATTGCAGTATAGTTATTTGAAAATTCCCTGCCTTTGTTGATTTGGTGTTGTGGTGGGTGTGTCACCACCATTTTGTTTTGAAGTATTATTTTGTATCGCACTTGAATACGTTATTTTTGATTTTTAAATAAAACATTCCAGAGTGGTGCAGGTTTGTAGGGTACAAGCTTGGTATAAATGTAAATACCATGGGTGGGGTGGGGAAGGGGTAGTGGGTGGGGTGGGGTGGGGTGGGTGGGATCAGCAGGTGCATGGGGTGGACATACTGCCTGACCCGCTGAGTTACTCCAGCATTTAAGATACATAGAAACATAGACAATAGGTGCAGGAGTTGGCTGTTCGCCCCTCGAGCCAGCTCCGCCAATCAATATGATCATGGCTGATCATCCAGAATCAACCCCCCCTCCTGCTTTCTTCCCACATCCCCTGATTCCGTTAGCCCGAAGAACTAAATCTAACTGTGGAAGAAATGTATTTACCTGTAGATGGAAATCAAAGTAAAATGAGACGTTACTGCACGGTATCATGGAGAGATGGCAGCACCAGTTGTCTGACTTCATGGCAGAATTAGCCGACAGTTCTACTGTGCAGTAAACAACTTTCGTTTTTTATTGGATACACCTTTATGAAAATATACTATTGACTACATGGTTACCAATTATTTCAAGAGAGTTTATTGCCGTATGTCCCAGATCGGACAATGACATTCTTGTGTTGCTGCAGCACCACAGGATATTGTCGGCATAAATACAGATCAGATCAGCGTGTCCATGTAAATAATAATCATCATAAATACCTTATTGATCCCCTCAGGGAAATTCAGATGTCCAGATGCCCCCACCAACAAACCCACACATTCAAAACGAACGCAGACACAAAGTACATAAAATACAATGTGGACACTACCCGAGAGCAATAAATACTTAAAAACACCAATAATTAACGATAAAAAATTTAAAAATGCATCCCCCTACAGTATTAGAAAATCTAACGGCTGCAGGGGTGAAGGGTGTCCTGAACCGCTCCGTTCTACAGGGCAGGGAGAGGAGGCGGTCAATGTTCCGAGTGCTCTTTTGACTCTCCAGAATTACATGGAGGGGATGCCCGGGGTTTTTCATGATAACCTGCACCTTGTGCCTTATACGCCTCTCAAGCACATCCACCCCAGAGTCCACTCTCCCCTCCAGCACTGAGCTAGCTTGTTTAACCAGTTTGTCCAGCTTCTTGTTGTTTTTTGCACTAATGCTGTTGCCCCAGCAGACAACAGCGTAGAAAATCACACTTGCAACCAGAGTGTTGTAAAACATATACAGCATATCATTACACATATTGAAGGATTTGAGCCTTCTGAGGAAAAAGAGTCTGCTCTGGCCTTTTTTGGGGCGCCAGAGGGTGTCAGAGTTGAAGACCAGTCCAGTTTGTTATCCAGGTGCACTCCCAGATATTTATATGCCTGCACCACCTCAATGTCAGCCCCTGCAGTGTTAACCAGCTGAAGGGGGAGCTTGGACCTGCCAGAGTTAACCACCATCTCTTTAGTCTTAGTTGTGTTCAGGATGAGACAGTTCTCTTTACTCCAGACACAGAAGACACAGAAGATACTGGTCAAGTTCCTGTATTCCTCCTCATGTCCGTTCCTTACACATACCACAATCGCTGTGTCATCTGAATATTTCTGTACGTGGCACGTGACTTATGATTAAAGTCTGCTGTATACAGGGTGAAGAGGAACAGGGCCAGAACCGTTCCCTGTGGGGCTCCAACGTTGCACACCACAGTCCCCCAGCTTAACAAACTGTGGTCGACCCGTCAGGCAGTTGTATATCCAGGAGGTAAAGGTGGAATCCACCCCCATCTTCTCAAGCTTGTCTTTCAGAATCAGGGGTTGGATGGTGTTGAACGCACTTGAGAAGTCGAAGAACATAATCCTCATGTAGCCACCGGTTTCATCCTAAGAGGAGTAGATCTGGTGCAGCATGTAGAGGACTGCGTCATCCCCACCAATGTTCTCCTGTACGCAAACTGTAGTGGGTCGAGTGCGTGCTGGACTTGTGGTCTCAGGAGACGAATGAGTAGCCGCTCCATTGTCTTCATGATATGAGATGTGAGGGCCACCGGTCTGTAGTCGTTGATCTCGGTCGGCCGCCCTGCTTTGGGAACCGGCACGAGACATGATGTTTTCCACAGACCTGGTACCCTCCCCGACTGGAGACTCGGGTTGAAAACGGTCTGGAGAGGCTCCGCCAGCTGAGCTGCTGGGAGTCTTTCAGTAGTCGGGGACATTGACCATCAGGGCCAGCTGCTTTACCAGGGCACATCCTCCTCAGCTCAGCTCTCACCTACTCCGCCGTGAAGAACAGTTGAGGAGATGCCGGCATAGGAGGTGCAGCAGCTGTGGTGTTGGGGGGGCTGCCTCGTGGAGGTGATGGTGGGGGAGAGGCTACACCTGCAGAGGTGGGAGGGGATCCAGATCAAACCTGTTAAAGAACAGGTTAAACTCATTGGCCCTGTCCACGTCTCCTGACGGCTGGCTTCTCTTCTCCGTGAAGCCAGTGGTGGTCTTCATTCCTCTCCACACCTCCTTGATGCTGCTGTGCAGCAGTTTCCTCTCCAACTTCATTTTATAGTCCCCTTCTGCCTGCTTCAAGCTCATTTTCATGTCATGCTGTACCCTCTTGATCTTTTCCCGGTCACCAACCTTGAAAGCCTCCTTTTTCTCGTTTAGGAGGCTCTTGACGTTGCTAGTGACCCAAGGATTGTTGTTGGGAAAGCAACAAGCCAGTTCCGAATCTATACGACCAAGTCACCTTGGATTCTGTGCATCTTAATTTTCTGCATCAGCCTGCCATGAGGAACTTTATCAACGGCCTTACTAACATCCACGTGGACAACGCTCACCACCCTACCTTCACCAATCTTCTTCATCACCTCAAAAATTAGTACGACACAATCTGTTGGGTGCAAAGCCAAGATCGACAGAAAAAGCTGGAGTAACTCAGTGGGACAGGCAGCATCTCTGGAGAGAAGCAATGGGTGACGTTTTGGGTCGAGACCCTTCTTCACTCTGGTTAGGGAGAAGGGCAACGAGAGATATAGACAGTGATGTAGAGGGATAAAGAACAATGAATGAAAGATAAGCAAAAAAGTACCGATGATAAAGGAAACAGGCCGTGGTTGGCTGTTTGTTGGGTGAAAACGAGAAGCTGGTGCGACTTGGGTGGGGGAGGGATAGAGAGAGAGGGAATGCCGGGGCTACCTGAAGTGAGAGAAATCAATGTTCATACCACTGGGCTGTAAGCTGCCCAAACAAAATATAAGATGCAGTTCCTCCAATTTGTGTTTAGCCTCACTCGGACAATGGAGGGGACCGAGGACAGAAAGGTCAATGTGGGAATGGGAAGGAGAATTAAAGTGTCCAGCAAAGCCATCCTGGCTATTCCTAATTAGTGCAGCCTCTTCCAAATGTGAGAACCCCCTCTCGAGAATAGGATCCGATTTGTGTGAAAAGGTTTCCCATCATATCCATTCTCATGAATCTTCCCCCTCTCACATTAAACCAATGCCCTCTAGTTGTAGACTCCATTACCCTTGGAAAAAGACTGTGGCTATTCACCCTCTCTGTGTCCCTCATCATTTTATAAACCTCAATAACGTCTCCCCTCAGCCTCCCTCACTCCAAGGACAAAACCATGCAGCCTCTTGTAACTCAAAACCTTCAGACTTGGCAAAAGCCAGCTTACAACCCAGGGGTATGAATATGGATTCCTCTAACTTCAAGTAAGGAGACCAATTCACTGGGTGTGATCAAGAGAGAGTTAAGAAGAAAATATTCTTCTCCTTGATTACCTCATTTTGATTGGAATTGAACAAGGTAACAAAAGGGTGTTTGGATGTGACAATTTGGAATCTCGCGTTGACCAGGTGTAGAAGAGGTTCGTGGGAATCGGCAAAGTAAGATTAGACGTATTACCTCTCGTCTAGGAATGTGTTAAAGGGTGGATGGTAAATGTACCTGAAATAGTAGATGGAGATAAGGAAGCTTGTTTCTCTCAGCAGTGTGTTACAGTAGACCACCCGCGTCCCCGACCGCTAGTAGCATAGACACGTTGCAGTAAATGGGAGGCTTACGATGGCTCGGAGAGGTGGTGTTGACGCGGTCTGCCTAAAAGGTGAGATTAATTAATATCAAGATGCCCTTGTATTGTGTTTGACTTGTAGTAACCACCTGTTGTTGAATAAGATTGGCATAAGCGATAAGTATGTTATGTCTAATGATTGGCTCGGAGAGGGGGTGGTGAACTATAACAACCTATTGCACTTTATCTGTTTACTGTTGTGTGTAAATATATATTCTATGGTATATAGGATTGGGAGCCGGACCGGTGGAGTTCCACAGGGATTGTGGTGGGACCGCCACTATTTGACCTAGACATAAATGCGGATGGGCTGGTGATGGCACCAACACTGGAGCAGTTACGGACAGAGAGGTAGGCTGTCAGAGATTCAGCAAGATACAGATCAGCTACAGAAATGAATGGGGAAATGGCAGATGGCGTTTAATCCAAGCAAGTGTGAGGTGTTGCACTTTGGGAGGTTGAACGTAAGGGGAGAGAATACAGTTAATGACGGCCCTTAACAACATTGATGTGCTGAGGGATTTGGAGGCCACGTTCAAGGCTCACATTAGGTGCAGGACAAGTAGATAGTGGTAAAGTAGACGTGTACTACGCTTGACTTCAGATGCAATAAGCAGAAGCGTCAGGAAGTCAAGATACATAGAAACATAGAAATTAGGTGCAGGAGTAGGCCATTCGGCCCATCGAGCCTGCACTGCCATTCAATATGATCATGGCTGATCATCCAACTCAGTATCCCGTACCTGCCTTCTCTCCATACACTCTGATCCCCTTAGCCACAAGGGCCACATCTAACTCCCTCTTAAATATAGCCAAACAACTGGCCTCAACTACCCTCTGTGGCAGAGAGTTCCAGAGACTCACCACTCTCTGTGTGAAAAAAGTCCTTCTCATCTCAGTCCTAAAGGATTTCCCCCTTATCCTTAAGCTGTGACCCCTTGTCCTGGACCTCCCCAACATCGGGAACAATCTTCCTGCATCTAGCCTGTCCAACCCCTTAAGAATTTTATAAGTTCTGGTGAATACAGCCCCATAGGTTGTGATGCAGGGGTTTAATCCCAAATGGTCACAGTTCCTTTTCCTGTTACAAATGCTGCTCGAGCCGCTGAGTTCCTCCAGCTTTTATATTGTAGAATAATCTCTGCATATTTCTGCTGTTTATGGTTAGCACCCGAGTTACGTGAGATATGGTGCAACCAACTAGAGTTAAGTAAACGCAGGAGTAGGCCATTCGGCCCTTCGAGCCACCATTCAATGACTGATCATCCACAATCAACACCCCGTTCCTGCCTTCTCCCCATATTCCCTGACTCCACTATTTTTAAGAGCCCTATCTAGCTCTCTCTTGAAAGCATCCAGAGAGCCCGCCTCCACCGCCCTCTGAGGCAGAGAATTCCACAGACTCACCACTCTCTGTGAGAAAAAGTGTTTCCTCGTCTCCATTCTAAATGGCTTACCACTTATTCTTAAACTGTGGCCCCTGGTTCTGGACTCCCCAACATCGGGAACATGTTTCCTGCCTCTAGCGTGTCCAACCCCTTAATAATCTTATATGTTTCAATAAGATCCCCTCTCATCCTTCTAAACTCCAGAGTGTACAAGCCCAGCCGCTCCATTCTCCCAGCATATGACAGTCCTGCCATCCCAGGGATTAACCTGGTGAACCTAGGCTGCACTATCTCATTAGCAAGAATGTCCTTCCTCAAACTAGGGGACCAAAACTGCACACAATACTCCAGGTGTGGCCTCACTAGTTTAGTTTAGTTTAATTTAGAGATACAACGTCCATCAGGTCCGTTGTCCCACCGCGCCGAACTGCGATCGACGCACACTAACACTATTCTATACACGAGGGACAATTTACAATTTTACAAGCAAATTAACCTATAAACCTGCACGTCTTTGGAGTGCGGGAGGAAACCAGAACAACCAGAAAAAATCCCAATGGAGCACCCAGAGAAAGCCCACACAGCTCATGGGGAGAACGTGCAAACTCCGTACAGACAGCACTCGCAGTCAGGATTGAACCCGAGTCTCTGGCGCTGTGAGGCAGCAACTCCACCGCTGCACCACCGTGCCGCCTGAAATGCGAGGAAGTCCATGTAAATTATAAGTGCACACATTGTCCTGAAATGTATTCCCATTCAATGGATGTGAGCCTCCCTAATTTCCAGAGACTCAGGTTCGATCCTGACTATGGGTGCTATCTGAATGTAGTTTTAATATTCTCTCTGTGGCCTCACAGGGTTTTCTCCAGCTGCTCCGGTTTCCTCCCACATTCCAAAGATGTGCAGGTTTGTAGGCTAATTGGCTTCTATAAACTGTCCCTAATCAGTAGGATGGAGCTCGTGTACGGAGATTGGTGGTTGGCATGGACTTGGTGGGCCAAAGGGCCTGTTTCCGTGCTGTATCTCTAAACTCTAAACTCAACTAAAACTAAAACAGTTTATAGGATTGGGCCCCAATTTAGAGACCAGTAATATTAAAGGCTGACTTTTTGGTTCAGTATTGAGTGTGTGTTGCATGCCATTTGGAGTCAACTTGAAACCCAGGACCCATCTCCGCCACTTGTCTTGGACTTCTTGCCACGATTCAAAGAGAAGGAAACCTTTCAGATACTGTCTGCAACCAACCACGATCTCACGGCATTTGTCACCTGCAACAGACTGATGTTCCTTATCTCAGTGCTAATAATATCTCCGATGGTTCCCGACACCTGAACAGTGACTGTACTTCAAGATGCAGTGAGCCTTCAATAATCTGGCACTTTTGGGATTTTGCTAGTTCCTGACTAGTAGTTTTTCTGCACAATTAAACATTAATTCTATTAATACCCAAACACACCAGGTTCATTTTTTTTACATGCAACACAGCAGTATAATAGCAAGATTAAACGAGAACTTACCAGTTTGAAGTTTGATCTTTATTTTATGAGGAGTTACGTTGAGGGATTACGTGAAGAAGCCCCGCCAGGCGCATGCGCGTCATACTTCAAAGCAGCGGCGTGAAAACACAGAAACAATAGCCAAAGTGAAATAGTAAAGCTGAGAAGACTAGAACTGCCAGATGATCTTTGCGATTATGAGGGCCGGGAGCGGAGGGCACAAAATCCCTCATCGTAACTCCTCATAAATAAAGATCAAACTTCAAACTGGTAAATTCTCGTTTAATCTTACTATTTTACTTCGCAGTCACGTGAGTGACTACATGAAGATTTCAAAGCTCTGTGATTTCATGCCGTAGATCCATTCCATACGACACACTGCTTCAGTTGACACAGTAGTGAATAAATAATGTATTGAACATTGCTTCGAATTATCCAATAATCATTTTTTAAATAACAAAACAGTAATGACCCCTCTATCCTAGCGGGAAATTACAAGTGAACTTTACAAAGACAAAGCAAATCAATTCAAACGGACCCAACACAGCATGCCCAAACCCTGGCACAGTCAGGACAGGTTTATCATAGATTTTAGAAAATTTGATTCCTTAGACCATCCTGCGGCCTCGCTGCAGATGTTGATGCCGCCCTGGTGGAGTAAGATTTAAACAACTGAGTGTCTATTCCAGCGGAATACAAAACCTGCTTTACCATCTAGAAATAGTTTATACTGACACCTTTTTATGAGGTTTTTTGTGTCTGAACAGCATTGCTGTCTCAGAACCTCTGAGACTCTTAGTTACCTCGATATTGACTCAGGTGCTTAACTAAACATAACGTTTGGTCAACAGGGTATGCTTTTTTTTTAAAAAGAAGTTGTACAAAGAATGTTTTAATAATTCTGGGAACCTGTAAAAAGGTACCATTAAAATGTAATGTACTTACTTCTAATAAATAAATTAAATTTAAAAAAAAAACAGGGTATCTTTAGAACTTACTTTGGTTCCGGCCATTCCTGGCCTGCTTTGGTTGATTAAATCATACACATAAAAAGTAATGTTATCTGCAGAAGAATACATGCTATCTAGTCATAACGTTTGCAATATTTGCACTCGTTGCGCTGATACTAGCGCTATGAGCTTAACCACTGAAACGACAATGACGTAATTGGAGCCCATTGCTGAAGCAGTGTGAGAACTATACTGACATCCCAGATTTCTGTATATCTAGGTTTAGGAGGATTTTTGTTAAAGATTCCTCTCATGAATCGGGACACTAATGGATGAGACCCGATAGGTTGTTGTTCTGAAACTGCTCTAAATAGGAGGACAAAGCACTCCGAGCACTATTAATGGCACTATAGCTCAAGTGTTCATTAAAAATGCAACATAGCAAGGAACTCCAATACATCCGGTATGCTTGCAGTATGATAAGATATATCTGACTGTAAACAAAACATCTCCCATTTCTTAATATGAGACACATATAGTTTCTTAGTGCTATCTCTCCAAGTTGCAGTTATGACATCCATGGTCCTATTCGACAGTCCAAAGCCTTGGAACGGTCTGGTCAGAACCTGCAGATCAACAAATTAATACGATCATGTAACGGATGACTTTCTCCTGTTACTGGATGCACCAACAAATTACTGCAGTTGGGGACAGTCATGAATGGCTGAGTCATCATTCCGAGCACCAATGGGAACCATGACTGTGTAGGCCAGCCCGGAACCACCAAAACACCTGAGGCTGAGTCCTGCTCTATTTTGGTGAGGCATTGCCTAATCAGGCAGAATGGGGGAAAAGCATAAAAGAATGTACGTCCCCAATGTAGCGAGAATGCATCCACCGCTACTGCTCCTGGATCCGGTTCCCATGAAACATATTTAGGCAATTGGTGATTTAGCCTGGATGCAACAGATCAATATCTGGCAACCCATAGCGGCTGACAATCATTTTAAAACTTCAGGATTTAATCACCCATTCTATGTCGTCATTGATCTTTCCTGACCTGTTGTCTTGCACCACTTTGTCTCTACCTGGTAGGTAGATAGCTGAGATCCAGATGTTTCTGGAGATACACCAGTGCCACATGAGGTTAGCCAGATTATCACATGATACTGACCTTATTCCTGCCATGGGATTTATATATGGCACAGCCGTGGTATTATCAATCAGGAGTTGAACATGTAAATTATTCATGGTTGAACAATAAGCTTTTAATCAATAGAATGCACCCAGCAATTCTAAGTAATTTATACCATGCCTGTGCAGGATTAAATCCTCTTGCACACTCCATCTACCACCACAGCTAGACTCGCTGTCCATGGCTCCCCATCCGGCAGCCCTCACATCTGTCGGTAAAAGCACTGAAGGTTGCGGAACCAAAATGTTTTTGGTAGTTCGTACAATATTGATAATCCACCATTGTAATTGAGCTATAGCTCTGGTTGGTAACGGCATAGGTCTATCAAAATGACCTGCATGTTCTTTAAGTGCTAGTTCTCTAGCTCGTTGCAGACTTTGTTAGTGCAGTGGTATAAACTGTACTGCAGGGAAAGCTGCCACCAATTTACCAATAACACTGGCTACTTCCTGGGTGGAGGGATATTGTTTTTCAGCGAGACTAGTACAGACCTCTGTGATCTCCACAGCCTTGACTGTAGGCAAAGTCACTGACATATCAACTGAATCAATGACACATCCCAAATAATCAATTTTTTAGGATGGTTCTAACTTGGATTTGGTTGGATGGACCAGGAACCCTAACCTTTCAAACAGGTGTTTGGTTGCTGAAACCGATTCCTCAGCTATCTCCTGAGTGTTGTTTATGATTAAAATATCATCTAGATAAGCCATTACCATGTGATTCTGGGCCCGAAGTAGTGCCAGCACTGGTTTCCACAATTTCTTGAACAGCCTAGGAGCTGAGGTTAACTCATTGGGTAATGCTTTAAATTGCCACAGCTGTCCCATACAACTAAATTTCAAGTATCTACAGTACTGATGATGAATTCGTACTGAATAATATGCATCTTTCAGTACTATAGTTGCCACTTAACAGCCTTGTGATAGCAGCTGTTTAGCAGTATTGAAGGTGTCCATTTTAAAATGCCTATACTGAACATAGGAATTTAACTGGGTTAGATCCAGAATGACTACATCCCCCATCTGTTCTCTGTCTGGGGAATATATTGGACACAAATTGTTGAGGATGGTTTATCGTCCTCTCACTTACCACTTTTTCGGGACAAAACCGTAATTTCTTCTTTTACCTGCTGGGTTTGTGGTGCAGAAAACCCCCAATAATCTATTAGGCATATTGTGTACAGGCGGATGAATTCCTGACATAAACTCTATTCGAGCCTGACACAGTGTCTAGTATAAACCGATGAGATGTTATGCAGCACCATTCATCATACCAATTGCAACTTACCCCCAACCGGAGGTTGTTCCCCAGAAATCTTATCCTGGACAGAATGAATCACCTGTACCTCTACACCCGGCCTTGAAGTCCTCCTTCTTCCCATATTGGGGTTGTAGCTGGGATACACAGGTGAGTAATATCGTCGTCCCACTGGCCCCACTCTGCTTGGCCCTGCCCCTGGATCCGTCACCTTTCGCGCTGAAACGACCTGCGAGGTGGCATCCTGGCAGAAGGGACGTATGTCTTCATGAGACGGATTGTTTTGGCATCTTCCTCCAGGTCCTTGACTTGTTTGAAATGGTCCGCCCCAAATAAATAATCTGGGCTTGGATATTGGTGGACCTACATAGAGCTGCAAACTTCGGGTTCAACGTCGGTTTGATGGCTATCTTCCTGATGCAATTGGCCTCAAAGTAGGTGTTGCAGGACAGGGCCAGCATATCTTGTTGGGTACCAGACATCGGTGCCCCCTGGACCTTCTCCGAATGCCTGCTGCCAACAACTTGAGGACGTGTTGAAATCTCACTTCTTGTCCCCGCATCGTTGCACTCATTTGTGCCCTTGTCGAGTTTCACGGTGGGCATTTTGAGTGAAGCACAGTTTACAGCTGTTTTATAACTTGTGGCAGTCTCCATGATCGTATCCTGGAGCTGGTGAGAAGCCATGTCATTTACATTAGCGGCTAGAGTTTTCTCGATAGACTCACCAGTCCATTCCGGTATTAGCGAAGTTTAACGCTACGTCCGGGACACCTGGAGCATGGCTCGTGTGCGCTGGTGTGTGCACATAAGCAGTGACACCAGCTTCAGGGTCAGATTCCTCCTGCCCTGCTTCCCCCGAGTCATGCTCTAGGGAGGTCTCATCCAGCCCTAAACAAGGTGCTGGACAGGATGATTCCCACTGGTATCCATAAGTGGTGTTTTCTTCTTTGCTGTATGGACCTCTGTGAGAGGCTGTGTGGGAATCCTTGGGCATTCGACCCCAATTTAAATGCTTTTAATACATCGTGGCTCTCTAAATTTGGAGCATTTTCCCATTTGGTTAAGCCATCCCCATACCTTTAAATTAAAAGGAGGGTGTTTTCCACATCATCAGGCTCATGAGATAAAATGAGCCCGAGAGTACTTTGTTTTGGTATTCCCCAGTGCCCTGAAGCACTGGAAACTGATGGAGGCAGTTGAGCTGCCAGTAGAAACAATAGCCGGTATTGGAGCCGGCATTAGTGCAGCCGTTATCTCCAAACCCGATCTATATAGCGGTAATCACGGAGCCGGCATTAGCGCAGCCGTTATCTCCTGACCCGATCTATAAGCAGTAACCACGGTCCCCGCGCGTTCCACTCCACTGTAGCAGTTTATATTTTTAATACCTCCATATTAGGAACTCTAGATGGCTCTCCGAGTCAGACTTATAGTTTTAAAAAATACTCGCAGGGAAGGTTTAACATTGACTTACCTGCGGGTTACTACTTACCGCTGGTGGAGCTGCGCTCTCCAGCCCGTGGGTGCGCCATGCGTCGGACGTAATGATGCGCATGCGCCTGGCGGGCTTCTTCACGTAGTCACTCACGTGACTCCGAAGTAAAATAACTTTTCCCAGTGAGTTTAAAGGATTGTATTTATTTTCCATGGAACCTACTCCAACACGTACACTTCAACTACCTCATGTCTTTCCCCCATTGACTTTATATACACTCTGCCTCAGGAAAGTGGCTCAAAAAGGCTGGCAGCATCATCAAGGACCCACACCATCCTGGCCACACACTCATCTCTCCGCTACCATCGGCTAGAAGGTATAGGAGCCTGAAATCTGGTAATCCAGGTTCAGGAATAGCTGCTTCCCCACAGCCATCAGACTATTAAACACAACTTCAAACAAACTCTGACCAGGGGCGGAAAACCCGGGGGGGCCAGAGGAGACACGTCCCCCCCATGTTTTGAGAGGTGGGGAACATCCCCCCCCCCCAAGTTTATGTCATCAGGATTTTTAAATCTCCGCTTTCCGCGAGACAGTGGAGGTGGGACTGCTGATCGAGGGCGGTGATTGGACGAGAGAGACGTCGGTCAGCAGGTAATGGGGGCGGGACATGATTATTCAGCGCGATGATTGGAGGAGGGAGGAGTGGGGGGGGGGTGGGGCTGAGGATAGAGTGCGGTGATTGGAGGAGGGAGGAGTGAGGGGATGGGACTGAGGATAGAGTGCGGTGATTGGAGGAGGGAGACGTGGCACAAAGCTGCGCCTCATCCACAGTCAGGATCGATCCCGGCCGGGTCACCGGCGCTGTCCCGTCCCCACCAGAGCGCCCCCCCCCCCCCCCACACGGGTGGCCAGGGACGTCAGCAGTCAGACGGGCGCGGCGCCCCCAGGCCCACAGCCAGCGCTAAACCCAGCTCACTCTGCCTGTCCCGCTAAGTGAACCTGCCTGGGCTTGCGGGAAATATGGCCAGCACGGAGAAGCAGTGCCGGTATCCCGTCAGTCCAGGCAGGGCTGTAGTTAACCCGGCGAGACAGGCAGAGTTGAGCTGCATTTAGCGCTGGATTGAGCCTCCGAAGCCTTGCGTGTGTGTCTGTGTGTGTGTACGCATGCACGCGCGGCCGCCAAAAAATTGTGTCCCCCACCCCTTCCATGTTTTGATAGCGAGTTCCGCTCTTGCTCTGAACTGTAACAACCTATTGCACTTTATCTGTTTACTGATATATATGTAAATATTTATTCTATGGGGTATGGACTCACTGATCTGATCTGTATTTATGCCTACAATATTGTGTTGTGCTGCAGCAAGCAAGAATGTCATTGTCCTATCTGGGACCCATGACAATAAACTCTCTTTGATGACAAACCATTTATACATGAGTCATCCCTCTTCTTCCCTCTCCCAATGGGTAGAAGGTGGAAAAGCTTGAAAGCAACAGATTTTGGGAACAGCTTCTTCCTCACTGTTATCAGTAGCTTAGACCCCATCTTCCAACTTACCTGGAAAATCGTGTGTTACAAATCTGATCGAGCGTTTAGAAGAGGATTAATGTTCATAAACACCCATGTACATGAGGGGCAAGTTAGAGTGGCCAATTAACCAGCCAACCAGCAAGTCTTTGGCAGAGTAGCAGCCAGAGAAATCGTGTCCATGTATCATTGCACACATTTCAGGCAGTCATCTTTGTTCATCATTATGCAGGTGGGGGATTGCAACCTTCACCTGGTCCACCCTGTTTCGACGAATGCAATCAACCTGGCGTGCACAAACAGAAGATCAAACAGAACAAGTTGTCTTACAACTTTAGGCTGTGCACGTCATACGCAAGAAGAAGAAGAAGAGGAAGAGGAAGAGGAAGAAAACTGTGCCAGTACCAGTAGAGGAAGTCTAAGCCCATTGAGAACGAATAACTGGCATCATGCTGCACTTGATTCAGTTCATTACTGCACTTGACCCAAGATATCATTGTCACGGAAACAGATGCAAGGATGACATTACTTGGCTTTCTAATTAGGAAGTTGGCTCTTCTTCCTCTTGTGTATGGCGTGCACAGCCTAAAGTTGGAGGACAACTCGTTCTATTTGATCTTATTTGATTGTGCAGGCCAGGCTGATTGCATTTGTCGAAACAGGGCGGACCACGTGAAAGCTGCAATCTGTCACCGCAGGAAGTTGGCTCAGCAAAATATTAGAGCGGGCATAACTCTGTAAAGTTTTATCTGCATGGTTTCTGCTTTCACATTGTACACAATACATTCATATATGGTAACAATGTCAAGCCAAGACTGGCCTTGGGCAATACCAATGTACAATCTCCATCCATCCTGATAAACCGATCATCTCCACCCAGTTACTGCCGGTGTGTCTAAAATGAAGTATGTCATGGAACTCTTCCAGTGAACAATATTATCTGTACTACATCTAACAATCTTCCCAATGTTATCTAGGAAGATAGATACAGCTGGAGTAACTCAGCGGGACAGGCAGCATCTCTGGAGAAAAGGAATGGGTGATGTTTCGGGTAGAGACCCTTCTTTCGACCCAAAACGCCACCCATTTCTTCTATCCGGAGATGCTGCCTGAGCCACTGAGTTACTCCAGCTTTTTGTGTCCATCTTCGGTGTAAACAGCATCTGCAGTTCCTTCCCGCGCACAAGTCATCTAAGAACTCAATGCAAGCAGTTTGATACAATTACATATTAACATTCCTGTTTGGTGCCTTTTATGAACTAGTTTACCAAATGACAATTATATTGTGAGTCACTGTCTCTCCTCGTTTCCTTTTGCCACTCAGATCCTTCCCCACCATCTCTGGCAACAAACACGTTAGCAAGAGTAAAAAAAGTTTCATTATCATACGCCCCAAAACGGAGAATGAAAGTCTTACTTACAGCAGCACCACAGGTCCGTAAACACAATATCAACAGATAACATCATAAATATTTAAATAAATACATAACCCATATGGAGCAAAATACAACTAATCCTGAAGACCCTGTTGTAACCAAGGCAGTTTGTAGTTTAAAGATTGGTTGCAGGTTGTGATGTTTGATGGCCTGATGTCTGTTGGGAAGAAGCTGTTCCTGAACCTGGATGTTACCGTTTTCAGCCTCCTATTCCTTCCTCCCGATGGCAGGGGTGAAATGAGAGCGTGGCCACGGCGGTGTGGGTCTCTGATGACACTGGCTGCCGTTATGAGGCAGCGACTCCTGTAGATCCCTTCGATCTATATTTGACCTATACACAAACTGATTGAGTGGATACATGGTGCAGCTGATAGAGTTACTGCTCACACCTCCAGCGGCCTGGGTTCAATCCTGGTCTCCAGTGCTGTCTATGAGGAGCTTGCATGTCTCCCTGTCACCACCTGGGTTTACTCCAGCTGCTCTGGTTTACTCCCACACTCCAGAGACGCGCGGGTTTGTAGGTTAACTGGTCCTCAGTAAATTGCCCCTAATGTGCTGTGAAAGTCGGATACATGGAACTAGTGTGGACCGGTGATCGATGGTCAGCATGGACTCGGTGGGCCGAAGGGCCTGTTTCTCTAAACTAGACTAGACTAGGCAGCTAAGGACCTCCACAGAATGCTGTGAATGGAGGAAGGTTTCTTCCTGATCTTCAGACGTGAGGTAGAATCATCCTCGATTCTTTGCACCACATGTACAAACGGGGCCGCAGCTCTGTGCATTGGACCCAATCCCACTGGTTCTAGGATGGACCAAATTGTGAATATAAAGAACCATCACAGATGTCACAGCATGGGGTTGTTTAGCACGATTGATTGAGGGGGAATTTCTGTATCTTGAAATGGATACCTGTGGCCCATTTGTTAAAGCACATATCAAGTGTCCTCAGCCAATCTGAAACGTAACCTATCCATGTTCTCCACAGATGCTGCCTGACCCGCTGAGTTACTCCAGCACTCTGTGAAACGTCACCTATCCATGTTCTTCACAGATGCTGCCTGACCCGCTGAGTTACTCCAGCACTTTGTATCTATCTTTACGCAATAAATTTGTGTAATTGTGGTGGAAATGAAGAGAACTTTGAAATTCAATGTGATAAGTTGCACAAATAAATTGGGTACACAAAGAAGTGCAGATGCTGGTTAATACACAGAAAGACACAGAGTGCTGGAGTAACGTGAATAAACTGGGGTTGATGGTGCCAAGAACATTATTTCTCAGTGATCGTGTTTAATGCCAGGCTGGCCTTTCCCTGGGTGATGCCTGCGTTTATACAGCTCAGGTACTGGCAGCGTGCCATTTGAACACACCTGGTGCAAGAACACCTTGAACTAGGTTTGTAGCCAGAGGGAGAAGCACCTATTACACTGACTGGTTATTTAACACTGGTGGCCTCTCGCATGTTCCCCTCCACCGCGAGACAATTAGGAAGTTAGCTGCAGGAAACCGCCTTGTTGCTGATGCTGGCTGGGTGATCCCGTTGCTAATGGAGACGGGTTCCAGCAGACCCTGGGCAGAGACACAAACAGTAGCGGGCAGCCGGGCATCGCTGAAATACACCAGGGCCACACTCACAAACAGTGACATTAGTTTGCTAATCTCTGTCACAGCAACCTGTGGAGAAGTGGTGGCACGTGAGTAACTGCAGACGCTGGTTTAAACCGACGAAAGACACAAAACGCTGGAGTAACTCAGCGGGTCAGGCAGCATCTCTGGAGAGAAGGAATGGGTGACGTTTCGGGTCGAGACCCTTCTTCAGACTGAGCGTCAGGGGAGAGGGAGACACAGAGATATGGAAGGGTAAGGTGTGAAAACAAGGCAAAAGGGACAACGTTCAAGGAAAATGCAGCATAGATCATTATTAGCTCAGGGAAGGTGACAACGAGGTGTACAACGATACAATTTAATCAGGAGGACAGTCAGCTTGGTCAGTGGACCAGGAAGGAGACGGACGGAGAGAGAGGGAAAGCAAGGGGTACTTGGTTAGAGTGGTCTGGTGGTATCATCACTGGGCATTCTGGAGCAATTTCACACACACGTGTCCCAGATAGACGTTGCTTCCCAATAGCTCAGTACAAGCCTGTCATTCCTCTAGTTACAAGCTGCTGCCTTTAAACACTTGCCGTGAACATCAACAGCAACATACGCCAGTCTGTAAAAGCAGCCGATGTGTTATGTAAACAGATAGCTCAGCTGGGAAACAGTGGAGATGCCTTGGCATACACCCGCACATGCACACGCACACGCACGCGCACACCCGCACACGCACGCGCACGCGCACACACACCTGCACACCCCCACACGCACGCACACGCACGCACACCCGCACACCCCCACACGCACACACACGCACACGCACGCACACCCACACACGCACATGCACGCATGCACGCACACACACGCCCGCACATGCACATGCCCACGCATGCACACCCGCACACCCGCACACCCGCACACGCACACGCACACCCGCACGCACACACGCACACACACACCCACACGCACACCCGCACATGCACATGCCCACGCATGCACACCCGCACACCCGCACACGCACACCCGCACGCACACACGCACACACATACACCCACACACGCACACGCACACACATGCACACCCGCACACACGCACGCACGTACATGCACGCACACACACACACACACGGACACACACACCCACACACGCACACGCACACGCATGCACACACTCACACACACGCACACACATGCGCACATACATGTTCACACACAGACACACATATGCATATGCACACATGCACACAGACACACACAAGCACACGCACACTCACACATGCTCACACACACACACACACACACATGCACGCTGTTCCTCTTAGACCTCACAGCAGCCATTCTTATAGATTGCCCTGTCAGGGCAGTTACTAAGTTGGTTCCAACCATATATAAGTGGAAGGAAGTGCTTTGTTAGCCTTGGGGACTATGTGTCACAGCTGCACGACATGCCCTTTGGTGTAGCCTTGGCCTGATACTCTTTACCTTGTGTATGCTGCCGCTAGCCATTATCAGACGGCATCATGTACATTTTCTAAGTTATGTCGATGACACTCTGTTATCCCTTTCTGTCAAACCCACTCATGCAAATGCCTTAAGTTCTTAAACTCAACGATGACAAGGCAGACATTTTATTACTTCGATCAAAACCCAAGAGAGAGATGTTACTCGGTAAACTGGGAAATTTGACTGCCTTTGTCAAACAAGAAGTCACAAGCCTGGGGGTAAAAATTGACAATGATCTTAATTTTAAATCTCACATAAATAAGGTAAAGTGTGCTTTCTATCGCCACAGAAATAGTGCTCGGGTACATGAGTGTAAAAAACTCATACATGCTTTCATATCAAGCAGACTTGATTAATGCCTTATTTACCCGTCTGCCTTCAAGATCCACCAACAAGTTGCATTCTCACTCAAAATGCCGCAGCCTGGCTTTTAACAAATACCAAGAAAAGGGGACATATCACCCCAGTATTATACTCCCTGCATTGGCTCCCTGTGAGACCCAGGATAGACTATAAAGTCCTCCTTCTTGTCTATAAAGCCATAAATGGCTTGGGAGCAGCATATTTTACAGTCCCCACTTCACCCGATGCCCCAACTCGAGGGCTTCTGACGCCAGCCTGTTAGCCTCTCAATGCCGCAGCTATAAGAATCTTTGTGAAGCAGCCTTTTTCAATGAGGCCCCCGAGCTGCGGAATACCCGACCTAGGGCCACCAGACGCCCACTCTGTTTTAAACAACAGCTAAAAACTTTCTATTCAATCAAGCTTTTAACTGACTTTACTTCTTCTGATGACATTGTGAAAATGACCTTTATTGTCTTGTGTTTATCTCAGCGTAGCCTTCAGCAGCAGCTTGTGTACTCAATATAGTACACGGGGCTCTGTATTTGGCATCAGTGTCTTTGCTTTTTGTTCTTTTACACACTCAATGTTATATTTTTGATGTTATATTTTTATATAAGTGTGCTTTTTATGCTATTAGCTGTCTGTGACATTACTGTTTTAAAGTGTATCGTTATTTAGATTTGTGTTTTTGTGGAAAGGACTTTGGGTTGCATCCAATTGCATTCAAGTGCGATACAAATGACGCCAGCGATATTATTATTGTTATTATCTATCACCCTTTTGATCCTTCTCATCTCCTCCTATCATCCCTTTGCCTTCTTTTCATCTCTAGCCTTTGTCCAACCATCTGGAATCAAAACACCTGTGTCCACCTATCACTCGCCCTGCTTTGCCCCCCCCTCCCCCACCTCTTTTCCAGCTTCCACCCCCAACCCCCCCTTTACTATAATCAGGCTGAAGAAGGGTCTCGATCCAAATCGTTGCCTCTCCATGTCCTCCAGAGAAGCTGCCTGTCCCGTTGAGTTACTCCAGTACTCTGTGTTCAATGTAAGATTCCAGCATCTGTAGTTCCTGGTGTCTCTGTTCCTATTACCTTGTGTTCATCTGTTTTCTGATCAAGAATGATGAGAATGTGGAACGTGGACCACAGGGAATAGTTGCGGTAAAGGGCGTCAATGTGTTTCAAGAATTAAATATCATGGTAAAGAATAAGAAGGTATTTAATAATGGAGACGGCAGAGATGAGTTACAGTTTCATGTCAGATCTGTTGAAACATGCCCCATGAACCTACTGACACACACACACACGCACGCACGCACACACACACACACGCACGCACGCATGCACGCATGCACACACACAGTTACATGTACACGCACACACACACACACGTACATGTACACACACACACGCACACACACACACACTAACACAGGTACATGTACACACACACACACACGCCCACGCACACATACACACACACGTACATGTACACACACCCGCACACACCCGCACGCACACACACACACACACACACACACACACACACACACTCAGGTACATGTACACCCGCACACACCCGCACGCACACACACACACACACACACGCACACGCACACACACACACACACACACACAGGTACATGTACACACGCACACGCACACGCACACGCACGTACACGCACGTACACGCACGTACACACACACACGTACACACGCGCGCGCGCTATTCTTGCATTTCTACAAACAGAAGGTGTTTGGAAGTGTTTTTCGGAGTTGCAAGTTGGTGTTCTGCCAAATCATCAATAACCAAAGATTCAGCTCAAAGTACGATCATCAGTGGAGATAATTTCATTTTCACGATGATCCGAATTTTGAATTGGATTCATTTGCTAATCTTTGATCACTGAATCAAAAGTCATTCCTATCCATTTGTTCTGTTGAAAGGGTTAATTGGAACACTGCCAAATAAATGCTGAAGAAAGATCTCGACCCAAAATGGGACATTTTGTCTACTCCACTGCGAAATCTCCCCAAGATCAGCATCTGCAGTTCCTTCTTCTTCTTCTTGCGTATGGCGAGAACCTTCTTAAACATATTGAATGACGGTGCTGGCTAGAAGGGCCGAATGGCCTACTATCTGGGTGAAATTATTTGACCGGCAAGATTTCACTAGTTTTTAGTTAAAATGAGATGGATTCGAGCCCTTACTGTTTGCATTTGCAAATGAAGAACAACTTTTAGTGTTTTGTTAAGTGTTTTATCGTGTTCCAATCGTGGACATCAAGAGCACATTTCATTTAACAATGGATTTTGAACGTTCTCCCTGTGACCACGTGGGTTTCTCCAGGTGCTCCGGTTTCCTCCCAGGTCTGTAGATTCATTGGCTTCTGTATACTGCCCTCTAGTGTGTAGGATGTGAAAGTGGAATAACAGAGAACTGGTGTGAATGAGTGATCACCAGCCAGCACAGTCTCGGTTTTCATGCTGCATCTGTCAAGACTGCCAGTCAGAACCTTTCCCCAGGGTGGACATGTCCAACACTCGAGATCAGAGCTAGACGGTGAGAGGGAGGAACGTTTGAAGGAGATGTGTGGGCAGGTTTATTTACACAGAGGGTTGATGGGGTCTGGAACCCGCTGCAAGGTAGACGCATATTCTTAGTGGTGTTTCAGAGGCCTTTAGATGGAAACATACAAACATAGCAAATAGGTGCAGGAGTAGGCCATTCGGCCCTTTGAGCCAGCACCGTCATTCAATGTCATCAAAAATCAGTGCCCTGTTCCTGCTTTCTCCCCACATCCCTTGATTCCGTTAGTCCTGCAAGATAAATCTAATGCAGGGAATAGAGGGATATGGATCATGTACAGTAATCGGTTCATCACAGACATCGTGGGCCGAATGGCCTGTTCCTGTGCTGTACTGTACTGTTCTATCTCTAAACATAAACGCAAAGAGGATTTATGCTCAGAACAGAAGCAGGAATAGGTCATTCAGCCCCTCATGTCTGCTCTGCTACACAATAACATCACAACTTCATCCCTCAGTCATTTTTCCTACAATATTCCTTGAGATCTATTAATATCTATTAAAGTCTAGTGAAAACATCTTTAACAGAGTTAAAACATGAGAGGTATGGAGTAACTCAGCGGGTCAGGCAGCATCTGTGGAGAACATGGAAAGGTGACGTTTCGGGAGGGACCTTGTTCAGACCGATTGTGGGGGGAGGGGGTAAGAGAAGAAAGCTGGAAAGGGGGGGGAAGGCAGGACAAAGAGTGGGGTTAAGGTCGATGGCCAAATTGAGTAGATCTGAAGGATTGTTATGCTCACACTTTATGCATTGGCCCCAGATTAAGTAAAGTGTTTAAAAGCTAATGGCTATTCAAATTTTAGGTAAATGACACGTTTGTATTAATCGTTACATGTTTTTTATATTTCACTTATAATTAGTAAGGAAGATGTGCTTCGGGAACAAGTGAGAAGAAGGATAAGAATCTCTGGAATGCTGAAAATATAATCTTACACACTGACGATAAAATCCTCTGGCACAGAGTTGTAACGAGGCTCCGCCATTGTTTGGCCGTTGGTCATGAGGGGATACTCTCGTTGGAGCCTGGCCAAGTGCCAGTTGGAACTGGTCCCAGTCGGGCAGTCATCTGTGGGCCGGCTAATTGTTGGGAGACTGAGCTCAGGAACAGGCTAGAAGAACTGGACAAATTCCCGATGACAACTAACAAGGTGAGACATCTCAGCAAGAGATCCAACCCATGGCTCCAGCTGACAATTCCAATGCGATGGCACGCACAAGATGCTCCCCTCCACACTAAACTCATGTACAAAGTGTTGGGGGGAGTAGATTGGGTGGACACACAGAGCCCCTTGCCCAGAGTAGGTAGCATCGAGAACCAGAGGACATGGGTTTAAGGTGAAGGCGAATGGGAAAGATTTAAGGGGTGACTTTTTCACACAAAGGGCGGTGGGCGTATGGAACGAGCTGCCAAAGGAGGTAGTTGAGGCTGGGACCATTGCAATGTTTAAGAAACAGTTCGACAGGTACATGGACAGGACAGGTTTGGGGGGATATGGGCCAAACACAGGTGGGACTAGTGTAGCTAGGACATTTTGGCCGATGTGGGCAAGTTGAGTCAAAGGGGCTGTTTACATGGTGTATTATCTAGGACTCTAAGAGCAGTGCCCATAGTGAAGATAGTTGGAATCTGCCAAATGTCTGGAGCCCTGGGTCATGCTGGTGTTCTTGTTTATTCACTCTAGGAGACTCTAACACATTGACTGAAGAAGGGTTTCGGCCCGAAACGTTGCCTATTTCTTGCCTCATTAGATGCTGCCGCACCCACTGAGTTTCTCCAGCAATTTTGTCTACCTTCGATTTTCCAGCATCTGCAGTTTCTTGTTGAACAACAAACTCATCGTGTGCTGATTGTAATTCTCTCGGCTTAATATCTACACTGTCATACGGCCATTTTCAGGTCTCTAACTTACTGAAGCTCCAGTGGTAAAGAGTCATTTAGTATTCATCGCAAGAGTTCCCAGTGGCACATTTTCACCTGAACCCCGAGAATGACAAAGTTGCTTCGGATCAGCTGACGATGTATTTGTGTGGCTGCAATTAACGTTGAGCCATGAGATGGTTTTTCACAAGTCGTGCCAATTTTCTGTGCCGATACACATTGGCAGTACAATGATGTTCTGTGGTCTTACCAGCAAAAGCTTCTGTGTTCTAAAGCGGTCTGGCCCCATTCCTTGTCAATACCAAACCGTGGGTTCAGATTTCTTTCATCATTCTTTCATTGACCCAATGAACCATATTTTACAACTTGCTTTGTACGTTATTTATTTATTGTTGTATATATATCATTACTTTATGTATGTTTACACACAGAGTGCTGGAGTAACTCAGCGGAACAGGCAGCATCTGTGGAGAACATGGATAGGTGACGTTTCACAGAGTGCTGGAGTAACTCAGCGGGTCAGGCAGCATCTGTGGAGAGAAGCATTGGGTGACGTTTTGGGTTAAGACCCTTCTTCAGACTGATGTCAGGGAAGTGGGCAGTACAGAGATGAAATGCGGTTGGTGATTACAAACACCATTGACTCTGGCCAGTGCAGCCTTTAGACATCTTGTACCAAGACTCCATCTTGTTGCTACGTTACCCAAATGGAACACTGTGTTCGGCAATTTACCCCGGTCACTAGCTGAATCAAACAATATAATGGTCCCATGTGGAACTTGCCACTATGCTGTGAAATATTAAACTCCCACCTCAGGCAGTCACCAATTCTGTATTTAAATTCATTCACAGGATCAGGAATGAATGGACATTTGGATCCAATGTTCACCATTACTAGTGTTTTAATTCCAGCGTTTATTTAATTGAGTACGTGTAGGAATGACAGTGTTTTGGGTAATTTTATGTTGATCTTACACCTTGTGATTGTGAACACGCTTACTGCTCCTCTCTGCTTCCCCATAAACTAGTGAACTCATTCACAGAGAAAGTGGATGAAGAACTGCCAGGGAGAGGAAATGTTTGTCATTCCATTTCATTGCAAATGAATTCCATTGAACTGATGTTTCTCTCTTGCCGAGCTGAATTTGATTCTTTTTGTTGCAACTGTCCATCTGCCAGCTGTTTATGCAACAGGGAAACCACACTGATGTGGTGCACACCTCCACCTGTTCCCCAACGTTGCAGTGCCCACCACGGCATGCCTGAGAACAGTGACCATGAAACCTCACACACACACACACATTGTTGGAGTAACTCAGTGGGTCAGGCAGCATTTCTGGAGACAAGGAATTGGTGACGTTTCGAGTCGAGATCCTTCTTCAGACCTGAAACATCACCCATTCCTTCTCTCCAGAGATGCTGCCTGACCCACTGAGTTACTCCATTTTGTGTCTATCTTCGGTGTAACCCAGCTTGTGCAGTTCCTTCCTACACATATCTTTCTACATGTGTCCTTACCATGTACCTGTCCAAATGTTTCTTAAACGTTGTGATGGCACCTGCCTCAACTATCTCCTCTGACAGCCCGTTCCATTCACCCTTTGTGTCTACCTGGATATATATACACCTTCCATATGCCTTAAGCCAGGTTTCTGGAAGCAAGCAATACTCGATCCTGGTGAAATGTCTCAGATGACTAGACACCCTGTTCTTGAGTAGTATGTTGTAGTCGCTGGCATCTGCTTCTGTACTGGTCTGTGTGTGACTCAGCTCCATATGGATTCAGTTAGTTCAGGAAGTCTGACTGATGGGGCTTCTGCCCCAGGAGAATAAACTCTTGTGAGTCACGCAACATTAAACATCATTTCAATGTTTATTTTACAAAATGATTTAAGATTCAAAGTGACCTCATCTTTTTGTCTTCTGATTCCAGTTAAAAAGGTCACAGTGGCGCAGCTGTAGAGTTGCTGCCCTACAGAGACCGGGGTTCGATTCTGACTACGGATGCTGTCTGCGTGGAGTTTGCACGCTCTCCTTGTGGCCTGCGTGAGTTTTCTCCGGGCACCCCAGTTTCCTGCCACGTGCCAAGGATGCGTGGGTAGTTCCCTACAGTACAGCTTTATAGTTCCAGAGGAAAAAAGTCACTCATGGATAATTTTTTAAAGTACAAATTACATTTAAAAGCTGATTTCTCAAGTAAAACAGAAGCTCCGCCTCGTTGGCTAGAAAGGTTTGCGATTTCCTGAAGTTGTGAAATGCAATGTATAAATACAATGAGGGGGGATCTTATAGAAACTTACAAAATTCTTAAGGGGTTGGACAAGCTAGATGCAGAAAGATTGTTCCTGATGTTGGGGAGGTCCAGAACAAGGGGTCACCATTTAAGGATAAGGGGGAAATCCTTTAGGACCAAGACGAGGAAAACCTTTTTCACAGAGTGGTGGGTCTCTGGAACTCTCTGCCACAGAAAGTAGTTGAGGCCAGTTCATTGGCTATATTTAAGAGGGAGTTAGATGTGGCCCTTGTGGCTAAAGGGATCAGGGGGTATGGAGAGAAGGCAGGTACGGGATACTGAGTTGGATGATCAGCCATGATCATATTGAGTGGCGGTGCAGGCTCGAAGGGCCGAATGGCCTACTCCTGCACCTATTTTCTATGTTTCTATAAGGGCGGCACAGTGACGCTGCAGTGGAGAGAAAACGTGCAAACTCCACACAGACAGCAATCAAGGTCAGGATCGAACCTCGGTCTCTGGCACTGTGAGGCAGCAGCACTACCCGCCGCGCTTCCCTTAACTGAAAACTTTAAGGGCTAAGAGTTTTGAACCATATCAAGGGTTATGAGAAAAAGTGTAAAGTTGAGTTGAAGCATCGATCAGATTGATCATGAACCGAATGGGTTCATCACAAGTTATGCTACACACCTCCCCCAACAAGGGATATTCCACTTTCTCCTCTCCATCCACCCCTACCCTCTCCCATCAGGCAAGAGGTACAGAAGTGTGAAAACGCACACCTCCAGATTCAGGGACAGTTTCTTCCCAGCTGTTGTCAGGCAACTGAACCATCCTATCACCAACTGGAAAGCGGTCCTGACCTCCCATCTATATCATCGGACTATCTTTAATCGGACGTTACTGGACTTTATCTTGCACTAAACGTTATTCCCTTTATCCTGTATCTGTGCATTGTGGAAAGCCTGATTGTAATCATATAGTGTGTTCACTGACTGGACAGCTCGCAACAAGAAAGCTTCACACTGTACCTTGGTACACGTGACAATGAACTAAACTAAAACTAACTTGTTTCCCCACTTTCACTTTCAGGACGAAGGTTTTCTGACCTGAAATGAAAACTGTTGATCACCCGTTCACACTAGTTCCACGTTATCCAACTTTCTCATCCACTCCCTACACACTAGGGGGCAATGTACAGAGGGACAATTAACCTCCAGACCCGCACGTCTTTGGGATGTGGCAGGAAGCCGGAGCACCCAGAGGAAACCCACACGGTCACACGGAGAACATGCAAACTCCACACAGACAGCACCCAAGGTCAGGATCGAACCCGGGTCACTGGCGCTGTGAGGCAGCAGCTCTACCCGCTGCGCCACCATGCCACCCGTTCCTTCTCATCGATCCTCTGCGATGGGACAAACGTAATGTACAGAGTGATGCTGCATATGCTGATATTTTATTCAGTAACAGAAAGATACAAATTTATTATAATACAAAGCAAATGTTTCTTTCAAACCGTGTTGGCCCATGGCGTACAGTCTTCCCCAGGCATTGTGCAGATACCACACTCCAAGACAGATGCAAAAGGAAAATCATTTTAAACAAAGCTGCATTTAAACGTTTTTAAACTACAATATACCGGGTTACGATCGGTTCATACTCAACGTTGCACCAGACTAAACAAGTTTTCATTGGTTTTATTTCAGCCACATTAACCTCATGCTAACTGGGGGAAGAGTATTAAATACAACATCTACTTGGATTTCCAAAAAAGTCGTTTCAAAACCCATAAAAAGTAATGAATACAATACATACTTAAAAAAACTGGAGAAAGAAAAGTATTTTATATATTTTTAAGGCTTTTAAACATGTATAAAAATAACTGACATTTTATCCCAAAAGTTTCAAAATGAAATTAGTATGTGATAGATGTAACTGACATAGAAAATTTAAAAACATTCATATGTACACAGGGGTAAAAAGTAACATTAAAATGACCTGTTTCCAAAGGTGCTGGACTTTGTTTCACGTGATGATTTTTAGAGGTGATATTCCAATTGCATATCTTGCATTAGGAGGGTTAGAGTATGTCATCAGGCAACTGAACCATCCCACTGCAGGCAACCAGAGAGCAGTCCCGAACTACTAACGGACTATCTTTGATCAGACCTTACTGATCAGGCTTTACCTTGCACTAAACGTTATTCCCTTATCGTGTATCTGTACACTGTGAATGGCTCGATTGTAATCATGTATTGTCTTTCTGCTGGCTGGATAGCACGCAACAAGAGCTTTTCACTGTAGCTCGGTACACGTGACAATGAACTGGACTGAGCTGATGTGGTGGAGGTGGGACTTCAATGTCTAATTGGAGTTCATGGGGGAAGGATCTACCAGCACTACACCTGGGCAGGTACACCTGGGCAGGTACATGTGCAGTCAGAACATTGCCGGTGAAGCCAGGAAGGAGAAGCTTGAGTGTAACGGTGTGCAGGTGACATGTTTTACTACCTATCCAGCAGTGTGTCCACAAAGACTTCGTCAGCGTTTGTAAATCTTCTAAAATCGAGAGTGTTTATTCATCGTACGCCCCGAAACGGAACAAAGAAATTCTTCAACGTGTAAACCAGAAAATAGCAGTTTCATTTTGTCTTTTAAAAAGGCAATCTAGAAATAAAGATTGTTTGTAGTTGTGCCTTGTACGGAGCAGACATCATCCGGTCTAGAGTCCTGGAAACCCAGTACTGACCGACACTACATGGGCAGACAGTGGTGAAGCTTCAAGCTGCTGCCCAGTGCGAAGCAGATCGACCCTCGCTCTCTCCACGCTTCTGCCAGTTACACCAGCTTCTAAACACATCTATGGATAGACACAAAACGCTGGAGCAACTCAGCGGAACGGCGGCAACTTTGGATGCAGGGAGACTCATTCATTCTCTCCAGAGATGCTGCCTGTCCCACTGAGTTACTCCAGCGCTTTGTGTCTATCTTCAGTTTAAACCAGCATCTGCAGTTCCTTCCAACCCATCTGTAAACATATCCACCCTGGAGGCAAGACAGCTCCATGACCGATGTTGAACCGAACAAACGTGTGACAATAAACGTTTAAAGTTTATAATGATGTAAAGTAATTTTGACAAGCTGTAGTGTATCCAGGATAAAGCAAGATTGCACCAGTTGACTTGCAATGGCCAGGAGTGGATTTAAACTTCATTTTCAATCTTTTCTCGTGCTGACCACTGGAATATTAACTGGAATTAGAGTAATGAATGCACCAGTACTTGGATCCAAACAAGCAGACTGATCCAGCCCGAACTATACATGTTGAGAGGTACGATTCTAGCAAGGACCTGCCAGTTTATAGACACCAGTGAACCAGCTAGTCGCTGTAGGCAGTGTCCATCACAGAGCTATTCCATCATATGACACATCCCTGCTTCCCCCAATCCACCCACGACAATCAACGCACAACAGCCACAGTCGCCAGTAATTCTTTGGTTAAGCAGCACCTTCCACCTGTACTTTGGTTACACTTACTTGCAGTAGTTGGCCAGATGTGGTTGGGTGGGGTGGGGGTCTCATCCTTGTGTTACAGGGGGGCTGGGGTCCTGGGGTAAAGGGTGGGTTTACTGAGTACTTTCATCCAGTCGCCTTCCACGGACAATAGCTGTGGCACTTCCCTCCCTCCCAACCCCCTCCTGCCCTGCCCTGCCCTGGGCCAACCGGACCCTGCCCTGGGCCAACCGGACCCTGCCCTGGGCCAACCGGACCCTGCCCTGGGCCAACCGGACCCTGCCCTGGGCCAACCGGACCCTGCCCTGGGCCAACCGGACCCTGCCCTGGGCCAACCGGACCCTGCCCTGGACAACCGGACCCTGCCCTGGACAACCGGACCCTGCCCTGGGCCAACCGGACCCTGCCCTGGGCCAACGGGACCCTGCCCTGGGCCAACGGGACCCTGCCCTGGGCCAACGGGACCCTGCCCTGGGCCAACGGGACCCTGCCCTGGGCCAACGGGACCCTGCCCTGGGCCAACGGGACCCTGCCCTGGGCCAACGGGACCCTGCCCTGGGCCAACGGGACCCTGCCCTGGGCCAACGGGACCCTGCCCTGGGCCAACGGGGCCCTGCCCTGGGCCAACGGGACCCTGCCCTGGACAAACGGGACCCTGCCCTGGGCCAACCGGACCCTGCCCTGGGCCAACCGGACCCTGCCCTGGGCCAACCGGACCCTGCCCTGGGCCAACCGGACCCTGCCCTGGGCCAACCGGACCCTGCCCTGGGCCAACCGGACCCTGCCCTGGGCCAACCGGACCCTGCCCTGGGCCAACCGGACCCTGCCCTGGGCCAACCGGACCCTGCCCTGGGCCAACCGGACCCTGCCCTGGGCCAACCGGACCCTGCCCTGGGCCAACCGGACCCTGCCCTGGGCCAACCGGACCCTGCCCTGGACAAACCGGACCCTGCACTGGACAAACGGGACCCTGCCCTGGGCCAACCGGACCCTGCTCTCACACAGCTGGCATGGGTGGTCTGGCACTGAGTCCCTGCTGTGGGGCCAAACACTGTGTGTGTGTGTGTGTGGGGGGGGGGGGGGGGGGGGGGGGGTGTTGCACTGTGTAGGGGGGTTACTGTGGGGGGGGGGATGTACACTGTGTGGGGGGGTTACTGTGGGGGGGGGTTGTACACAGGGTGGGGGTGGTGTGGGGGGTGGGGGTGACTTGCCGATGAACTCACTCCCCAGGGGTCAGGCGTGGTGTGACAACACAAACATCACTTACACCACAAATCTATGTAATAAAAATATGAATTCAGTAATACAGTAGCTATCAGACTGGTGTTTCATTGTCTAACATTAAATACTCTTGCTGGCTCAGTCCCACTGTTACTCCATGTTTAGTGCAGAGATACAGCAGGGAAACAACCCTTCGGCCCATCGAGTCCGCACTGACCAGCGATGGCCCGTTCACACTAGTTCTATGTTATCCAACTTTCTCATCCACTCCCGGCACGCTTGGGGCAATTTACAGAAGCCAATCAACCTACAAACGCGCACGTCTTTGAGATATGGGGGAATGTGGAGCCACGCTGTCCCACGTAGAACGTGCAAACTCCACACAGACACACGAGGTCAGGATCTGGCGCTGTGAGATTCCAACTCTAACGTACCGCCCAGCTCTACCATATAACATCCAATCCAAGGCTGCACACTGCAACACCGTAGACGCACCATACACGGGGCAGTACAAATGCTGCAAATTGTACAAGACAGACACAAAATGCTGGAGTAACTCAGTGGGACAGGCAGCATCTCTGGAGAGAAGGAATGGGTGACGTTTCAGTCTGAAGAAGGGTTCCCACCCAAAATGTCACCTATTCCTTTTATCTCCAGAGATGCTGCCTGACCTGCTGAGTTACTCCAGCACTTTGTGTCTATCTTCAGGGTAAACCAGCACCTGCAGTTCCTTTCCTGCACGGATTGTCAGCATTGTGTGTTTGCATCGAGGCTGAGCAGACACAGACTCAGAGGCAGAATCACGCTGCAAATGTAATGTCGTCTCTCACCGAGGTGAGGCGGCGCAGACATTGCAATGTAGGAATAAAAGTACGGTGACCCCAGGACTCCCTTTGATCACCAGTGTCCCACACCAGCGCGTATCCGCTGCAGAGATTCTCACAGATCATTGTTTCTACAATATTCCCCGGCCCTTCCTATTCACACATGCTTCCCTGTACAGGAAGTGATGAGATCGTGCTGATTAGTTCACCGAGATGCAACTGGCCAACGGCATTGGCTGTGGGTCACCCCCTCCCTCCCCCCTCTGACCATGGCGCCAATGACCAGCTGGCGTTAGGGGTTGATGGAACTCCATTACTGGACGCCAGGCACCTCCACACCCCTGACCCCAAGGCACGAGGTCAACATCCAATCTCACCCACGTGGCCACCTTGACCGACCGGCCCAGACCCTCAACAGCTCCTTGACAAACATTGCTTTACGCACGCACTGTTCCACACAAACATCTGTTTAGTGACTGCGCGGGCCACGTCTACGATAAATCTACAATTACAGAGGTCCTCAAGGCCAAACTCAACTCTACATATTTATATATATATATATAATATATAAAAAATTAAAGGGAAGATGACTATCGTTGACTCTGTATAAATCTCTCTGAAACAACAGTATGAAGCGTGTACACCACACGTGAATCGTGATGAAAATAAACAAGATGGAACATACTGGGACTAGCAGGGTTGGGCTCGGCATGGCTGCAGGGATCAGTGGCAGGTCCCACCATGGGGTGTTGCCGAGGCTCGCTCTGCCACAACCAGGTGCAGGCCATTCCGTTTCCGTGCTGCCCCTTGTCATTATCAAGCATGGACAGACCAGGGCGGAGGGTTGGATAACCCATCTACATCTCGGTCCCAACAACAGAGACAGTGCGGAACTCGTTCCAGCCTCGCCTCGTCTAGCCTCGCCCCCCCCACACACCGACATTGGTGGCACGCTGGCATCTTCACACCGGTCCAGCAGGGACCGTTTTCAAACCCCGATCACAATGCGACAGGCGCGAGTCAGAGGGCATTCATGGCCACAGACGGCGGTGGAGGCCAAATCAGTGGGTATTTTTAAGGTTGAGATTGACAGATTCTTTGATCAGTACGGGTGCCAGGGGTTATGGAGAGAAGGCAGGAGAATGGGGTTGGGAGGGAAAGATAGATCAGCCATGATTGAATGGCGGAGTCAATTTGATGGGCCGAATGGCCCAATTCTTCACCTATGACCTTATATGTCCACTCCCAGGGGCAATGACCTGACTTAACCCTAGCTCTAGGACTAGAGGACGTTCTTTTTGGAAGGAGATGAGGAGGAATTTCTTTAGTCAGAGGGTGGTGAATCTGTGGAATTCTTTGCCACAGACGGCTGTGGAGGCCAAGTCACTGGATATATTTAAGACAGCGATAGATAGATTCTTGATTAGTGCAGGTGTCAGGGGATATGGGGAGAAGCCAGGAGAATGGGGTTAGGAGGGAGAGATAGATCAGCCATGATTGAATGGTGGAGTCGACATGATGGGCCAAATGGCCTAATTCTGCTCCTATCACTTGTAAACCCCAGCTGAGAAAACCCACAAATTGAACACATGTACATCACAGATAAGTGCTGGAGTAACTCTGCGGGTCGGGACCCTTCTTCAGACGTCTACCCAACACTGCCGCAGAAACCCAATGTCCTCCTGCCTCAGCTTCAGCTCCAGTATTTCAGATGTGTGACCTTGGAGTGAAGTAGCAGGACTGGGTGCAGTGCGCCTGGGATCTGTGCATGTCTGCCATGCATGGGAACTCTAAAGTTGCGACACAAGTCATGTCAGAGGTTTATTCCCACCTGTCTGTCCCCAGCAGCAGAGGCTGTTGTTCATGTTGTCCATCTTATCCACATTCAGTGAGGCTGGACATTGGGTGTATACTAAACAAGGCCTGTATATAGGGCCAGTTATAGGTAGGGCTAAGACTTAATTAAACACATGAAGATTTACCATACATTTAGTATAATAATTCATATTAGCTAATAACTGATAACTGAAAACTAGAATTGTCACACTATCACAGAACAACAGAATGAGATACTGTTTAGTAATTCTACATCTATTCAATTCTCTTAAATGTCTTCTCCTCCTTGGTCTTGCCATGTGTCAGTAATGGATGGTAAAGATGGTGCTGATAGACACAGCTTATAGAGTTGCCCGTCGTGCCGTTACCGGGGTTACCGGGCTCTTGGGTACCTCAGCGCCTCAGCTGCCGTTGTCCAGCTCCATGGCCACCGTGCTGGCGTGCGGGCGCACGCTCGCACGCACGCACGTAGTCTTTGGCAGTCTCCGCTCCCGGTGCCAACGCCCGCTGCTCAGAAACCGAATAAACACCAATAGAGCACAAAGTTGGGAAGGAAACTGCTGGTTGGTCTTGTTGTCAAATACACCTGCCCGCCAATGTCCACTTCAAGTCCCAACACAGGCCGGGCTTGGGTTAGATTAGTGAGATGCGCACGGGGCAACTGGGAGACTGCGTCCTGGCTGGTGAGTGGGAATCGATGGCGTGCTCCACCGCTGTGTGCTTGGCCATGTGTTTGATGAGGTATGTCTCCTGCAACAGGTACAAACAATGATAAATACACCAACAAACACAGGCCCTACTCTAGTACAGCCCATTACCCTGGTAGGTCTCACCCTCTCCACACCCCAGCCTCCACACCCCGCACCCCACACCCCGCACCCCACACCCCAGCCCCCACACCCCAGCCCCCACACCCCAGCCCCCACACCCCACTGCTCCCCAACACCATCCATGGTCATGAGTGACAGGAGCAGACTGAGGCCATTCGGCCCATCAAGCCTACTATGCCATTCAATCCTCCCTCCTAACCCCATAACCCCCCACGTCCGTACTACTCAAACATCTATCTATCTCTGCCGTAACAATATCCAGCAACAGGTGTATGAACAGCCTCAGAATTGAAGGACATTCTCTTAGCAAGGAGATGAGGAGGAATTTCTTTAGTCAGAGGGTGGTGAATCTGTGGAATTCATTAGCACAGACGGCTGTGGAGGCCGTCGATGGATATTTCTAAGGCAGAGATAGATAGATTCTTGATTAGTACGGGTGTCAGGGGTTATGGGGAGAAGGCAGGAGAATGGGGTTAGGAGGGAGAGATAGATCAGCCATGATTGAATGGCAGAGTAGACTTGATGGGCTGAATGGCCTGATTCTGCTGCCCCCACTAGTGAAGATGGAGAGTGTAGCCCCCTCAGCTAGAGCACCAGGCCCAGGGTCACGGTCTAGCTGCGTAGCAGAGGGCTGTGTACGATCACGTTATCACTACGTTACACGTGGCGCGTGGCTGAGGTCAGGCACGTACTGAGGTGTAGGCACGTCCACACATGCTGCAGCAGTAGGCTTTAGTGTGCTTGACCGTGTGTGTGGACAGGTGGATCTGCAGCGAGGCCGAGTCTGAGTACGCACGGTAACAGTTCGGACACTTGTACGGTTTGTCTTTGTTGTGCTGTCGTTGGTGAGACTGGAAGAGACAAAGACATCATTAAGGCCCAGATACCTCAAAACACTTGTGTAGGAAGGAACTGCAGATGCTGGTTTAATCCAAAGGTAGACACAAAATGCTGGAGTAACTCAGCGGGACGGGCAGCATCTCTGGAGAGAAGGAATGGGTGACGTTTCAGGTTGAGACGTCTGAAGAAGGGTCTCGAGCCGAAACGTCACCCATTCCTTCTCTCCAGAGAAGCTGCCTGTCCCGCTGAGTTACTCCAGCTTTTTGGAGTAACTCCTATCTTCAACTCAAAACCTTTCACAGTCTGTGATATCTTATGAAAGCTGTAATAAAGAGCCAGCACGGTGGCACAGCGGGTAGAACTGCTGCCTCACAGCGCCAGACACTGGTTCGATCCTGACTACGGGTGCTGTCTGTACGGAGTTTGCACATTCGTCCCGTGACCGTGTGGGTTTTCGCCGGGTGCTCCGGTTTCCTCCCACATTCCAAAGTGCAGGTTTGTAGATTAATTGGCTTGGGTAAAATTGTAAATTGCCCCTAGTGTGCGGGGATCGCTGGTTGGCACGGACTCGTTGGGCCGAAGGGCCTGTTTCCGCAATGTATCTCTAAACTAAGTGCTTTTTCTTATCGTTTATTAAGTGGCGATTAATCTCAACACTGTGGAATAGCATCGAGCGATCTGTGCATATTTTCTAACCTGTGGACCTAATGGTATTTGTGCATCTGTGAGAAGTGAAGCTGCTTGCTGCGTGAGGACGGCAGGTGAATCATCGACGCTGTACCTGTGAGCACCTGGCCACACCCCCATACACGCACTCACCTGCAGGTTGGATAACTGGGTAAAAGCCTTCTCACAGCCAGGGTGTGCGCACTTGTACGGTCTGTCGCCAGTGTGGATCCTGTAGTGGACGAGACAGTCACATCACATGGTCACGGTGAAGCACGTGTGTAACCAGAGACCACCGCACGCACATCACGGGAACACCCCTCCCTGTCACACCGCTCCATCTGTGACAAATCCCCCCCATCTACGAGGAGCCCAGACCATCACACAAACCAACCTCGCTTCCATTGCCTCCATCTGCACCTCACGCTGCCTCAGCAAGGCCAGCAGCATCATCGAGGACCAGTCTCACCCCCGGTCACTCGCTCTTCTCCCCTCCCCCAACAGGCAAGAGGTTTACTTCAAGCCCTCCACTTCTAGTTGTGTACGGCTTCTTCAGTGAATAATAGTAGAATTAGGCCATTCGGCCCATCAAGTCTACTCCACCATTCAATCATGGCTGATCTATCTCTCCCTCCTAACCCCATTCTCCTGCCTTCTCCCTATAACCTCTGACACCCGTACTGATCAAGAATCTATCTATCTCTGCCTTACAAATATCCACTGCCTTGGCCTCCAGAGCCGTCTGTGGCAAAGAATTCCACAGATTCACTGCCATCTGACCAAAGAAATTTCTCCTTCCTAAAAGTACGTCCTTTAATTCTGAGGCTGTGACCTCTGGTCCTAGACTCTCCCACTAGTGGAAACATCCTCTCCACATCCACTCTATCCAAGCCTTTCACAATTCTGTATGTTTCAATGATGTCCTCCCTCATTCTTCTAAACCCCAGCGAGTACAGGCCCAGTGCTGACAAACGCTCATCATATGTTAACCCACTCATTCCTGGGATCATTCTTGTAAACCTCCTCTGGACCCTCTCCAGAGCCGGCACATCCTTCCTCAGATATGGTGCCCAAGTTTGCTCACGATATTCCAAATGCCTGACCAGCACCTTATAGAGCGTCCGCATTACATCCCTGCTCCTATATACAAGCCCTGTTGAAATAAATGCTAGCATTGAGTTTGCTTGGCTGGAGTAACTCAGCGGGTCAGGCAGCATCTCTGCAGAACATGGATAGGTGAGGCTTTGGGACCAGACCCTTCTTCAGACTGAAACGTCACCAATCCCCTCTATCCAGAGACGCTGCCTGTCCTGAATCCCTCCGGCACTTTGCATCTGTCTTTACTGGATGTGTTAATGCAGCTGAGATTCCTAGCACAATAGCCCAGCGGCTCAGGGACACACCTGGTGTGCTGCTGCAGGTGAGAGAGTTGGCGGAAGGACTTCTCACAGTAGGAGCAGTGGTAGGGCTTGACGCCCAGGTGTATGCGCAGGTGTTGTGCCAGGTAGGAGGCGTTGGCAAACGACTTGGAGCAGTGCGGGCACTTGTGTGGCTTAGCTTCCGTGTGCGACTTGGAATGAATCTGCATCTCCGACTTGGAGAAAAACGTCAGGGGACAGATCTTACACCTGGAGAGCGGGGGGGGGGGGGGGGAGAGAGAGAGAGAGACAGGATTACTTCACACAAAGCTCTTACAAACCCCATTGTTCCAAATACTTTCCCAGCCTCTATTTACTCCACAAATGCAACAACAGGCCAGCTGCTCTCCAAACTCTGGTGCCAACTGTGATTCGTTCTAGTCTTGCCCTCCCAGGCTGGTTGCTGGGTCCACGAGGGTGTATGGTGGGTGTATGGAGCGAGCTGCTGGAGGATGTAGTCGAGGCAGAGACTATCGCAACGTTTAAAAAACATTTGGACAGGTGCATGGATAGGACAAGGTTAGAGGGATATGGGTCAAACACAGGCAGGTCATAGGTCATAAGGGATAGGAGCAAAATTAAGCCATTCAGCCCATCAAGTCTACTCCACCATTCAATCATGGCTGATCTATCTTTCCCTCCTAACCCCATTCTCCTGCCTTCACCCCATAACCCCGACGCCTGTACTAATGAGGTGGGACTAGTGTGGACGGGACATGTAGGACGGCGTGGGCAAGTTGGGCCCATGTTGTGTGACTCTTCAGAGACTTGAGCGAACTCCAACCCACTGCCACCTCTTTGATGAGCTGGCTCGAAGGGCCGAATGGCCGACTCCTGCACCTATTGTCCAGTGTCGTGAGCCATCTCAGGCGGGTGACAAAGAACCCACGGCAATTCCATGAAGAAGACTGGAAGGATTATTTCTGGACAATATTTATCCTTAAACGACTTTTCCACAGAAACCCAGACTATCTGCGAGCGTTTACTGCAGCGAGACCAGCTTGCGTGTGTCCGACATTACACATCCTTCACCTGTACCCAGGTAGTGTGTGTGCAGTGCTGCCTGGTTTAGCAACTCGAACGCCCAGGAACGAAGGAAGTGACAGGTAGTGATGACCACTGCCCACTGCATCATGGACACTGACCTCCCCACCCCACACTACCCACTGCATCATGGATAATGACCTCCCCACCCCACACTGCCCACTGCATCACGGATAATGACCTCCCCCATACACTGCCCACTCCATCACATACTGACCTCCCCACCCCACACTGCCCACTGCATCATGGACACTGACCTCCCCACCCCACACTGCCCACTGCATCATGGACACTGACCTCCCCACCCCACACTGCCCACTGCATCACGGATAATGACCTCCCCCATACACTGCCCACTCCATCACATACTGACCTCCCCAACCCACACTGCCCACTGCATCATGGACACTGACCTCCCCACCCCACACTGCCCACTGCATCATGGACACTGACCTCCCCCATACACTGCCCGCTCCATCACATACTGACCTCCCCACCCCACACTGCCCACTGCATCATGGACACTGACCTCCCCCATACACTGCCCACTCCATCACATACTGACCTCCCCACCCCACACTGCCCACTGCATCATGGACACTGACCTCCCCCATACACTGCCCGCTCCATCACAAGGGGTCACGGTCTAAGGATAAGGGGGAATTCCTTTAGGACCGAAATGAGGAAAACATTCTTTACACAGAGAGTGGTGAGTCTCTGGAATTTCATTTCGGAGTCACGTGAGTGACTTCGTGAAGAGCCCGCCGGCGCGCATGCTCGACATATCGTCGTATCGCGTTGCTGCGACGGCTGACGGAGGAGCGAGCTCCTCGCCAGCCCTTCATAAGGGAACCACGCAGGTAAGTATGCTACCTTAAGTTGGTGGTTCTTGTTGTGTTTGCTTCACAGCAAGAACATGGATGGGAGAGGCCGGAGTTCGAGGAGAAGTCGCCGGCCAGCAGTTCCGGAGCGAGAGTTGTCGGGGGTACCTGCAACGCAGACCGGAACGAGGGCGGAGATGTCGGTGAGCTCTGTATTTTCAGGTCCGGACCCGCCCGCACACCACAGCTCGGAGGAGTTCGACGAGGAGGAGTGTGGTGTGCCGCCAGAGCAGGACGACTCTGCCATGGCAGCCAGGTCGTCAGCAGGCTTGCTGACGGCTTCGAGCAGAAGGGTCCGTGCGGCTGCACGGCCCGTTTCACGCAGCCCTCTGAGAAGGGGAAGGGCAGGAGCCCAGCAGCCTAACCCTGTCGGGGCTAAGGCTCTGCCTGCCGCCAAGGAGCGGTCAGGTTCCAGGACGGGACCCGGGGCAGCTGTGAGGTCCAGCCGTCGCCCCCCAACTTTCGACGCCGGGACGAGTCAGTTGGGGGTCCCGTCACGGTCGCCGAGCCCCCCATGGATGGGTGGGCGAGACCATGCGTCGGCAAGGTCCACGATGTGGGCAGCTGGCAAGCCTGCACGGGCCCAAGGTATCCAGGCTTCGGCTGGTGCCGACACCATGCCGCATCTGTCCATAGAGGCAACGGCTTCCGCTCCCGCTAAACGGAGGCGGTTGAACACGCCCGTGCAGGAATCGCGCAGTTTCGCCTCGGCGGCTGTCGACGACAACTACCGGCACCGGCAGGGCCTCGACGAGGTGCGGGCCGATGACAGGAGCCCCGGCCAATTTTCAGAGCCGGAGGACTCCGACCACCTGAGTGTTCAGGGTGAAGGGCGTATTGACCGGATGGAGCGGCTGCTGGAGCTTCTCCTACAAGGTCAACAACAACAGGCATCCAGCAGCGACAGGCACAGGGCTTCATCACCAGCTTCGTACACCAGCCTGGAGCAGCAGGACGAGGAGGCCGTGGTTGACCCCATCCCACCCCCGCCTGAATTACCGGCGGAGGACCTCCTCGATGTGGCTACCAAATTTGCAGCCCCTCATTCGTTGGGGCTTCCCATCAATACGAAGTTGGCAGCCACAGTGGACTTCCTAAATAATCACCAGCTTCAGGAGGAAGTCCTACTACAAGCCATGAGCCGTCACAAGGCTCCCTCAAACTGCAATTCCCTCAACGTGCCTGTGGTCAATACGCCAATATGGGGCAACATCAGTGCGGCTATCCGTCAGCAGGAGCTGAAAATTCAGCGGATCCTGAAACTCCTCATGGCCGGGATTACTGCCTTTGTGCGGTCGGTCGACGGAGAGGAGCTTAATTTGGACCAGGAGGATGCTCTGGCGCTTCTGTGCGCTACTCAAAACGAAATAAACGGCTTTCGGAAGAACAGCATCCGCCCAGCGCTCAACCCTAAGTTTGCAGGGTTGTGCAAACCACCGCCGCCGCCGCCGCCCCGTCAGCTCTTTGGCGAAGACCTCTCCAAAAGGGTCAGAGAGCTGGATGAACAAGCCAAGACCGTGGGGCTCATGCGCTCTCACAGTGCCCCCACGCCATCAAGCTCGAAAGCCCCACTTGGCCGTTCACGAGGGTCTGTCAGCACTTCCACCAGGAATTACCCTCCAGCTCCAAACCGATATCAGCCACCCCAACCCCAGGGGTCTTTTTTAGGACAGGCTCGGCAGAAGCCGAGGTGGAAAATGAGGACGCCACGACCTCAAACCAACCCAGCACCTCCACGACCACCCACTCGTGTCAGGGACCGCCGGTAACCACAGAGGTGAGGCGATCTGGTTCTCTTTTTTCTCTTTGTTTAACTCCACATGTTGGTGGGCGTTTGCGGTTGTTTGCGGGTGCATGGGGTGACATTACCAGCGATGAGTATGTGTTACGGAATATTCAGGGCCATAGTATTGAGTTTATTAATGGGGACATCCCTCCACCTCAGCATAGGCCGGGTCGTACTTTCAAACTAACGGCTGCGGAACAGTCAGTAGGCTATAAGGAAATTTTAAGGTTGGAACAGAAAGGGGTCATAGAGAGAACGGTTCATGAGCCCGTTGAATTTGTTTCCAATATTTTCACTAGACCTAAGAAGGATGGAGGCTGTAGAGTCATTATTGATCTAACCACTCTGAATAACTTTGTAACATATACTCATTTTAAAATGGACACGTTTGAAACGGCCAAATCATTGATTTCACAAGGGTGCTTTATGGCATGCATAGATTTACAGGATGCGTACTATACCGTACCTATGAAAAAATATTACAGAAGGTTCTTAAAATTTATCTGGATGGATCAGCTGTGGCAATATAGGGCGTTGCCTAATGGGCTCACCACAGCCCCTCGCTTATTTACTAAATTGGTGAAGCCAATTATGGCTTATTTAAGACAAAGACATCATATTGTTATGGCCTATTTAGATGATATTTTAATTGTCGGCCACACCTTGGAATTAGCACAACAAGGGGTGGCAGCTGCGGTCAATTTGTTCCAACAGCTTGGGTTCATTGTTCATCCAGAAAAATCTAAGTTCTGCCCCACCCAGGTAATTAATTATCTGGGGTTCCAGGTGAATTCCATTAGCATGAGAGTCACCATACCAATTAACAAAATTGAGGAGGTAACACAGGTGTGTACAGACTTGATTAATACTCGTATACCATCGATTCGTCACACAGCTACTGTCATTGGCAAGATTGTGGCTTTGTTTCCGGCAGCCCGGTATGGACCTCTGCATTATCAAAACTTGCAGAGAGCCAAGATCGCTGCGTTGCGACGGCATGCTGGTCATTATGATCGATCAATGCGGCTGCCGCCTGCAGCATTGGATGAATTACGATGGTGGGTTTGCCACATTAGTAAATCGTTCAAAACTATTATTGAGGCGAAACCGATGATATACTTACAAACTGATGCGAGCTCTGATGGCTGGGGAGCTACGAATCAATTCTCTAGTTGTGGGGGCCGATGGGATACCCTTGAGAATACGATGTTGGTATCACAAGGGATCAACTATTTGGAGCTGCTTGCAGCGTTTCACGGACTTCGTGCATATTGTTCCAAGATCATTGGAGCACATGTCCGGCTCCAAATAGACAATACCACAGCGGTGGCATATTTAAACCACATGGGCGGTACCAGGTCAGTTTCATGTGATAAATTGGCTAATTCAATTTGGCTCTGGTGTGTCAAGAGAGACATTTGGATTTCAGCTACCTATTTGCCAGGTGAGCTTAATATTGTGGCGGACGCCAGGTCACGCAAGTTCAATGATAATATTGAATGGATGTTACATCCTGAAATTTTTGCAAAAATCACAGCCAAATTTGGGAAACCGGACATTGACCTTTTTGCGTCCCGGTTGAACCATCAGGTACCAACCTACGTCGCGTGGGAACCAGATCCTGGGGCTATAGCGTTAGATGCATTCTCGCTAGACTGGGGGAATTGCTTTTTCTATGCATTCCCCCCGTTTTGCCTCATCAGTCGGGTATTACGTAAAATTCAGATGGACGGTGCCAAGGGCATCCTTATCATACCCGACTGGCCTACACAGCCATGGTATCCGATGGTCTTTGACACGCTCAGTGAACCTTGGGTCCGTTTGCAGGGTACCCCAGAATTAGTTACTCACCCTGTTTCAGGGGAGCCACATCCCTGCCATGGCTATTTAAATTTGTTGGCTTGCAGATTCTGAATCGGCCTTTAGAACAATACGGCCTTTCTACCCGGACCATGGATACCATTGCGGCGTCGTGCCGAGAGTCTACAAGGCGAAGATACCGCTCTCACATCAGGAAGTGGGAAGCCTTCTGCAGCCGCTCTCGCATCACGTACGATGCCGTGACTATAACCGACGTCCTGGAATTCCTCGCGGGGTTGCACCATGATGAACACTTAAGCTACAGTGCCATCAACAGCGCCAGGAGCGCTCTATCATTCTACCTCAATATTGAGGTGGGATCCAACAGGCTAGTGTCCAGGCTCATGCGGGGTATTTTCAATACGAATCCGCCTACACCACGTTACAATATCACCTGGGATGTCAGGGACGTTTTAACTCTGCTCAGGACGTGGTCCCCCATGGAAGGGCTCCAGCTGGACAAACTCACCATGAAGCTGGTGATGTTACTAGCGCTGACTTCAGCACAGAGGGTACAGACACTCCATAAACTACGTGTCGACAGAATGATGTCTACCCCCACAGAAGTAGTTTTCTTTGTTGACGAGCTACTAAAGCAACACAGACCTGGGTGCACAGGGCTGCAGCTGAAGTTCCCGGCATACCCCGCCGATGCTAGGCTATGCTTAGCCTCCCATATCCGTTACTACGTCAAGGTGACGGCAAGCATCAGAGGAATGGAGAGATACCTGCTTGTCACTCATAAGAGACCTCACCATCGAGTGACAACACAGACGATATCCAGGTGGCTTCGAGTCGTCTTGGGTAAGTCGGGTATCGACACTAATGTGTTCAAATCTCATTCCACCAGGGCTGCATCGACGTCGGCGGCGAGGGTCATGGAGGTGCCCATGGACCATATTCTCGCCACAGCAGGATGGGCTAATGAGACGGTGTTCCAGCGGTTCTACAACCGGCCCGTTGCTGCGCCTCTACAGTTCGCAGAAGCCGTGCTAGATGCGGGGCAAGAACGTGGAGATGTCCCCGAATGAGGGGTTTTGATTTGTTTGTTAATAAATATGCTTTGTTTTGCAGTATGGACTAGTCAGCAAGTTATTCCTCCCATCCATCCCTGGTAGTGGTGTGACAGCATGGACGTGGTCCAGGGCGTGTCATCACAGAAGCTTTGAAGTCTTCACGAAGTCACTCACGTGAATCCGAAATGAAATAGTAAGATTGAACGAGAACTTACCAGTTCGAAGGTTGATCTTTATTTCATGAGGAGTCGAAGTGAGGGATTTCGTGCCCTCCTCGCCCAACCCTCAATCACCTTCATCTGGTAATCTTAGTCAATTCAATCATACTATGCGAAGTCATTTCTATTGTTGGTTCTGTGATTCCACGCCGCTACTTTGAAGTATGTCGAGCATGCGCGCCGGCGGGCTCTTCACGAAATCCCTCACTTCGACTCCTCATGAAATAAAGATCAACCTTCGAACTGGTAAGTTCTCGTTCAATCTTACTATTCTCTGCCACAGAAGGTAGTTGAGGCCAGTTCATTGGCTATATTTAAGAGGGCGTTAGATGTGGCACTTGTGGCTAAAGGGATCAGGGGGTATGGAGAGAAGGCAGGTACGGGATACTGAGTTGGATGATCAGCCATGATCACATTGAATGACGGTGCAGGCTCGAAGGGCCGAATGGCCTACTCCTGCACCTATTTTCTATGTTTCTATGTTTCTATCACATACTGACCTTCCCACCCCACACTGCCCACTGCATCACGGACACTGACCTCCCCACCCCACACTGCCCGCTCCATCACGGACACTGACCTCCCCACCCCACACTGCCCGCTGCATCACGGGTACTGACCTCCCCACCCCACACTGCCCGCTCCATCACGGACACTGACCTCCCCACCCCACACTGCCCGCTCCATCACGGGTACTGACCTCCCCACCATCTACAGGAGTCGGTGCCTCAAACAGGCAGGCAGCATCGTCAGAGACTCACACCGCCCTGGCCACACACTCATCTCACCCCTGCCATCGGGAAGACGGTACATGAACCTGAAAACTGTAACGGCCAGGTTCAGGAACAGCTTCTTCCCAACAACCATCTGGCCATTAAACACAACAGCCTCCAACTAATCTGCAAACTGTCGCTGCACGAGGGACATTTGTTTTTCATAAATATGCTTTTTTTAATGAAACCCATGTTTATTTATTGTGATTTACAGTTATGAAGCTGCAAGTAAGAATGTAATTGTTCCAATTGGGGGCATGAGACAATTAAACTTAAAGGTAGACGCAAGATGCTGCAGTAACTCAGCAGGACAGGCAGCATGTCTGGGGAGAAGGAATGGGCAACGTTTCGGCTCGAGACCCTTCTTCAGACAATTAAACATTCTTGCCTCGTGCAACCAAGTGGGCCAAGCTCAACACTGCCATCTCCTGTCAGCAAAGGCCAGTGCAGGGCAACCAGGAGCCCAGACCTGATCTCAACGTCCAGTGGAAGTTACTGTCCAGAGAGAGAGGAGAGACTGTGTGAGGGGTTGTGGTCCCCACCTGGTTCACTGGGGTGGGTTTGGGAAGGTGGGGGGGGGAGTGGGGGAGGTGGGGGGGGAGTGGGGGGGAAGGTGGGAGATGGGGGAGAGAGAGAGAGACTGTTTCAGCATTGTGGGTGGCCACTACCCTTCCCCTGCTCTCCAGGGCGGTTGCTCTAACCTGTAGGTCTTGCCGTCCTTGGCGGGCTCGTTGCCGGAGGCGAGGATGGGGTAGGGCACCACCAGGACAGGTGGCCCGATGCAGTTCTCGCCTTTGATCTTCTTCCTGCCGCGCTCGGTCTTGAGGGCGGTGGGCAGCCCGTTCTTGCTGGAGTGAGCGGGCTCCATGGCGTGGTGGCTGGCCAGGCCGGTGATCAGACTGGGTGACGAGACCTCACTGCGGCCCTGGCTGCCCAGTGAGGGGGTGGTCACACTGATGGTGTCACACGTGGACGTGGGTGAAGACAAGCTGAGCCCTGGAGAGGGGGAGAAACCAACACCATGGAAACCCGACTGGCAACGCCGCGCCTTCCCGCTCTCCACCCGCCCGGGTCCACCGATCCGTCTACAGATGTTGGAAACATGGACACAGAGTGCTGGAGTAACTCAGCGGGTCAGGCAGCATCTGTGGACAACATGGATAGGTGACGTTTCAGGTTGGGACCCTTCTTCAGACCCAAAACCCAAGCCTGAAGAAGGTCCCAACCTGAATCGTCACCTATCCATGTTCTCCACAGATGCTGCCTGACCCGCTGAGTTACTCCAGCACTCTGTGCCTATCTCTGGTATAAATCAGCATCTGCAGTTCACTTTTATTACAGATATTGGGAGTGTGAAATAAAGTCCTCCCAGTGTCTCCAGCTTTATTCACTAATCCGAAGTCTGCGACTATGAATGATTCACGGACTCCACAAGCTCAGTTTGCGGGGCGGCACGGTGGTGCAGCGGTAGAGTTGCTGCCTCACAGCGCCAGAGACCCGGGTTCGGTCCTGACCACGGGTGCTGTCTGTAAGGAGTTTGAACGTTCTCCCGTGACCTGTGTGGGTTTTCTCCAGGTGCTCCGGTTTCCTCCCACACTCCAAAGACGTACAGGTTTGTAGGTTAATTGGCTTCGGTAAAGTTGGAAATTGTCCCTAGTGTGTGCAGGATTGTGTCAGTGTGCGGGGTGATCGCTGGTCGGTGTGGACTCGGTCGGCTGATTGGCCTGTTTCCGCGCTGTATATCTAAATTAAACTAAAACTTCAGACGTGTCTAATTGCGGGGGAATGACATGGAACATCTGAAACACGACTCAGTCTGTGGCTGATCTGCCAAAGACTACCTGCATTATCCCTGGAACATGGACCTGTACAACACAGGATCAATATCTGTGATGATCATGATCCGCCAGTACGTGATCCATATCCCTCCATCCCCTCCATATCCACGTGCCTGTCTAATACACCACTGTCGTATCTGCCTCCACCACCACACACACATCTCCTCTAATCTTTCCTCCTCTCCCCTTATAGCTGTGCCCTCTGGTGCTGGGATAAAGGTTCTGACTGTCTACCCTATCTGTCCCTCTCATACTTTGATGAACTTCCATCAACGTGCCAAGTTGCAGAGGCAACAGTGCAAGTCTACCCAGCCTCTTCCCACCTTGTCCATTGGCCAACAGTGCCACCTGGTGAAGAGACCGCAGCACTGCAGGAACATCACCCATGGCTCCGCATTATTGGAGAAGATTCACTTCCAAACGTCAGGGAGCGAGGAACTAGAATCTTAACCAGGGCTACAAGTGTCCTCTCCTCACGGATCCTAGTAGGCTGAGACCTCCGAGGGCCTCCCATTGATTTCTGCAACTGGAAAGTCAGCAGACCCGGAGTGGTGGGGGGGGGGGGGGAAAAACTAAGGGGGGCCACAAATGGAATGTGTTAAAAACGGCTAGTGTTACTGGTAACGTTGTCGGTGCCCTTTAGGTGGCCCCCCTTTGCATACCTTGTGTACGCAAAACAAAGAACCTCGCTGTGACTTGTCACATGTAGCAATAAAGATTCATTCAATCATTCATTCAGCGATGGAGGCTGAGCTATCCCAGCATCCAGAGCATGAGTGAAAGTCCTCTATCAAGACTAATGTTGTAACAAGGGGCTTCCACAGCTGACTGCTGGACAGGCGGAGCTCCACAAGGAGCCAGCGAGCCCAAACATAGGCACCTGGACCAGAAGAGCTTCAGGATTCTCTCTCCAAAGACGATGATAGGCTCTGCAGAGTTCCCCGTCATCAATCTACCACCCAGAGAGTTGTGGATCTGTGGAATTCCCTGCCACAGAAGGCAGTGGAGTACGATTCACTGGATGTCTTCAAGAGAGAGCTAGATTTAGCTCTTAGAGCTAACGGAATCAAGGGATATGGGGAGAAAGCAGGAACGAGGTACTGATTTAGGATGATCAGCCATGATCACATTGAATGGCGGTGCTGGCAGGAAGGGCCGAATGGCCTACTCCTGCGCCTATGTTCTATGTATCTATGTCTACCCATCTCTAGTTTCCAGGCCCCGCCATTGAAGGGATCGGCAGGATTTAATTGCCTGCATAAGCAGCCAGAATTATCTATGACCCACTTTAACAAGATGGTAGCTAGTCTGCCTGTAACTACTTCACTATCCTACCCCCTCTCTGGAGAGTTTAATAAACTAAACTAAAACACCTGCCCCAGTAACCCTCCAATCATCACGCACTGCACGGTGGCGCAGCGGTAGAGTTGCTGCCTCACAGCACTTGCTGCGCCAGAGACCCGGGTTCGATCCTGACTATGGGAGCTGCCTGTACGGAGTTTGTACGTTCTCCCCGTGACCTACGTGGGCTTTCTCCGGGTGCTCCGGTTTCCTGCCACACTCCAAAGTTTGTAGGTTTAATTGGTTTGGTAAAATTGTAAATCGTTCCTAGGATGTGTGTAGGATAGTGTTAGTTTGCGGGGATCGCTGGTCGGCACGGATTCGGTGGGCCGAAGGGCCTGTTTCCACTCTGTATGACAATAGCTCCAGTACTAAGGTCATAAGGTCATGAGGTCATAAGGAATAGGAGCAGAATAAGGCCATTCGGCCCATCAAGTCTACTCCGCCATTCAATCATGGCTGATCTATCTCTCCCTCCGAACTCCATTCTCCTGCCTTCTCCCCACATCTCTGACACCCGTACTGATCAAGAATCTATCTATCTCTGCCTTAAAAATATCCACAGACTTGGCTCCACAGCCGTCTGTGGCAAAGAATTCTACAGATTCACCACCCTCTGACTAAAGAAATTCCTCATCTCCTTCCTAAAAGAACGTCCTTTAATTCTGAGGCCTCTAGTCCTAGACTCTCCACATCCACTCTATCCAAGCCTTTCACTATTCGGTAAGTTTCAATGAGGTCCCCCCTCATCCCTCTAAACTCCAGCGAGTACAGGCCCAGTGCTGACAAACGCTCATCATAGGTTAACCCACTCATCCCTGGGATCATTCTTGTAAACCTCCTCTGGACCCTCTCCAGAGCCGGCACATCCTTCCTCAGATATGGTGCCCACAATTGCTCACAACACTCCAAATGCCTGACCAGCGCCTTATAGAGCCTCCGCGTTACATCCCTGCTCCTGTACACAAGCCCTCTGGAAATAAATGCTAGCGTTGAGTTTGCTTTCTTTACTGCCGATGACTGTAGGACGATAGAACCAGGACTGACAGACAACCCCTCCGCGAGGCACTACTCCCTAGGGAAGCAGCTCGGATAAAAATAACTTAACATTCAAAGGCTGTGAATGAGCATGCGAGAAAAAATGATTCCTTACAGTTCAAGATACCTGTGACAGAGCTGGTGGCGGGGCGGGCGTGCAATGCAATGTCCGGCTGACCGCTCTGGCCGTGGGCATCGGACACTTGCGGTTTCAGCATGGACAGTGGCGTCGGGCCGCCCTGGGATGTGGACGGCAGCAACAACTGCTGCTGGGACTGGACGCTGGAGCCGGCCATGTGTGGAGGCCGGATCTTCTCCGCCATCAACTGCTCCTTGATCTTGTTGATGAGCATCAGGTTGTCCAACTGCACGGTGATGGGGGGGGAGGAGGGGTTGTGGAGGGGGGGAGTGGGGGAGGGCGGGGTTGGAGAGGGGGGGAGTGGGGGAGGGGTTGTAGAGGGGGAGGAGTGGGGGAGGGGTTGGGGGGGAATGGGGGAGGGCGGGGTTGGGGGAGGGGTTGGAGAGGGGGAGGGGGGGGAGGGAAGGGGGGGAGGGCGGGGTTGGAGAGGGGGGGGCGCAGAGACATCAGAGCAATGAGACACAGCGTTGAGCAAGGTTAGGCAGTGAGTGCAGAGTCCCAGTACAGAGCTCATGGACCTGCTGGCCTGTGTCAGATGGGACAGACACCACACACCTCCTCCCACAGCAACTCTCCACTTGGTCCAGACTCCACACTCTTCACCTCTCCTTTCCTCCCCCAGCATGGTTGAGCTCAGACACTGTGGGCTGAAGGGCCTGGTCCCGTGCTGTTCTACCTTCTACCTTCTGGGCTGTCATTGGGTCGGGGCCCTTGTTCAGACTGAGGAGGGAGCAAGCTGGGCGAGTGATAGGTGGATACAGGTGGAGGGGGGATAGGTTAGGCAGTTGGGCCGAGTGGCTGACAAATGGGAGCAAGAGGAGGCAGAGCAGGAGGGGGGCAGTGAAATGCCAAGCTGTAGGGGGAGGGGGGATATGGGTGTAGGGGGAGGGGGGATATGGGTGTAGGGGGAGGGGGGGATATGGGTGTAGGGGAGGGGGGGATATGGGTGTAGGGGGAGGGGGGATATGGGTGTAGGGGGAGGGGGAGGAGGATATTGGGGGAGGGGGAGGGGGGGGATATGGGGGGAGGGGGAGGGGGGATATGGGTGTAGGGGGAGGATATGGGTGTAGGGGGGAGGATATGGGTATAGGTGGAGGGGGAGGAGGATATGGGTGTAGGGGGAGGATATGGGTGTAGGGGGGAGGATATGGGTGTAGGTGGAGGGGGAGGCGGATATGGGGGGAGGGGGGAAGATATGGGTGTAGGGGGAGGATATGGGGGGGATATGGGTGTAGGGGGAGGATATTGGTGTAGGTGGAGAGGAGGAAATGGGGGGGAGGATATGGGTGTAGGGAGAGGATATGGGGAGGGGGGATATGGGTGTAGGAGGAGGGGGATATGGGTGTGGGGAGGATATGGGTGTAGGGGGAGGGGGAGAGAGAGAGGAGGATATGGGGGAGGGGGAGGAGGATATGGGGGGAGGATATGGGGAGGGGGGATATGGGTGTAGGGGGAGGGGAGAGAGGGGAGGGGGGTGATATGGGTGTTGGGGAGGGGGGGTATTGGTGTGGGGGGAGGGGGAGAGAGAGAGGAGGATATGGGGGAGGGGGAGGGGGGAGGATATAGGTGTGGGGGAGGGGGGTTATGGGTGTGGGGGGAGGATATGGGTGTAGGGGGGAGGATTTGGGTGTAGGTGGAGGGGAGGAGGATATGGGTGTAGGTGGAGGGGGAGGAGGATATGGGGGGAGGGGGAGGGGGGAGGATATGGGTGTAGGGGGAGGATATGGGGGAGGGGGGATATGGGTGTAGGGGGAGGGGGAGAGAAGGGGAGGAGGTAAAGGGGATTGTGGGACTCAGGGAATGGGAATTGGTGTAAGGAGGAGGGATAAGAACAGGGTGGGTGGGGAGGGGGAGGTGGGAGAGTGTGGGGTATATGGACGCGCCCATTCTTGCATGCGTGGGGCGGAGACAAGAGGGAGGGTGGGGTATTCAGCCCTTCTACCTGAGAATAGATCGGGTAGAGGCACAAAGTCTCTTGCCCAGAGTTGGGGAATCCAGAACCAGAGGACATAGGTTGAAGATGAAGGGAAAAGATTTAATAGGAATCTGAGGGGTAACTGTTTCACACACAGGGTGGTGGGTGTATGGACCGAGCTGCCAGAGGAGGTAGTTGAGGCTGGGACTATCCCAATGTTTAAGAAACATTTAGACAGGTACATGGATTGGACAGGTTTGGAGGGAAGATAGACACAAAATGCAGGAGTAACTCAACGGGACAGGCAGCATCTCTGGAAAGTAGAAATGGGTGACGTTTCGGGTCGAGACCCTTCTTCAGACTTTTCAGCGATTTTGATGAAAGGTCTCGGCTCGAAACGTCACCCATCCCTTCTCTCCAGTGATGCTGCCTGTCCCACTGAGTTACTCTCGATTTTTGTGTCTGCCTTCGATTGAAACCTGCAGCTGCAGTTCTTTCCTACACAGGTTTGGAGGGATATGGGCCAAATGCAGGCAGGTGGGACTAGTATGGATGGGATATGTTGGCCGGTGTTGGGCTGAAGGGCCTGTCTGACCATGACCTGCTAGCCCACGTTACCCAGGGCAAGGTGTGAGGGGGGTGCTGTCACAAGCAACAGGACTAGAATCAGGTCATTCGGCCCATCAAATCAATTCCGTCATTCAATCATGGCTGATCTCTGTCTCCTAACCCCATTTTCCTGTCTTCTCCCCGTAACCCTTGACACCTGTTTTAATCAAGAATCTGTCTTTCTCTGCCTTAAAACTGTCCACTGACTTGGCCTCCACAGTTCAAAGTGTAGTTCACAGCCAGTGTTATGCACTGTTCAATAGACAATAGGTGCCGGAGTAGAGGCCATTCAGCCCTTCGAGCCAGCACCGCCATTCAATGTGATCATGGCTGATCATCCCCAATCAGTACCCCGGTCCTGCCTTCTCCCCATCTCCCCTGACTCCCCTATCCCCCAGAGGTCTGTCTAGTTCAAGAGCCTGATGGTTGTCGGGTTGGGGTTAGGGGCAAGAATCTGTCTCCATCTCTGCCTTACAAATCTCCGCTGACACGCTGGGTGGAGGGGTGTGAGACGGGACATGTTCACCGACACACGACCACGCGGTACACACACACACACGTATGACGGGGTGATGGGTGGTCTGACCTACCTGGCTGGTCATGGTGGGAGGCGGGGGCCAGAAGTAGGGGTTGTTGAATCGAGGTTCAGCCATGGCCACTGCACAGGAGAAACAGACACGGCAAGTTGCAATGGTAGCACGGCAAGTAGATGCTGAATCACAGAGCCACACGTAGTGGACCCCCCCCACCCCCACACGTAGCGGACTCCGGCCCCCACAGGTACAACCCCCCCCCCCCCAGCCCCCACTGGTACAATCCCCCCGTCACATGTAGCGGACCCCACCCCCACACACAGTGGACCCCACCCCCACAGGTACAACCCCACCCCCACACACAGTGGACCCCACCCCCACAGGTACAACCCCACCCCCACACGTAGTGGACCCCACCCCCACACAGAGCGGACCCCACCCCCACACAGAGCGGACCCCACCCCCACACAGAGCGGACCCCACCCCCACACAGAGCGGACCCCACCCCCACACACAGTGGACCCCACCCCCACAGGTACAACCCCACCCCCACACACAGTGGACCCCACCCCCACACAGAGCGGACCCCACCCCCACACAGAGCGGACCCCACCCCCACAGGTACAACTCCCCTCACACAGCTGCCAAACACCAACTCCCCCTCCCATTCCCACACTGACCTCCACTGTCAGAGTGAGGCTCAGCACAAGTTGTGGGCCCAACCTCATATTTCGCTTGGGCAGCTTACACCGAGCGGTATGGATGTTGACGTTGCTAACTTCTAGTCAACCCTACATCCTCTCCTCTCTGTCGCTTCCCCACCCTGGCCATGTTCTAGTTCCACTGTTCTGATTCATTTTATTGTTTGAACGCCCCATTGTCAAACCCCCCTCAGCCAACAATCAACCTATTCTACATTTCCTTGAGCATCGTCTGCTTTGATCTGTCGTTCTCACACCCTACCCTTCTATAACTCTCGTTTTCCTCTCCCAATGCTCTCAGTCTGAAGAAGGGTCTCAACCTAAAACGTCACCCATTCCTTCTCTCCAGAGATGCTGCCTGTCCCGTTGAGTTACTCCAGTTTTTTGTGTCTATTTCCAGTTTGACAACATCTTTCCTATAACACGGTGCCCAGAACTGAACACAATACTCTGAATGCGGTCTCACCATAAAAACGTAGAAAAATAGGTGCAGGAGTAGTCCATTCGGCCCTTAGAGCCAGCACTGCCATTCAATATGATCATGGCTGATCATCTAAAATCAGTACCCCGTTCCTGCTTTCTCCCCAGATGCCTTGATTCTGTTATCCCTAAGAGCTAAATCTAACCAACGTCTTATACGGGATAGTTTTCTAAGCCAACATGTAGAGGAACCAACGAGAGAGAAGGCTATTCTAGACTGGGTATTGAGTAATGAGGAAGGGTTAGTTAACAGTCTTGTTGTGTGTGGCCCCTTGGGCAAGAGTGACCATAATATGGTTGAGTTCTTCATTAGGATGGACAGTGACATTGTTAATTCAGAAACACGGGTTCTGAACTTAAAGAAAGGTAACTTTGAGGGTATGAGACGTGAATTGGCCAAGATAGACTGGCAATTGATTTTTAAAGGGTTGACAGTGGATGTGCAATGGAAGGCATTTAAAGACTGCATGGATGAACTACAACAATTGTTCATCCCAGTTTGGCAAAAGAATAAATCAGGGAAGGTAGTGCATCCATGGATAACAAGGGAAATCAGGGATAGTATCAAAACTAAAGATGAAGCGTACAAATTAGCCAGAAAAAGTAACCTACCAGAGGACTGGGAGAAATTCAGAGTCCAGCAGAGGAGGACAAAAGGCGTAATTAGGAAAGGGAAAATAAATTATGAAAGAAAACTGGCAGGGAACATAAAAACTGACTGCAAAAGTTTTTATAGCTATGTGAAGAGAAAAAGATTAGTTAAAACAAATGTAGGTCCCTTGCAGTCAGAAACTGGTGAATTGATCATGGGGAACAAGGACATGGCAGACCAATTGAATAACTACTTTGGTTCTGTCTTCACTAAGGAAGACATAAATAATCTGCCGGAAATAGCAGGGGACCGGAGTTCAAATGAGGTGGAGGAACTGAGTGAAATCCAGGTTAGCCGGGAAGTGGTGTTAGGTAAATTGAATGGATTAAAGGCCGATAAATCCCCAGGGCCAGATAGGCTGCATCCCAGAGTACTTAAGGAAGTAGCCCCAGAAATAGTGGATGTATTAGTGATAATTTTCCAAAGCTCTTTAGATTCTGGAGTAGTTCCTGAGGATTGGAGGGTAGCTAATGTAACCCCACTTTTTAAAAAGGGAGGGAGAGAGAAAACGGGGAATTACAGACCAGTTAGTCTAACATCGGTAGTGGGGAAAATGCTAGAGTCAGTTATTAAAGATGGGATAGCAGCACATTTGGAAAGTGGTGAAATCATTGGACAAAGTCAGCATGGATTTACGAAAGGTAAATCATGTCTGACGAATCTTATAGAATTTTTTGAGGATAGTTCAAGTTCAAGTGAGTTTATTGTCACGTGTCCCTGATAGGACAATGAAATTCTTGCTTTGCTTCAGCACACAGAACATAGTAGGCATTGACTACAGAACAGATCAGTGTGTCCATATATCATTATATAAATATATAAACACATGAATAAATAAACTGATAAAGTGTAAATAACAGAAAACAGATAATGGGTTATTAATGATCATAGTTTTGTCCGAGCCAGGTTTAATAGCCTGATGACTGTGGGGAAGTAGCTATCCCTGAACCTGGTCGTTGCAGTCTTCAGGCTCCTGTACCTTCTACCTTAAGGTAGCAGAGAGATGAGTGTGTGGCCAGGATGGTGTGGATCCTTGATGATGCTGCCAGCCTTTTTGAGGCAGCGACTGCGATAGATCCCCTTGATGGAAGGAAGGTCAGAGCCAATGATGGACTGGGCAGTGTTTGCTACTTTTTGTAGTCTTTTCCTCTCCAGGGCACTCAAGTTGCCGAACCAAGCCACGATGCAACCGGTCAGCAAGCTCTCTACTGTGCACCTGTAGAAGTTAGAGAGAGTCCTCCTTGACAAACCGACTCTTCGTAATCTTCTCAGGAAGTAGAGGCGCTGATCTTCTTAATAATAGCATCAGTGTTCTCGGACCAGGAAAGATCTTCAGATCTTCACCCAGGAATTTGAAGCTCTTGACCCTTTCAACCATCGACCCGTTGATATAAACGGGACTGTGGGTCCCCATCCTACTCCTTCCAAAGTCCACAATCAGTTCCTTGGTTTTGCTGGTGTTGAGGGCCAGGTTATTATGCTGGCACCATATGGACAGTTGCTCGATCTCTCTTCTATACTCGCACTCATCCCCACCAGTGATACATCCCACAACAGTGGTGTCGTCAGCGAACTTGATGATGGAGTTCGCACTATGACCGGCTATGCAGTCATGAGTATAGAGTGAGTACAGCAGGGGGCTGAGCACACAGCCTTGAGGTGCTCCCGTGCTGATTGTTATCGAGGATGACACATTTTCACCAATACGATATTGTGGTCTGTGAATGAGGAAGTCGAGGATCCAATTGCAGAGGGATGCGCAGAGACCCAGTTCTGAGAGTTTGGTAACCAGCTTGGAGAGGATAATTGTGTTAAATGCCGAGCAGTAATCGATGAATAACAGCCTGACATATGAGTTTTTGTTGTCCAAGTGGTCCAGAGCGGAGTGGAGGGCCAGCGAGATCGGATCCACCGTTGATCTGTTGTGGCGGTAAGCGAACTGCAGTGGGTCCAGGTTTTTGTCGAGGTAGGTCGAGTTTTTGCGCCATGATCAGCCTCTCAAAGCACTTCATCACCACAGGCGTTAGTGCCACAGGTCGATAGTCATTGAGGCACGTCACCTTGCTCTTCTTGGGCACCGGTATTATTGAAGCCCTTTTGAAGCAGGTGGGACCCGCAGACCTCAGAAGTGACAGGTTGAAAATGTCCGTAAAAACTCCAGCCAGTTGGTCCACACAGGTTTTTAGGACACGACCAGGTATGCCATCAGGTCCAGGCGCCTTTTGAGGGTTCACCCCTCTGAAGGATTTTCTGACGTCAGCCTCTGTGACTGAGACTGAAATACCATCACAGCGAATGGGGGCTCGGGAAGGCACGTCGGTGTTCTCCCTATCAAAGCGTGCGTAAAACGCGTTGAGCGCGTCAGGGAATGATGTATCGCCGACATCCGAGCTGCCTCCTGGTTTCGTCTTGTAGGAGGTGATTGCATTCAGTCCCCACCACAGCTGCCGAACATCTGTCTCATCCTCCAGCTTGGAGCAGAAGTCCCTTTTGGCCTTTTTGATGGCCTTACCAAGGTCGTATTTGGACTTCTTGTAGTCCACTGTATCATCAGACGTGAATGCTCGGTGTCGGGTCTTCAGAAGAGTGCGGATCTCAAAGTTCATCCAAGGTTTCTGATTGGGAAACACTCGGAAGGTTTTTGTAGGGATGCAGTCCTCCACACATTTCTTAATGAAGTCTGTAACCACTGTGGCGTATTTGTTCAAGTCCGTTGCCGAGTCCTTGAACATTGCCCAGTCTACAGACTCCAAACAGTCTTGTAGTTGTTCCTCTGCCCCCCCCCCCCCCCCCCCCCTCCGACCAGCTCTGTACTGTCCTCACATCTGGGGGTGCACTCTTTAATTGCTGCCTGTAGGCAGGAAGAAGCAGCACTGCGGTATGGTCGGATTTACCGAAGTGAGGGCGAGGGATAGAGCGGTAAGCTATCTTGATGGTGGTGTAGCAGTGGTCGAGGGTGTTTGGTCCTCTGGTGCAGCAGGAGACATGTTGGTGGAAGTTGGGGAGTGACTTCTTTAGGATTGCCTTATTGAAGTCCCCAGCAATGGTGGTAAATGCCTCGGGGTAAGACGTCTGGTGTTTGTTGACCACGGCGTGCAGCTCCTCCAGTGCCAGACGGACGTCTGCCTGGGGTGGGATGTAGACCGCGGTCAGGATGATGGAGGTGAATTCCCTCGGTAGGTAGAAGGGACGGCACTTCACCGCCAGATGTTCGAGGTGTGGAGAGCAGGAGTTGGACAGGACTGCCACGTCTGAGCACCACGCAGAGTTGACCATGAGGCAGACGCCCCCTCCTCTCCCTTTCCCAGATGCCAGTGTACGGTCCATGCGGTGGATGGAGAACCCTTCAGGCTGGACCGCTGAGTCTGGGGAGCTGGGGGTGAGCCATGTCTCTGTGAAACAGAACACAGAGCATTCCCTCAGCTCCCTTTGTTAAAGCAGCCTTGCCCTTAAGTCCTCCACTTTGTTTTCAAGGGACTATACATTGGCCAGTAGGATAGTAGGGAGAGGGGGCGGAAGTCCCCTGCGCTTCAGTCTGACCTGAAATCCTGCCCGCCGGCCACGTTTCCGGACACAATGGAGGCTTCCCCTTTGTTTCCAGGTACTGTGTTTACTGTACCTGCTGTTTCTGCGGACCTGCGCTGGAACGGGAATTCCCTCACAGACGGCAGCTCCAGCTCCGTAACGAACGGGGGTTCCCACAAAGTCGGCAGCTCCAGCTTCATTGTTTCTGGGAGATCCAGCCCGTTGGCTCTGAAGGTCATCCCAGGGTTTCCAGGTGCCGTACCTGGGATCCTCAGTCGAGTCGGGAGTTTCACAGCCAGCGTGGGAAGATTTAAAGTCCGGGGCTCCCGCAGCTGCGATGTAACTAGTAGAGTGGATAAGGGAGAACCAGTGGATGTGTTATATCTGGACTTTCAGAAGGCTTTCAACAAGGTCCCACATAAGAGATTAGTATACAAACTTAAAGCACACGGTTTTGGGGGTTCAGTATTGATGTGGATAGAGAACTGGTTGGCAGACAGGAAGCAAAGAGTAGGAGTAAACGGGTCCTTTTCACAATGGCAGGCAGTGACTAGTGGGGTACCGCAAGGCTCAGTGCTGGGACCCCAACTATTTACAATATATATTAATGATCTGGATGAGGGAATTGAATGCAACATCTCCAAGTTTACGGATGACACGAAGCTGGGGGGCAGTGTTAGCTGTGAGGAGGATGCTAGGAGGCTGCAAGGTGACTTGGATAGGTTGGGTGAGTGGGCAAATGCATGACAGATGCAGTATAATGTGGATAAATGTGAGGTTATCCACTTTGGTGGCAAAAACAGGAAAGTAGACTATTATCTGAATGGTGGCCGATTAGGAAAAGGGGAGATGCAACGAGACCTGGGTGTCATGGTACACCAGTCATTGAAAGTAGGCATGCAGGTGCAGCAGGCAGTGAAGAAAGCGAATGGTATGTTGGCATTCATAGCAAAAGGATTTGAGTACAAGAGCAGGGAGGTTCTACTGTAGTTGTACAGGGTCTTGGTGAGGTCACACCTGGAGTATTGTGTACAGTTTTGGTCTCCTAATCTAAGGAAAGACATTCTTGCCGTAGAGGGAGTACAGAGAAGGTTCGCCAGACTGATTCCTGGGATGGCAGGACTTCCATATGAAGAAAGACTGGATAGACGCGACTTGTACTCGCTGGAATTTAGAAGATTGAGGGGGGATCTTATCGAGACTTACAAAATTCTTAAGGGGTTGGACAGGCTAGATGCAGGAAGATTGTTCCCGATGTTGGGGAAGTCCAGAACAAGGGGTCACAGTTTAAGGATAAGGGGGAAGTCTTTTAGGACCGAGATGAGAAAATCATTTTTCACACAGAGAGTGGCGAGTCTGTGGAATTCTCTGCCACAGAAGGTAGTTGAGGCCAGTTCATTGGCTATGTTTAAGAGGGAGTTAGATGTGGCCCTTGTGGCTAAAGGGATCAGGGGGGTATGGAGAGAAGGCAGGTACAGGATAGTGAGTTGGATGATCAGCCATGATCATATTGAATGGCGGTGCAGGCTCGAAGGGCCGAATGGCCTACTCCTGCACCTATTTTCTATGTTTCTATACAACTGCAACATGTCTTCCCAACCTCTATACTCAATACTCTAACAGATGAAGGGCAAAGTGCCAAAAGCCTTGTTGACCACCTTATCTACCTGCGACTCGACCTTCAAGGTACCATGCACCTGTACTCCTAGATCCCTCTGCTTTACAACACCAGCCAGAGGCCGACCATTCACTGTGTAGGTCCTGCCCTTGTTAGACGTCCCAAAATGCAACACCTCACAATTCGCTGTATTAAATTCCGTCAACTATTCCTCCGCCCACCTGGCCAATCGATCACGATCCTGCTGCAATCTTTCACAACCATCTTCACTATCTGCAAAACCACTATCTTTTTGTATCATCAGCAAAAAATTCTTAAGGGGTTGGACAGGCTAGATGCAGGAAGATTGTTCCCGATGTTGGGGAAGTCCAGGACAAGGGATCACAGCTTAACGATAAGGGGGAAATCCTTTAAGACCGAGATGAGAAAGACTTTTTTCACACAGAGAGTGGTGGGTCTCTGGAACTCTCTGCCACAGAGGGCAGTTGAGGCCAGTTCATTGGCTATATTTAACAGGGAGTTAAGAGGGAGATCTAAGTCTTTGATGTAGATGACAAACAGTAACGTGCCCAGCACCGAACCCTGAAGCACAGCACTAGTCACAGTCCATGCAGCCAATCTTCTATCCATTCAGCTATCTCTCCAATCTCCACATCCCAAAGACGTGCGGGTTTGGAGATTAATTGGTCCTCTGTAAATTGCCCCAGGTGTGTAGGGAGTGGATGAGAAAGTGGGATAACGTGGAACTAGTGTGAACGGGTGATCGATGGTCAGCGCGGACTCGGTGGGCCGAAGGGCCTATTTCCGCGCCGTATCTTTGAAACCTGAAAGTGTGGTCATTGTAATAATAGGTCATGGAATGTCATATCAATGCCCACAGCTCCCACAACTGTAACACAACATGGCACCAGGCCACAGTAAGCTGGAGCGCAGAAAACATTTACAATCATGTTGCCAAGAATCAAGTTACAGGAGAGGTTCGGACTTCAATCCTTATGGGCCTGTCCCACTGAGGCGATTTTACAGCGGACTGCCGGCGACTGTCAGAGTGGAACACGCACGCACACACACACGCCCGCACACGCACGCACACACACCCGCACACGCACGCACACGCACACACACGCCCGCACACGCACGCCCGCACATGCCCGCACACACACATCGCTTCCTTCACCAGCCCGTTATGCAGGCGGGGGACAGGGCAAGCGGGGGCAGCGCTGTCCGAGTGAGATTCACACAATGCAAGCCAATGTGATACAGACACACACTGCGATGAACAGGAAGGTTGGCACTGTAATTAAGACGGCGAAAGCACAGTGTACAGTATGTCCTTTAAAAGAGGGGGGAGAAGCAGTGGAGACAACGTTTAAGAAGCCAGAGATACATGGCGGTGAAGCTCGGCGGACATTAACATTACCGGTCAGTCATCCTTGGTTTTCTTAAAACTGCTGCTTACATTTTATTTCCCCAATGAGCCAATGAAATTCACCGGTCAGCACCGGCCACAACCTACGAGAACCCCCGAGAATCTTCGACCTCCTGGCGACCCACCTGCAGCTCAAGAATTCTCGCTGCTCTCCATGGCGGCTTCATTCTAGTCGCCGCTAATTGTTCAACATGTTGAAACATTCACAGCGTCCATAATGGGGCCGCGACCAGTTCCCAGAATGCGGGAACTCCTCATGACCATGAAGGCGACTCCCCGGCAACCACCCGCGAACATGTGGCCAACATGTGGCGACTGCATCGTCTCCTGCATTAAAAGTCGCCCAAGTGGGACAGGTGGGCAGAATGAAGCCGCCATGGAGAGCAGCGAGAATTCTCGTGCCGTAGCAGGGTCACCAGGAGGTTGTAGCCGGTGCTGGCCGGTATGTGGGGGGGGGGGGGGGGGGGGTAAATCTGTGGGGTGTAGGGAATATGGGGGGGGTGGGGGGGTTAGTGCAAGGTAAAGCCAGTAAAATATGATCAAGGAAAGTCTGAGGGTCACCAGTGAGGTAGATAGTAGTTCAGGACTGTTCTCTAGTTGGTGATAGGATGGTTCAGTTGGCTGATAACAGCCGGGAAGAAACTGTCCCTGGATCTGGAGGTGTGCGTTTTCACACTTCTGTACCTATTGCCCGATGGGAGAGGGGAGAAGATGGAGTGGCCGGGGTGCGACTGGTCCTTGATGATGCTGCTGGCCTTGCCGAGGCAGCGCGAGGTGTAGATGGAGTCAATGGAAGGGAAGGTAGAAGGTGAGGCAGCATCTATGGAGACCTTTTCGGGCGAGACCCTTCTGCAGACTGAATGGAAGGGAGGTTTGTTTGCGCGATGGTCTGGGCTGCGTCCACAATTCTCTGCAATTTTCCTTGGTCTTGGATGGAGCTGTTCCCAAACCAAGCTGTGATGCATCGTGATAAAATGCTTTCTATAGCGCATCTGTAGCAGTTGGTGAGACTTGTGGAGAACATGGTTTGGGATGTGATGGTTAGCAGCATTGGGGGAGTTACACACAGGAGTGCACCACAGTTTATTTTCCCGGGAGCCTAATCATTTCTGTGGCTTAAAATAACTTCCATGCTGTCATGGTACTTCCATGAAGTCCTGAGCTGCTTCAGGCTGGAGAAGCCTCTGTTTGACATTGTTAGTGAAATGAGAAAGGGACATAGTGCACGGAAACAGGCCCAGCAGCCCACCAGATCCATCGGCCCACCAGGCCCATCGGCCCACCAGATCCATCGGCCCACCAGGCCCATCGGCCCACCAGGCCCATCGGCCCACCAGGCCCATCGGCCCACCAGGCGCATCGGCCCACCAGATCCATCGGCCCACCAGATCCATCGGCCCACCAGATCCATCGGCCCACCAGATCCATCGGCCCACCAGATCCATCGGCCCACCAGATCCATCGGCCCACCAGATCCATCGGCCCACCAGGCCCACCAGATCCATCGGACCACCAGATCCATCGGCCCACCAGGCCCATCGGACCACCAGGCCCATCGGACCACCAGGCCCATCGGACCACCAGGCCCATCGGACCACCAGGCCCATCGGACCACCAGGCCCATCGGACCACCAGGCCCACCAGGCCCATCGGACCACCAGATCCATCGGCCCACCAGGCCCACCAGATCCATCAGCCCACTAGGCCCATCGGCCCACTAGGCCCATCGGCCCACCAGGCCCATCGGACCACCAGGCCCATCGGACCACCAGGCCCATCGGACCACCAGGCCCATCGGACCACCAGGCCCACCAGGCCCATCGGACTACCAGGCCCATTGGACCACCAGGCCCACCAGATCCATCAGCCGACCAGGCCCATCGGCCCATCAGGCCCATCGGCCCACCAGGCCCATCGGCCCACCAGGCCCACTAGGCCCATCGGCCCACTAGGCCCATCAGCCCACTAGGCCCATCAGCCCACTAGGCCCACCAGGCCCATCGGCCCACCAGATCCATCAGCCCACTAGGCCCATCGGCCCACCAGGCCCACCAGATCCATCGGCCCACTAGGCCCATCAGCCCACTAGGCCCATCAGCCCACTAGGCCCATCAGCCCACTAGGCCCACTAGGCCCATCAGCCCACTAGGCCCATCAGCCCACTAGGCCCACCAGGCCCATCAGCCCCATCGGCCCACCAGGCCCATCGGCCCACCAGGCCCATCGGCCCACCAGGCCCATCGGCCCACCAGGCCCATCGGACCACCAGGCCCATCAGCCCACCAGGCCCGAACCGACCATCAACCTTACAGCAATCGAACATTAATCACACTTTAGAACCCACACTTGGGGCATTTTACAGAGGGCCAGTTACACACCTGCACGTCTCTTAGAGATGTGGGAGGAAACTGGAGAACCCGGAGAAAACAGACACGGGGAGAATATGCAAACTCCACACAGACAGCACCCCTAGTCAGGATCGAACCCGGGTCTCTGACTCTGAGGCAGTAGCTCTACCCGCTGCGCCACCGTGCCGCCCTTGAAGAATCTGAACAATCAGAGCTTCACCTTAATTTTTCTCCTTCATGCTCTAACTTGCCATTCTCCAGACATATACAGCAGCATTGTAGTGAAACTTGGACGATAGGAAGAAGCGTCTCGACCCGAAACGTTCCTTTCATCCAGAGATGCAGGCTGTCCCGCTGAGTTACTCCAGCAGTTTGTGTCTGTATTTGAACAATAGGAAGTTCCACACAAAAAGCACCAGGTCTTCAACTCAATTTCCCAAATCACTTCATTTCAATAAGTTCAAGTAATTCTAATTGAACTGTGCACTGCAAGATCTCATCATCAGATGCATTGGCTGAAAACTTGCCCTGTCTTTAGATGTACAAAACCACAAGGTGCTGGAGTAACTCAGCGGGACAGGCAGCATCTGTGGAGAACATGGATAGGTGACGTTTCACAGAGTGCTGGAGTAACTCAGCGGGACAGGCAGCATCTGTGGAGAACATGGATAGGTGACGTTTCAGAGTGCTGGAGTAACTCAGCGGGTCAGGCAGCATCTCTGGGGAAAAAAGGTCCCCACCTGAAACGTCACCTATCCATGTTCTCCACAGATGCTGCCTGACCCGCTGAGTTTCTCCAGCACTCTGTGCCTATCTGCAGGTCTTTGTTTCTACATTTTTTGCCGTTGCTCCAACTGTTCTAGACATCGTGGCCTGAGACACTAAAGAAATCCGTGCTCTATTTTCAAACAGAAACCACAGCTTTACACTCAGCGACAGGCTGCGGATTTGAAATGCAAGATATAGAATCTCATTAAATACTTTGAGGCAAAGCAGGCAGATGAACCTCACGAACCTGGGCCCAAGCAGGACAGGTCTGGTTGGCCGGACAAGCCCTCAGCCTTGTCACAGTCAGTGATCCCGCCAACCCTCCCAAGACCCACACAATGTCTGGACGTGGACACATACACGCACGTTAGAACATTACAGCCCTTCCTACACAATGTCTACGTGAGAGGAGCAGAAGGAGGCCATTCCGTAGAGGCCACTCCACCATTCAATCATGGCTGATCTATCTCTCCCTCCAAACCGCATTCTCCTGCCTTCTCCCCATAACCCCCGACACACGTACTAATCACAAATCTGTCAATCTCCACCTTAAACATATCCACTGTTGACTTCCATAGCCGTCTGTGGCAATGAATTCCACAGATTCACCACCCTCTGACCAAAGACATTCCTCCTCATCTCCTTTCTAAAGGTACATCCTTTTATTCTGAGGCTGTGCCTTCTAGTCCTGGACTCTCCCACTAGTGGAAACAATGATGCCAACTGTACATGATCCGTATCCCTCCATCCCCTGCATATCCATGTGCCTGTCTAAAAGTCCCTTAAACACCAGTATTGTATCTGCCTCCACCACTACCCCTGGCAGAGTGACCCAGGCACCCACCAGCCTCTGTGTGAAACCGCACATCTCCAGTAAACTTTGCTCCTTTCACTTAATGGGCCTGTCCCACCTAGGCCATTTTTAGGGCGACTACAGACTTCAGCATGTTGAGGTACAGTGGTGAGAGTGTTTGCCGGCGTAGGTTGTCCCCAGGTGTGGTGGGTGAATTCCATTAAAACTGGTCCCTGGCAGTCGCCTAAAGAGTCGCCTAAGTAGGACAGGCCCTTAAACCTCTGACCTCCATTGTTGCATATTCCCACTCGAGACAGACAAGATAGTGTCATTGAAGAGGCGTTCAGATGGACGTGCAGGATTAGGAGGCATAAGGAGTATGTGCAGGTGGATGAGGTTAGTTTAACTGGGAAGGTAGACAAAAATGCTGGAGTAATTCAGCGGGTCAGGCAGCATCACTGGAGAGAAGGAATGGGTAACGTTTCCGGTCGAGATCCTTCTTCAGACTGGTTAGGGTTAAGGGCAACGAGAGATATAGACGATGATGTGGAGAGAGAGGAGGCATCACAGAGCGGGAGAAGATGCTGCAGAACTCTCGTCGGAGAGAGGAGGAGAACATCTTCAACGTAGACGGACTGTACCTTGAGGAAGGATTGTCAGTGGAGCAGGCAAATGTAGAGGAAGGAACAGCAGATGCTGGTTTAAAACGGAGATAGACACAAAAACTGCATTGAGACGTTTCTGTGCCTCAAACCTCTGACCATTCGGAGCAGTAATGATAAGCCTTGAACCTGCGGCACAGAGTAACACATGGCTACAAACTGCTGCTGGAGCCATCTCCACAGCTACTGCAGTCCTGGTCTCACCATGAGCCAGACACCAGCCCCAGTGTGTGATGGTCCACTACCTGGACAGTACAGGTAGCTCTGCAGAAACACACAGAATGCTGGAGTAACTCAGCGGGCCAGGCAGCATCTCTGGAGAGAAGGAATGGATGACGTTTCGGGTCAAGACCCCTCTTCAGACTGGTAGCTCTGGTACTGCACAACTATTGGTTGCCTTCCTAAGGAATCTTCATCTATAGAAAATCGTGTTGTAAAAACAATTGTCCACAGGGGAAGGGAATTTCTGACTCACAATAAGAAGATTCTTTTTCCTGTGGGATTTTCCAAAATAATCATCTTTTTCTTAACAGCTTAAGTTTATTTTCGTTACTGCAAGCTAAAAATACAGGAACACCACTGATTTTCTGGCACCCTTGATTCCAGAGCCATGCTGTATTATCCCTGTTGCCAGACCGTACAACAGAGGTCACGGTCTCTGAGAGGTGACCAACGGTACCGGAACATTCCGCCAAGACCGCCGGGTCGGCTATGGGACGGATCTGCCAGTTCCGGCCGGGCCAGAGTGCCAGAGCCCCGGCCGCAGGGGCAGATTCGACCCGCCGATCGGCCGTGGAAGTCCCGATGAGGTCGAGATCGGCCGCCTCATGCAGCCTAAGCGACACATTGATGGGGGAATTGTCGTAATTGTGTCTGGATTACAGGAGGTGCCGAGCCTCTGGTATGGTTTTTGTACGTGTCAGGGAACCTGTTCTTAAGGGACAATGATGTCTGATTACTGAGGGACGTTCCATGGGCACTTGTTCTTGGCCTAGACTGTTTTTTCCCCCAAAGCAGCTTTTTTTCCTACATGTTAATTTCCGTAATAACATTAATGCGATTCTCTAGTTCCCGAACAAAACAGCTTTTTAACCAATGTGGCCCACAAAATACAAACTGTATTACTTCATTCACCAGTCCTTATGGAAACACACAGTAGAAACATAGAAACATAGACAATAGGTGCAGGAGGAGGCCATTCAGCCCTTCTGGGAGCACTACAGTTCAATATGATCATGGCTGATCATCCACAATCAGTACCCTGTTCCTGCTTTCTCCCCATATCCCTTGATTCTGTTTGCCCTAAGAGCTAAATCTAACTATCAATAAAGAGTAACTATCTGAATTGAAAACTCCATTAAGTTATCTTGAAGCCTAGTCAGAGTTAAATTCTGAGCTAACTCAGAAATGAGGAGTTACAATGGAGAAATAGCCAGTGCATTTCCCCCTTGGTGTTTTTAAACAAACTTTGAAGATGTGAACAGTAATAGCCCTGTCCCACGGTACGAGTTCATTCCAAGAGCTCTCCCAAGTTTAAAAAAAATCAAACCCGTGGTAAGCACGGAAAATGAACGTAGCGGGTACGTCGGAGCTCGGGGGCGTCTCTTAGCGCTAACGGCAGGTACTCGGGAAGACTCGCTAACGGCAGGTAAGCACGGGAAGTCTCGTGAAGATTTTTCAACATGTTGAAAAATGTCCACGAGAGCCCCGAGGACCGACGAGTGGCCATTACCGTAAATCTCCGAGTTTGAATCAGGGCAAACTCGGGAGAACTCTTGGAATGAACTCGTACCGTGGGACATGGGTTTTACAACTAAATACACAGACAGCAATTCTCGTGTCCAGAATAAGGGAATCGAGAACATACGTTTAAGGTGAAGGGTTAAGATTGAATATGAATTTGTGGGGTAACATTTTCCACAGAGGGTGGTGGATGTACGTAATATGTATGTATGTATGGGTGCCGGAGGAGGTAGTTGAGGCTGGGACTATCGCAACGTTTAAGAGACATTTAGACAGGTACATGGATAGGACAGATTTAGCTAAACGCAGGTAGGTGGGACTAGTGTAGATGGGACATGTTGGTTGGTGTGTGTAAGTTGGTTCAAAGGGCCTTGTTTCCACACTGTATCACTCTAATTAATCATACGTGTCAGAATTGGTGGGTAATTGTACATCCACATGCGATCTGCAGAGAAGCGAGGAACTGCAGGTGCTGGAGTACAAAAGAAAACACAAAGTGCTGGAGTAACTCAGCGGGTCAGGAAGTATCTCTGGAGGACGTGGACAGGTGATGTTTCGGGTCGAGACCCTTCTTCAGACAGAATTTAAGAGGGGGTAGAATGTGGGAGAGAGGTGCGGGCTGGACAAAGCCATGCAAGTGGTGGATGAGTCACATGGTCCACATCCCATCCTCTGGCTTCACATTTCTCCACCCTCCTGTCTCCTTCTCTCCCCCCACCTGCCAATCAAACCCCTCACACCTGTATCCCCCGATCACTTGAAACGATGATGGAAACAAAATGGACACCAAGCACTTTAGTTTTGTTTAGAGATACAGCGCGCAAACAGGCCCTTCGGCCCTACAGGTCCACGCTGACCAGTGATCCCCGCACATTAACACTATCCCACACATAGTTACATTTACCAAGCTAATTAAGCTACAAACTTGAACGTCATTTGAGTGCGGGAGGAAACCAGAGCGCTCGGAGAAAATCTTCGCGGTCACGGGGAGAACGTACAAACTCCGTACAGACAGCACACAAAGTCGGGATCGACCCCAGGTCTCTGGCGCTGTGAGGCAGCAACTCTACCGCTGCGCCACGCGACCAGAATCGTCACCCATTCCTCTCCAGAGATGCTGTCTGACCCACTGAGTTACTCCAGCTTTTTGCGTCTATCTTCGGCTTTGTGTATTATTTTGTTCTTGGATTTCTAAATTTGAATATTTTTAAATAAAGCATTTGGGTTGCAGGGTGACCTCAACAGGGGCACTCATTAGAGAGTCTTACATCTTAAACGCTATAAACATATTATATCTTAACGTTATATTAAATTTACATAGCAAAGTGTAAAATATAAACAGAAAATGGCAAATTATTCAGATCCGGGATGAAGGGGAATTGGAAAAACAGCATTTGAACTCAATGACTTTTCAATTAAATGTGGAATATTAATATGATATGGATCATGTGCAGACAGATGACGTTAGACACAAAGAAGGGTCTCGACACGAAACGTCACCTATTCTTTTTCTCCAGAGATGCTGCCTGACCTGCTTGAGTAACTCAGTGGGTCAGGCAGCATTTCTGGAGAACATGGATAGGTGACGATTCGGGTCGAGACCCTTCTTTAGTCTGAAGAAGGGTCTCGACCCCAAACATAATCTATCCCTTCTGCCCAGAGATGTTGCCTGGCCCGCTGAGTTACTCCAGCATTTTGTGTCTATCTTCGGTGTAAACCAGCATCTGCAGTTCTTTGTTACACGTTTCGTAGCCAGTGGCCCAGCCCGGCCAGACGCCTACCAACCCTCCACACCAAAGACTGACCATTATCAATGGTCCACAATGTCCGTCACACACACGGAACCCAACGTCTGTGCAGCTACAACATGCCGACTAACTGCTGCCCAGAGTGGCCACCTCCGGCCATGGTGACCACCTAACCATCTGCCTTCCTCCCAGACATCATGGAGCTGAGGACCTCCGTGTTCCCCGATGGTGGGCTCCATGGTCTTCTCCCCAAGGCTCAATACCACCCAAGAGGGACCATCACAGACATCATACCAACCATGTCATTCAACCCGAAGATAGACACCAAACGCTGGAGTAACTCAGTGGAAAAGGCAGTATTTCTGGAGAGAAGGAATGGGTGACGTTTCAGGCAGAGACCCTTTTTCCGAAAAAGATGCTGCCTGTCCCGCTGAGTTACTCCAGCATTTTGTGTCTATCTTCAGTGCAAACCAGCATCTGCAGTTCCTTCCTACACATGCGATTCTTCAACAGTAACACGATACTTTGCCAATACAAACTAGAAAAGTGCATTTCTTTTTAAAATAAAGTTCGGACACATACTATTTCCCCGACCACATACGCAGCCTATTCTCGGTTTCCAAGTGCATTTTGCATAATTCCATTTTAATCCTAGCTGTTTCATTAATGCAAACCAGTTATTGTGTGTGGTTTTCACATAATATATGAGCACGAACTTCTCTCTCCTTTTAACAACGTAAACATACAAGATGTATAACCCAGTTCTTTTTTGAAAAGCAATGCAAAACTTTCCAAAAAGTAGATTGTTTTTAAAGGAAAACTTTAAAGAAAATCTTCCAGATCAAAAGCTTGAATTTCAATTTCAGAAACTTTTTTAAAAAATAAAAACTTTAGGTGAAACTTAAACCCCCCCACCCCCCCCACCCCCATTCCAAAAGATTTGTTTTTTTGTTGTTATTAAAAAAAGATTGGTGCAAAAACAGCGATTGTTGGTTTTTATTTCTGCAAAAATGGACATGCAATTTGCTAAATAATTGGCCTCCCCCCCTCCCCCCAGTGCATTAAATGTGTTTTTTTTAGGGGGGGGGGGTAGATTTTGCAGCAAACTTTTTTTGCAGAAACATTTAAAAATAAAGGGGGGGGGGGAAACAGTAGCTTGCAGTAATGTCGCCTGGACTGGCCGCAATGTACTGCCCTCTGCAACGCCTCTCTCACTCCTACATTCTCAGACTGTCTGGAGTTTTTTTTTTGAAAAAAAAAATAAATAAAAAAAAAGTGACAAAAGAAAAAAACAAAAATGGCAGCCAGCGTTTAAAAAGGACATCGAGTCGCCATATTTTGCAGCTCTCGTAAAGTAATGGAACAAAAAGCAGCCGCTGCTGCTGCTGCGCTGCGCCCCAATATCTGCAGGCTGGTCATTTCCATTGTTTACTTGCGATTTAAGAATTGCCAGGGTTTTGAATCGCCCGGCACACACACACACACACACTCTCACACACAAACCCCCCCTCAGCCCAGCCGCCTCAATACTTCCTACAACACGCATGCCTTGCATTGCTGCATCTCAATGCAAAAAGGCAAAGATGTGGAAATACTGTCAGACTTTGCAGAAAATCCCCAGCCAAGCGCCGCGTCCACTGCAAGCTCGTCCCTGCAACGCGAGCAGCAAGCTCTCACCTTCCCACCCGCGCTCCTTGCATACAGACCTTGCTTGCAAAGGGTCTTTTATAAAAATATATATATATATATAAAGGGTTGCGATGATCTTCGGGCTTGTTTCAGGCAGATCTCATCTTCCGGGTCGTCTGCAATTCACTTCTGGTTACTACTGGCGATGAGGGGGTCTGGTGCGAGCGGCTCAGTCCATGAAAAGTCGTTCACTATCAGGATATTTCACTCACACGCTCAGGGCAACATTCCTCGCTCTATAACTCCTCATAGAGTCTGCATATCGCCCAGATCCTTTAGTTATACACGTTAAATATGTGCAATAGCCTGCAAACACAATCACATCATATCATCTGCAGTATCATCTTCCAATATCTCTCTACAAAATATATTTTCACGAGACCAAAATTTTGCAACCAGGATCATTTCTGGGGATTTGACACCGATTTTCCCCGTCCTCCAAAAATAAATATTTGCATTCAAAATGTTTATTATGTAATATTTAAGATCAGAGTATTCTGCTTCTTGCGAAGATTGCATCAACTTGGATTTAAATCGTGCTTCTGAGGTGTGGAAACACCAAGACAGTTTGTGGACTTGGCATCAGTCAGATACTGGTCCCAAGCCAAAGAAGGAAATGTTAGCCAAAACTCAAAGTGCTGGAAGAACTCGGTGGGTCTGGCAGCATCTGTGGAGGGAAGGGACCGGTGACGTTTCGGGTCGGGAGACTTCCTCCATCAGAAGGAAGTGTTAAGATGGAAGATGTGAAGGGAGGAACTGCAGATGCTGGTTTACACGGAAGATAGACACAAAAATCTGGAGTAACTCAGCGGGTCCGGCAGCATCTCTGGAGAGAAGGAATGGGTGACGTCATGGGTCGAGACCCTTCTTCAGATCGAGTGGCGGGGAGAGGGAAACGAGAGATATAGACGGTGATGGAGAGAGATATGCAAAAAGTACCAATGATGAAGGAAACAGGCCATTGTTAGCTGTGGGCTAGGAGAAAACGAGTTACAGACAATGAGACTCAACAAGGCGACTTTGAAACTAATACAACAACTTGGTTGGGCGTGGGGGGGGCGGAGATGGGTCAGACTTTCATGAGGTTTGCAACGTTGGAGAGAGGGGGGTCGGAGGGCCGAAAGTCAATGATGGCCTGAACTTATAAACAAAGAAACAGAAGCTGTCAGAGATCCATAGCCCCCTAGAGCCGACTTGGCCACAACCAAAGGACAGGCATAGAAATATAGACAATAGGTGCAGGAGTTGGCCATTCGGCCCTTTCAGCCAGCACTGCCATTCAATATGATCATGGCTATTCAACCAAAATCAGTATCCTGTTCCTGCTTTCTCCCCATATCCCTTAATTCCATTACCCCTAATAGCTGTATGTGTCAGTGGGTGGTACGCTGGTGCAGTGGGTAGAGATCTGGGTTCGATCCTAACTACGGGCGCTGTCTGTATGGAGTTTGTACGTTCTCCTCGTGACTGCGTGGGTTTTCTCCGGGTGCTGCGGTTTCCTCCCACACTCCAAAGGCGTGCGGGTTTGTAGGGAAGCTGGCTTCTGCCAATTGTACGTTGTCCCTAGTGTGTGTGGGATAGAACTAGTGTGAACGGGTGATCGATGGTTGATGTGGACTCAGTGAGCGGAATGGCCTGGTCCCGTGCTGTAAACTAACGCTAAACGTGGGAGAGAGTTGGAGGAGGTGACGGAGGGTGGGCTACAGTGGGGTGGGCTAGGGTGGGGTGGGTTAAGGTGGGGTGGGTTAAGGTGGGGTGGGTTAGGGTGGGGTGGGGCGGGTTATGGTGGGGTGGGCTGGAGGGGGTGAGCTAGGGTGGGGTGGGCTACAGTCGGGTGGGCTGGGTGCTGTGGGTTAGGGTGGGGTGGGCTAGGGTGGGGTGGGGTGGGCTACAATGGGGTGGGCTAGGGTGGGGTGGGGTGGGCTACAATGGGGTGGGCTAGGGTGGGGTGGGCTGGATGGGGTGGGCTAGGGTGGGGTGCGGTGGGCTACAATGGGGTGGGCTAGGGTGGGGTGGGCTACAATGGGGTGGGGTACAATGGGGTGGGCTGGGTGCGGTGGGTTGGGGTGGGGTGGGTTATGGTGGGGTGGGCTGGATGGGGTGGGCTGGGTGCGGTGGGTTGGGGTGGGGTGGGCTGGGTGCGGTGGGCTAGGGTGGGGTGGGCTACAGTCGGGTGGGCTGGGTGCGGTAGGGTGGGGTGGGCTGTATGGGGTGGGGTGGGCTACAATGGGGTGGGCTAGGGTGGGGTGGGCTGGGTGCGGTGGGCTACAATGGGGTGGGCTAGGGTGGGGTGGGCTACAGTGGGGTGGGCTGGGTGCGGTGTGCTAGGGTAGGGGTGGGCTAGGGTGGGGTGGGCTGGGTGCGGTGGGTTAGGGTGCGGTGGGTTAGGGTGGGGTGGGCTAGGGTGGGGTGGGCTGAGAGAGAAGGTGGCAGGGCCACACCACTAACTTTCTCCAAGGACCTGATGTGTGAATATTGAAGTTGGGATGTGAAACTACAGTTGGACAAGATGCAGGTGAGGCCACATATGGAGTATTGCGTTCAGGTGTGCTCAGCAAAGATGTTGTTAAGATGGAAAGAATGCAAAGAAGATTTACGAGGATGTTGCCAGGACTCGAGGGCCTGAGCTACAGGGAGAGGTTGATCAGGTTAGGACTATTCCTTGGAGTGCAGGAGATCAAGAGGATGTCTAGCAGAGGTGTTGAAATCATGAGAGGAATAGGTCATGTGAATGTATAGAGTCTATATCGCAGGGCAGGGAAATAAGGAACTGGAGGGCAAAGGTTAAAGGTGAGAGGGGCACAATGTAATAGGAACTTGAGGGGAAACCTTTTCACAGAGAGAGTGATAGGTATATAGAACCAGTCAGGAAGGCAAAATAACAATATTGAAAAGACATTCGGACAGTACATGGATGAGAAAGATGCAAAGGGATTTTGAACGCAGGCAAATGGGGCCTGGAGTAGATGGGGCCTGGAGTAGATGGGGCCTGGAGTAGATGGGGCCTGGAGTAGATGGGGCCTGGAGTAGATGGGGCCTCTACTAGATGGGGCCTGGAGTATATGGGGCCTCTACTAGATGGGGCCTGGACTAGATGGGGGCCTGGAGTAGATGGGGCCTCTACTAGATGGGGCCTCGAGTATATGGGGCCTGGAGTAGATGGGGGCCTGGAGTAGGTGGGGCCTGGAGTAGATGGGGCCTCTACTAGATGGGGCCTCGAGTATATGGGGCCTCGACTAGATGGGGCCTGGAGTAGATGGGGCCTCTACTAGATGGGGCCTGGAGTATATGGGGCCTGGACTAGGTGGGGCCTGGACTAGGTGGGGCCTGGACTAGGTGGGGCCTGGACTAGGTGGGGCCTGGACTAGGTGGGGCCTGGACTAGGTGGGGCCTGGACTAGGTGGGGCCTGGACTAGGTGGGGCCTGGAGTAGGTGGGGCCTGGAGTAGGTGGGGCCTGGAGTAGGTGGGGCCTGGAGTAGGTGGGGCCTGGAGTAGGTGGGGCCTCTACTAGATGGGGCCTGGACTAGATGGGGCCTGGACTAGATGGGGCCTGGAGTATAGGGGGCCTGGAGTAGGTGGGGCCTGGAGTAGGTGGGGCCTGGAGTAGATGGGGCCTCGACTAGATGGGGTCTCGGGTAGATGGGGTCTCGAGTTGGGCTGAAGGGCCAGTCTCCACTCTCCAGTTGGTTCAGTTACCTGATAACGGAAGAAGATGTCCCTGAATCTGCAGGTGTGATGATAATGTGTAGGGAGGGACTCAAATAGAGAAAGCTAGTAGACTGTGTGTGACGCAGGAGGCAGAGAAGGGAAGCACTCAGACCAAACATGTACGGGGGGAAGAAGAAAAAATGATAAACAGAGAATAAGAGGTGGTGGGTTTCTTAAATGTGTGAGCAGAGAGAAAGAGGGGTATAAAATGAGGGTAGAAGCAAGTGGTAGCAAGGTGAAAAGTAAAAGTGGCAGGCAGACAAATCCAGGGCAAAAATCAAAAAGGGCCACTTTTCAACATAATTGTATAAGGAGTAAGAGTGTTGTAAAAACAAGCCTGAAGGCTTTGTGTCTCAATGCGAGGAGCATTCGTAATAAGGTGAATGAGTTGAATGTGCAGATAGCTATTAATGACTATGATATAGTTGGGATCACGGAGACATGGCTCCAGGGTGACCAAGGCTGGGAGCTGAACATCCATGGATATTCAATATTGAGGAGGGATAGACAGAAAGGTAAAGGAGGTGGGGTAGCTTTGCTGGTGAGAGAGGAGATTAATGCAATAGAAAGGATGGACATAAGCTTGGAGGATGTGGAATCGATATGGGTAGAGCTGCGAAACACTAAGGGGCAGAAAACGCTAGTGGGAGTTGTGGGAGGCCACCTAACAGTAGTATTGGAGTTGGGGATGGCATCAAAAATGAAATTAGAAATGCGTGCAACAAAGGTAAAACAGTTATAATGGGTGACTTCAATCTACATATAGATTGGGTGAATCAAATTGGCAGGGGTGCTGAGGAAGAGGATTTCTTGGAATGTATGTGGGATAGTTTTCTAAACCAACATGTAGAGGAACCAACGAGAGAGCAGGCTATTCTAGACTGGGTATTGAGTAATGAGGAAGGGTTAGTTAGCAGTCTTGTTGTGCGTGACCCCTTGGGCAAGAGTGACCAATAATATGGTTGAGTTCTTCATTAGGATGGAGAGTGACATAATTAAGTCAGAAACAAGGGTTCTGAACTTAAAGAAAGGTAACTTTGAAGGTATGAGACGTGAATTGGCCAAGATAGACTGGCAATTGATTCTTAAAGGGTTGACAGTGGATGTGCAATGGAAGGCATTTAAAGACGGCATGGATGAACTACAACAATTGTTCATCCCAGTTTGGCAAAAAGAATAAATCAGGGAAGGTGGTGCATCCATGGATAACAAGGGAAATCAGGGATAGTATCAAAACTAAAGATGAAGCATATAAATTAGCCAGAAAAAGTAACCTACCAGAGGACTGGGAGAAATTCAGAGTCCAGCAGAGGAGGACAAAGGGCTTAATTAGGAAAGGGAAAACAGATTATGAAAGACAACTGGCAGGGAACATAAAAACGGACTGCAAAAGTTTTTATAGATATGTGAAGAGAAAAAGATTAGTTAAAACAAATGTAGGTCCCTTGCAGTCAGAAAGAGGTGAATTGATCATGGGGAACAAGGACATGGCAGACCAATTGAATAACTACTTTGGTTCTGTCTTCACTAAGGAAGACATAAATAATCTGCCGGAAATAGCAGGGGACCGGGGGTCAAATAAGATGGAGGAACTGAGTGAAATCCAAGTTAGCCGGGAAGTGGTGTTGGGTAAATTGAATGGATTAAAGTCCGATAAATCCCCAGGGCCAGATAGTCTGCATCCCAGAGTACTCAAGGAGGTAGCCACAGAAATAGTGGATGCATAAGTGATAATTTTTCAAAACTCTTTAGATTCTGGAGTAGTTCCTGAGGATTGGAGGGTAGCTAATGTAATCCCACTTTTTAAAAAAGGAGGGAGAGAGAAAACGGGGAATTACAGACCAGTTAGTCTAACATCGGTAGTGGGGAAACTGCTAGAGTCAGTTATTAAAGATGGGATAGCAACACATTTGGAAAGTGGTGAAATCATTGGATAAAGTCAGCATGGATTTACGAAAGGTAAATTATGTCTGACGAATCTTATAGAATTTTTAAGGATGTAACTTGTAGAGTGGATAAGGGAGAACCAGTGGATGTGTTATATCTGGACTTTCAGAAGGCTTTCGACAAGGTCCCACATAAGAGATTAGTATACAAACTTAAAGCACACAGTATTGGTGGTTCAATATTGATGTGGATAGAGAACTGGCTGGCAGACAGGAAGCAAAGAGTAGGAGTAAACGGGTCCTTTTCAGAATGGCAGGCAGTGACTAGTGGGGTACCGCAAGGCTCAGTGCTGGGACCCCAGCTATTTACAATATATATTAATGATTTGGATGAGGGAATTGAATGCAATATCTCCATGTTTGCGGATGACACGAAGCTGAAGGGCAGTGTTAGGTGTGAGGATGCTAGGAGGCTGCAAGGTGACTTGGATAGGCTGGGTGAGTGGGCAAATGCATGGCAGGTGCTGTATAATGTGGATAAATGTGAGGTTATCCACTTTGGTGGCAAAAACAGGAGGGTAGACTATTATCTGAATGGTGGCAGATTAGGAAAAGGGGAGATGCAACGAGACCTGGGTGTCATGGTACACCAGTCATTGAAAGTAGGCAGGGTTACACAAAAAGCTGGAGAAACTCAGCGGGTGCAGCAGCATCTAAGGAGTGAAGGAGATAGGCGACGTTTCGGGTCGAGACCCTTCTTCAGACTGGTGGATAGGCGACGTTTCGGGTCGAGACCCTTCTTCAGACTGGTCGATAGGCGACGTTTCGGGTCGAGACCCTTCTTCAGACTGGTCTTACATTGAAAGTAGGCATGCAGGTGCAGCAGGCAGTGAAGAAAGCGAATGGTATGTTGGCATTCATACCAAAAGGATTTGAGTATAGGAGCAGGGAGTTTCTACTGCAGTTGTACAGGGTCTTGGTGAGACCACACCTGGAGTATTGTGTACAGTTTTGGTCTCCAAATCTGAGGAAAGACATTCTTGCCATAGAGGGGGTACAGAGAAGGTTCACCAGACTGATTCCTGGGATGTCAGGACTTTCATATGAGGAAAGACTGGATAGACTCGGCTTGTACTCGCTAGAATTTAGAAGATTGAGGGGGGATCTTATAGAAACTTACAAAGTTCTTAAGGGGTTGGACAAGCTAGATGCAGGAAGATTGTTCCCGATGTTGGGGAGGTCCAGAACAAGGGGTCACAGTTTAAGGATAAGGGGGAATTCCTTTAGGACCAAGATGAGGAAAACATTTTTCACACAGTGAGTGGTGAGTCTCTGGAATTCTCTGCCACAGAAGGTAGTTGAGGCCAGTTCATTGGCTATATTTAAAAGTGAGTTAGATGTGGCCCTTGTGGCTAAAGGGATCAGGGGGTATGGAGAGAAGGCAGGTACAGGATACTGAGTTGAATGATCAGCCATGATCATATCGAATGGCGGTGCATGCTCGAAGGGCTGAATGGCCTACTCCTGCACCTATTTTCTATGTTTCTATGTTTCTAACTGCAGATGGGGCTTTAAATCAATGACAGACACAAAAGGTTGGAGTGACCCACGTTTCCATGTTTATCGTTGCTCTTTGCATTTCTTAAATTAATTTCTCCTGAGTGCCGTCTATAATTCTTGTTCCCCTTTATCGTGACGCTCAGTCTGAACAAGGGTCTGGATTCCTTCTCTCCAGAGATGCTGCCTGTCCCGCTGAGTTACTCCAGCGCTTGGTGTCGGGCTGTGGTGTGATGTGTGGTTGGGTTTCCTGCCCTCGATCAAGGCCTCAGCTCTTGCTAAGTATTTCCACGGCTGCCAAGTGCTTTGAGACGTCGCGAGGCCATGAAAGTCATTTCCGTTCGTTCTTTATTTCTGGACTTGGTCTCAAGTAAGACATTAGCTGCATGTGTGGCCTGAGGCATGGAGCTGTGAAGGAGCTAATAAGACAAAATAGATCACTGAAACACATCATGCATCCACCAAATATTACTTACGTGATCATAGCAAGAAAATGTAAAACTTAGATGAAGGTATGAATGGGTTAGCAATTGTGGAAGGTTTGACGGCACTGGGCCTGTACTCGCTGGAGTTTAGAAGGCTGAGGGGGAACATCATTGAAACTTACAGAATAATGAAAGGCACAGATAGAGTGGATGTGGGGAGGATGTTTCCACTGGTGGGACGGTGGGAGAGCCTAGGACCAGAGGTCACAGCCTCAGAATTAAAGGGCACTCTTTTAGAAAGGAGGTGAGGAGGGACTTCTTTAGTCAGAGGGTGGTGAATCTGTGGAACTCATTGCCACAGACGGCTGTGGAGGCCAAGACAGTGGATATTTTTAAGGCAGAGATAGATAGATCCTTGATTAGAATGGGTGTCATGGGCTATTGAAACTGTGGCATTGGAGGCTGTGTGGGAGTACGGAGGCAGACCACTCGCATATTTTCTGGAACTATGCAAAGATAAGGCCATACTGGGAAAATGTTAATGCAGCTGTAAATAATATCTTGGGTTATAAAATCCCAAATACCTGCCCTGTGATGTATCTGGGGCGTATTAAACATAGTGTAAAAATAGAAGATACCTATTTGATTAAAGCTTTGCTTGCAGCAAGTAAGAAGGCCATTACCAGGCAGTGGCTTCATGAAAAAAGTCCAAAACAGGAACAGTGGTTAGAAATTGTGCGAGACATCTTTAATATGGAGAAATTGACATATTCCTTGAGAATCAAGGAGAATTCATTTGAGAAGATCAGGGAAAAATGGACTGTTTATTTGAGCCACGATACCAATTAGATAAATGCCGAGCTAGATATGGGAAGATTGCGTTATATAGAACTAGATGGTATGTTTGCATGAATGTTGAATTATCTCCAGATAACTAATCAATGTAATGTTTTTTCTTTTTTTAATTTGGTAAGTGAACCACACGGTCTTATTCCAACTTGTTATTTATTTACTTTTTTCCCCCACATCGACTTATTTTCTTATTTTGACTGCTATTTTTCTTACTTAGTTTTATTTATGGTGATGGTGTTGCACTGTTTTGAAAATATCTCTTAAAAATCAATAAAAATTTAAGTGAAAAAAAAGAAGAAAATAGTGCAGGAGTAGGGCATTCAGCCCTTCGAGCCACTCAATATGATCATGGCTGATCAAACAAAATCAATACCCCGCTCCTGCTTTCTCCCCATATCCCTTGACTCCGTTAGCCCTCAGAGCTAAATCTAACTCTCTCTTGAAAACATCCAATGAATTGACCTCCACTGCCTTCTGTGGCAGAGAATTCCACAGATTCACAACTCTCTGGGTGAAAATGTTTTTCTTCATCTCAGTCCTAAATGGCCTATCCCTTATTTTTAAACTGTGACCCCCCTGGTTCTGGACTCCCCAACATCGGGAACATTTTTCCTGCATCTACCCTGTCCAATCCTCTAAGAATTTTATATGTTTCTATAAAGATCCCCTCTCATCCTTCTAAATTCCAGTGAATATATATTGTAAATAACTAGGGTCCCAGCAACGAGCCTTGCAGCACCCCCTTACACCACATCCACTGGCTCTCCCTTATCCATTCTACTTGTTACATCCTCAAAAAATTCCAGAAGATTAGTCAAGCATGATTTCTCCTTCATATATCCATGCTGACTTTGACCGATCCCATCACTGCTTTCCAAGTGTGCTGCTATAACATCTTTAACAATCAACTCCAGCATCTTCCCCACTACCGACGTAAGGCTAACTGGTCTATAATTCCCTGTTTTCTCTCTCCCTCCTTTCTTAAAAAGTGGAGCTACATTGGCTACTCTCCAGTCCACACAAACTAATCCAGAGTCGAGAGAACATTGGAAAATGATCACCAATGCATCCACGATTTCTAAGGCCACCTCCTTGAGTAATCTGGGATGCGGACCATCAGGCCCTGGGGATTTATCTTCCTTCAGTCCCAACAGTTTACCTAACACCATTTTCTGACGATTGTGGATTCCCTTCAGTTCCTCCCTCCCACTAGATCCTCGGTCCCCTAGTATTTCCGGGAGATGTTTGTGTCTTCCTTAGTGAAGACAGAACCAAAGTACTTGTTTAACTGTTCTGCCATTTCCCTGTTTCCCATTATAAGTTCACCTTTCTTTCTTTCATGCTCTTTTTTCCTCTTAATAAACCCCTTTGTCCTCCGCTGTTGAGTTCAACATTTCTCCCAGTCCTCTGGTTTTCCGCTTCTTCTGGCCTCTTCCTTGGATTTAACACTATCCTTGACTTCCCTCGTCAGCCATGGTTGAGCCACCTTGCCAGTTTTATTTTTTTGCCAGATTAATTGGCTAGAAACTCTCAGGCTGACATGATGCGATGTATGGGATAAATGCAAGTAACTATTTGGACTTTGATGATGGAAACTAGGGTGGGATAGACACAGAGTGCTGGAGTAACTCAGTGGGACAGGCAGCATCTGTGGAGAGAAGGAATGGGTGATATTCCAGGTCGACACCCATTCCTTCTCTCCCGAGATGCTGCCTGTCCCGCTGTTACTCCGGCATTTTAAACCAGCTTCTGCAGTTGGTTCCTGTACATTTTGTGTAGGAAGGTGTGATGGTTGAATTTTAGCTTAGTTTGGAGATACAGTGTGGAAACAGGCCCTTCGACCCACCGTGTCCACTCCGACTCCAGTGCTCCCGCCACAATTCACAGTTATACCAAGCTAATTAGCCTACAAACCTGCATGTCTGTGTAGTGTGGGTGAACACTGGAGCACCCGGGGAAAACCCACGCGGGTCACAGTGAGAACGTACAAACTCCGTACAGACAGCACCCGTAGTCTGGATTGAACCCGGGTCTCTGGCGCTGTGAGGCAGTGACTCTACTGTTGTTATTGATTTCAATAATTCAATTACATCACATGGGAAACTTAAATATAACAGCACATCTCAATTGAAATTGCTGCGATACTTTACTTGTCAGGTTACTTGGAAGACAAAGCGGTTACAGAATTTAAGGAATACCGTGCATGTTTGGTGACGTCAGGTGATGGGGCGGGCTGGCAGCTTCTTTAAATTCAGATAATGGACAAATTGTACAAAGCTCCAATAATGGCTGAAGTTAGTGATTAATCCACCAATCTTTTTGTTCGATCTGAAGTTCACGAGAGGTTGATAGTATCTCTAGCACGAACAGCTAACCATGCACATGTATCATCATTGACAATATAATGGAAACCTGCAGATAAAATATAAATGTAAATGCCAATTAAGACAAAATTACCCCAGACAAAGAGCTGGCACAGTGCACTTAAATATTATTGATGCCAGCTCCCTGTCATTTACATATTTGTTCAGTTACAATCAGTACGTCTGAATGGTAATTAAAGTCTAGGACAGAAGGCGGGCACTTGTTACTTTCTACCATGTTTTGTTTAGTTTAGAGATACAGTGCGGGAACAAGACCCCCGGCCCACCGAGTCCGCACCGACCAGCGATCCCCGCACACTAGCACTATCCTACACACTCTAGAGACTATTTATTATTTAACCAAGCCAATTAACCTACAGACCTGCACGTCTTTGGAGTGTGGGAGGAAAGCGGAGCACCTGGAGTAAAAGAGGGGTTAGAGGGTTATGGGCCAAGCATGGGCAGGTGGGACTAGTTGGATAGCATGGGCAAGTTGGGCCGAAGGGTCTGTTTCCGTGGTGTTTGACTCCATGACTAAAATGCTTTGTCAGTTATCACCACTTCCCAAGAGGCAATTTGATAAACATTGACGTGCAGGTGAGCCCACATCCTGAAACCAACAATGCTCACATGTTTATATCCTGCACCTTAATTGTGGGGTTGGCCTGGAACACCATCTCATTTATAACATTACATAGACACAAAGTGCTGGAGTAACTCAGCGGGTCAGCCTGAAGTGTCAACCCGAAACGTCATGCATCCTTATCTCCCACAGATGCTGCCTGACCCGCTGAGTTACTCCAGCACTCTGTGAAACGTCACCTATCCATGTTCTCCACAGATGCTGCCTGACCCGCTGAGTTACTCCAGCACTCTGTGTCTATCTTTAGTGTAAGCCAGCATCTGCAGTTGCTTCCTACACATTGTTTGATTGCTAATCAGCTTCCATTCGTGAACCGTTCTCTAGTGATGATTTGAGAAACAGCAGGACACCCACTCTGTTTCAGTTTTAATGTGAGCTCGTTGTGAATCTTGCACTGCCTGTAATATCCTTTAGGCAGATGTTCAACGTCCCATTTTATGTGACGCTGGCTACTCAATCATGGGAATTAATCAAATGTCCTGCTGAGTATTAATCCTCCTGCAGTCATGACATTAGTTAAACCACTCCTCCAGAAGATCTTTATGCAGCACTAAAATATTCAGAGTTTCTTTTTGGGGTCTTTTATGTTCCAGTGTCAGACTCCCTTCCTTTCCTGAAGGTGGTGGCATTTGCTGGCAGAATAATTAATTAACAATGGGAGCTTTAATAATAAGAATAACAATTTTTATTTGTTTAGCATTTTTCATACAATAAATAATAGACAATGGACAATAGGTGCAGGAGGAGGCCATTCAGCCCTTCGAGCCAGCACTGCCATTCAATGTGATCATGGCTGATCGTCCACAATCAGTACCCCGTTCCTGCCTTCACCTCACATCCCCTGACTGCGCTATCTTTAAGAGAATGCAACCCTAAGTGCTTTCCATAAAAACACAAGTCTAAACAAAAATACAATTTAAAACTGTAAGGACATAGGCAATTAATAGCATAAAGAGCACAGATTTATAGAAATATTTAAAATATAACATTGAGTGTGAAAAAGAACAAAAAGCAAAGACACTGATGCCAAATACAGAGTCCCGTGTACTATATTGAGTACACGAGCTGCTGCTGAAGGCTACGCTGAGATAAACACAAGACAATAAAGGTCATTTTCACAATGTCATCAGTAGAAGTAAAGTCAGTTAAAAGCTTGATTGAAAAGAAAAGTTTTCAGCTGTTGTTTAAAACAGAGTGGGCGTCTCGTGGGCCTGGGTCGGGTATTCCGCAGCTCGGGGGCCTCATTGAAAAAGGCTGCTTCACCAAGATTCTTATAGCTGCGGCATTGAGAGGCTAACAGGCTGGCGTCAGAAGTCCTCAGCCCTCGAGTTGGGGCATCGGGTGAAGTGGGGACTCTGTAAAATATGCTGCTCCTAAGCCATTTATGGCTTTATAGACAAGAAGGAGGACTTTATAGTCTATCCTGGGTCTCACAGGGAGCCAATGCAGGGAGTATAATACTGGGGTGATATGTCCCCTTTTCTTGGTATTTGTTAAAAGCCGGGCTGCGGCATTTTGAATGAGAATGTTCCATACACCAGCTATGGAACAAGCTGCCCGAGGAGGTACAGTCGTTGAGGCTGGGACTATTGCAACGTTTAAGCAACAGTTAGATGGGTACAAGGATAGGACAGGTTTGGAGAGATATGGACCAAGTGCACGCAGGTGGGACTAGTGTAGATGGGGCAAGTTGGTACGAAGGGCCTGTTTCTAAGTTGTGCTATAGACTGAAAAGGCTGGAGTAACTCAGCGGGACAGGCAGTATCGTTGGAGAGATGGAATGGCTCAGATCTGACCCATCAGCAAGTACGAGTAGCCTTTCATCGGATGGGAGGTGAAACCCTGTCATAGCAGGGATAACTCTGGGCCCACAACCCATGACTCCAGCCGGCAGTCAGACCCATGGAGTATTGATCAGCAGTGACTGATCCTCATTTACCGCCACTACCCAACGCTGAGACACGTTGTTGTTGTTAGCATTGCCGTTCAGTTCAGAGATACGGCGCGGAAGCAAGCCCTTCGGCCCACCGAATCTGCGACGACCAGCGATCCCCACACCGACACTATCCTACACACACTCGGAAAAGTTTACAGAATCAAATGTCTTTGGAATGTGGGAGGAAACTGATGATCTGGGAGAAAACCCACGCGGTCCAGGGGAGAACGTGCAAACTCCGTACAGACCGCACCCATAGTCGGGATCGAACCGGCCCACAAAGTTGGCCCCGGAAGTCGACCAAGCAATACGATAGAGTTTTATTTATCCCAGGAGGGACATTGGTCTGCCAACGTCATAAAACACAACAGGGTAAATGAAACATGAACGTCCAGGATTGGGATGTGCAAAGACTGGGGACTGGGGAGGGGGGGGGTCAGTCTACCCCACGACAGAATGGGGAGGAGTTGTACAGTTTGATAACCACAGGGAAGCAGGATCTCCTGTGGCGTTCCGTGCTGCATCTTGGTGGAACCAGTCTGTTGCTGAAGGTGCTCCTCAGGTTGACCAGTGTGTCACGGAGTTCCAGAGCTCCGGCCACACAGGGCAAATTCAACCCGCCGATCGTCCGCAGAAGTCCCAATGAGGTCGACATCATCCGCCTCACCCAGCCTAGGCGCCACATTTTCGGGGACTTCCGGGGGGAACTTTCTCAGGAGCGCTCTCGATATTTTCTCCGGATTAAAGGACGTGCCAGACCACCACTTGCCGGAAGATGGGTGGTGGATCTGAACCATTCTTCACCCTTCCTTGAGTAGATCTGTGGGATGTTTCAAATCTCCTCGAGAGCGCAGACGAGGCTCGTCTAATGTTTCATCCATAAGTCAGGGGAATATTCACTAAAGCAGCTAACAATTCCTCAGGCACAAGTCTACACCATGGGAATCTTCTGACTCACAAGGAAAAGTGTAATCCACTCAGCTATGAATGTAATAAATATAGAAATACCCAGCAGCAGATTCCCAGCATTTTCAGTTCCTACTTCGGATGTTGAACATTTGCAGATTGGTCTTTGATTTCCATTTACTGTTGAGCCGCGACTATGGTGAGGGTGAAACTTATTCTCCAAGGTCGGTCTGTTTTGGGCTTACCGGTAAAGAAGGCCCAAGCGTGTGCAAGTGAAGGTGACGCCCTCATGGTGTACAAAGCATACTGACTCCATCAACACAACACCATCCCACCCCGTTCATTCCCTCTTCTCCCCACTCCCATTGGGTGGAAGGTACTAAAACATGAGAGTGCGCCCCAGCAGACTCAGGAACAGTTCTCCCCTGTATCAGGGCTTCTGAACGGACCTTCCGCAAGCTAGGGTATTGATCTGATTCACCAGTTTAGTCTAATTTAGTTTCATTTATTGTCACGAAAAACTGAGGTGCAGTGAACAGCATTTGTTGCGGGCTAACCAGTAGCAGAAAGACAATACATGATTACAACCAAGCCATCCACAGTGCACAGATACAGGATAAAGGGAATAAGGCTTAATGCAAGATAAAGTCCAGTGAAGTCCAACTAGAGATAGTCTGAGGGTCTGCAATAAGGTAGATGGTAGTTCAGGACCACTCGAGTTGTTAACATGATGATTCAGTTGCCTGATAACAGCCGAGAAGAAACTGTCCTTGAATCTGGAGGTGTGTGTTTTCGCACTTCTGAACCTCTTGCCTGATGGCAGAGTGGAGAAGAGGGAGTGGCCGGGATGAGACTGGTCCTGGATCATAATCCACCTCATTGAAGACATTGGACATTTTCTCTGGAACTGTTTCACTATGATGCTGAGAACTATATTCTGCACCCTGTACCCATCTCTTCACTCTAACCCTCGTGCTTGTGTTGTGCTTGATTGTATTATAGTACAGTGTTAGTTGATGTGATTGCACAGCATGCACTCAAGGCTTTTCACTGTACCTCAGTACATATGACAGTAATAAAACTAAACCTAAAATATTAGGCATTGCCTATCCCAAGCGGGAGAATGTAATCTACTGGTGTAGTTTTACCAAAGTACAGGTTCCAAAGGATCTTGAAGAACTTTCCCAAGGTAAAATAATAACACTGAAGACAGCCACAAAATGCTGGAGCAACTCAGCGGGACAGGCAGCATCTCTGGAGAGAAGGAATGGGTGACGATTCGGGACGAGACACAAAGCTCCTGATGGGTTACTCCAGCATTTTGTGTCTATTTTCCGTGTAAACCAGTATCTGCAGTTCCTTCCTACACAACACTAGCATGAGATTGTACAATTACACATAGGCCTTGGACCTATCTTAGAGTTGGCTATCCTAGTCATAGAGTCATCGTGTCACAGAGTCATTCAGTGTGGACACAGGTCTTCGGCCCGACTTGTCCACATCAACCAACATGTCCATCTACACTCGTCCCACCTTCCCGCGTTTGACCCATAAACCTGTCCTATCCACGTAACTGTCAAAATGTGTCTTTAACATTGCGATAGTCCCTGCCTCAACATTGCGATAGTCCCTGCCTCAACATTGCGATAGTCCCTGCCTCAACTACCTCCTCTGGTAGCTCGTTCCACACACTCACTACCATTTGTGTGAAAAAAGTTACCCCTCGTTCCTATGAAAATGTTCCCCCCTCATCTTAAACCTTTGAGCATGTTATTATGCACAAGATGGACAAATATGTTACTGTATGTATTCTCAGGTCAGACCTCATCTATCAGCTCAGTGCAAGAAATGTGATTTATTCATAAGCCTTTAATCCTTGAAGGTATTCGACTGCATTTGATCCCGTAACGAGCTTTCTCAGAATATTTGCCAATTTATCCCGGGATCTCAGAATTTAATCTAAACTCTCAGTAGATTTCATCCCCGAGTGACAGGGTGGAATGTAATTGAAGAGCTTCTAGAGATGCAATAATGGGCACCTGGGACAGAGAAGCAGGCCACAAATTAAATAAAATATTTATATGTGGAATAATAGATCTGGAATTGGATGATGTGAGTGGTGGGTGAGGAGAGTTGATAATGGCCTTCTCAGTGGACCAGGGAGTAAATGATGTCTGGGGTTTAATCGAGAAGTCCTGATGCATTATGTACAAGACACAAATTCATTGCCACAGACGGCTGTGGAGGCTAAGTCAATGGATATTTTTACGGCAGAGATAGATAGATTGTTGATTAGTACAGGTGTTAGGGGTTATGGGGAGAAGGCAGGAGAATGGGGTTTGGAGGGAGAGATAGATCAGCCATGATTGAATGGCGGAGTGGATCTCATGGGCCGAATGGCCTAATTCTGCTCCTGTCCCTGATGAACTTACTAAGAACTAAAGAATAACCACAAATAGTCTGAGGAAGGGTTCTGACCCGAAAAGTCACCTGTTCATGTTCTCCTGAGATGCTGCCTGACCTGTCTGAAGTAGGGTCTCGACCCGAAACGTCGCCTATCTCCTTCACTCCTTAGATGCTGCTGCACCTGCTGAGTTTCTCCAGCTTTTTGTGTAACCCCCATGCTGCCTGACTTGTTGAGTTACTCCAGCACTTTGTCTTTTTTTGTCAACTAGCATCTGCAGTTCTTTGCAACCACAACGAGCAACTCTTATGCTAGTTTGAAACATTTCAATCTCGGTCACAATAGCCACTGTACATGTTTGTAACCTGCATTCGACCTGTTCTGCGTGTTTTTAAAATTAATTTTCAGGATCAGTGGGTCAGACAGAATCTCTGGAGAAAAGGAATGGGAGACGCTTTGGGTGGAGACCCTTCTATAGGGGGGTTGCACGCAAGGTCATCGGCTCAAAGGGAGTGACGCGATGACATGGCGGCTTCCGTATACACTGTTATCACACGAAACACGTACTTTCTTACCTGTTAAAAAACGCCAAAATTATCATTTTTTGCGCTGTAAATAATTGTGGGTGCTGTTATTGAAAGTGGGAAGGTGTCATGTTTAAACTGGTGTTATCTCATGGTGTAGCGTCTTTGACAATCAGCGACTAATCGCCGCATTCATTGTTGTGTCCAGAGCAACAGCACCATCTCGATAAGCCGTCGCTAAATAAAGTGAACTCAAAGTCAGAGCAATTTGGTTGCAATATTGTGGGGGTATTTTTTGGGTGACTGAACGCTCAGAACCAAATGCTCAAGTATCTTCTCCGACCTCTACCTCCGCTACATCGACGATTGCTTTGGTGTCACCTCCTGCACCCACACACAACTCACTGACTTCCTCCGCTTCACCACCAACTTCCATCTGGCACTCAAATACACCTGGACATTTCCGACATTTCCCTACCATTCCTTGACCTCACCATCTTCATCGCAGGTGATACACACCTGAATGACATCCACTACAAACCCACTGACTCCCACAGCTACCTGGACTACTCTTCCTCCCACCCTGCTTCCTGTAAGGACTCTAGCCCCTACTCCCAATTCCTCCGTCTACGCCGCATCTGCTCCCAGGAAGAGGTGTTCCACACCAGGTCATCACAAATGTCCTCATTCTTCAGAGAACGGGGTTTCCCCTCCCCCACTATAGATGAGGCTCGCACCAGGGTCTCCTCCATACCCTGCAACACTGCCCTCTCTCCCCATTCCCCCACTCACAACAAGGGCCGAGTCCCTCTGGTCCTCACCTTTCACCCCACCAGCCAGCGCATACAACAGATAGTCCTCCGCCAGTTTCGCCACCTCCAACATGACCCCACCACTCGCCACCTCTTCCCATCTCCCCCCCTGTATGCCTTCCGCAAAGACCGCTCCCTCCGCAACTCCCTTGTCAATTCTTCCCTTCCCTCCCGCTCCACCCCTTCCCCGGGCACTTTCCCTTGCAACCGCAAGAGATGCTACATTTGTCCCTTTACCTCCCCCCTTCACTCCTTTGAAGGACCCAAGCAGTCGTTCCAAGTCCGACAGAGGTTCACCTGCACCTCCTCCAACTTTATCTACTGCATCCATTGCTCCAGATGCCAGCTGATCTATATCGGTGAGACCAAGCGGAGGCTTGGCGATCGTTTCGCCGAACACCTCCGCTCGGTCCGCAATAACCAACCCGACCTCCCGGTGGCTCAGCACTTCAATTCCCCCTCCCATTCCGTATCCGACCTCTCCGTCCTGGGTCTCCTCCACGGCCAGAGTGAGCAACACCGCAAATTGGAGGAACAGCACCTCATATTCCGCTTGGGGAGTCTGCATCCTCTTGGCTTAAACATTGAATTTTCTCAATTCTGTTGGCCCTTGCTGTCTCCTCCCCTTCCCACCTCTCCCTCAGCCCTCGGGCTCGTCCTCCTCCTTTTTCCTTTCTCCCCCCCCCCCCCCCCCACCACCTATCAGTCTGAAGAAGGGTTTCGGCCCGAAACGTTACCTATCACCTTTGCTCCATAGATGCTGCTGCACCTGCTGAGTTTCTCCAGCATTTTGTGTACGCTCTAGTATCTTTGCTCTGAACCCGAGCACCAAGGTGCATTGGCCGAAGGAGCGCATCCCTCGGGACAGCCCCCACTCTCCCCCCCCTGGTCAGCGCTGTCCAACCACAGCCCCCCTTCGCCCCGTCTCCCCCTGTTGGCCGCACTGTCATGGGCTGTGGGTCGACAGCGCCCACACATGGGGCCGGGGGAGCGGGGCCGGGGGGAGCGGGGCCGGGGGAGCGGGGCCGGGGGCGGCAGGGCTGGGTGAGGTGGGGCCGGGGGGAGCGGGGGCGGGGGGAGCGGGGCCGGGGGAGCGGGGCCGGGTGAGGTGGGGCCGGGGGGAGCTGGGCCGGGGGCAGCGGGGCTGGGTGAGGTGGGGCCGGGGGGAGCGGGGCCGGGGGGAGCGGGGCCGGGGGGAGCGGGGCCGGGGGGAGCGGGGCTGGGTGAGGTGGGGCCGGGGGGAGCTGGGCCGGGGGCAGCAGGGCTGGGTGAGGTGGGGCCGGGGGGAGCGGGGCCGGGGGGAGCGGGGCTGGGGGGAGCGGGGCTGGGGTCTGCGAGTGTGCAACCAGTCCGGATGCTGGGCCACAAGAAGGGCCCGCTGTGCTGGCAGCCATAGTCAATGCTTACCTGCAGTTCACCGCGTGTACTCCAGTTGGCGTTGCGTGGCAACAGTACGGGTCACGGGCCGTGACCTCGACTGCGTGCAACCTCCCTACATTGTCATAGATTCAGTACAGTCTGAAGAAGGGTCTCCACCCCAAACGTCACACATTCCTTCTCTCCAGAGATGCTGCCCGTCCCGCTGAGTTACTCCAGCGTTTTGTGTCCATCTGTAGTGTTAATATTTCACCTACTTTGACTAAAACAGATTACATTTTCCCTGTATTATGCCTAATATTTTATTTTTCGCTTTTATGACTGTCATGTGTGCTGAGGTACAGTGAAAAGCTTCTTCTGCGTGGCCAGACACAAGAATGACATTGCTACTTGCAGCGGCACGGCACAAATGTAAACAATATAAAGGCGAGAAAAATACTGACCTCTGATGACACGAACAAGGGTGAGACACAGATTAAAGTCTTGAGTTTTGGAATTGCAAGCAGGATTTTGTAGGGACGGGAGGGGGTCGCCCTTGGCCAGTGGATGGGGTAGCCGGTGGGCCGAGTGGCCGCCGGTGCTAGCCCTTGCTGTAACCACTTTGTAGCAACGTGAGTGTAACAGATCGCGGCGCTACCACTGCAGGAGGGGGGGGGTTGTGGTCAGAGTGAGTCGCGGCCGGCGGTCGTGTCCCGGCCTGTGGGGGGGGGGGGGGCGGGGGCGGGGGGGTTCACTGCCCCGGGGTTCAGTGTGGGAGGGGCGGGGGTTGAGGGGAGGGGGGCGATCCCGGGGGCGGGACCAGCGCGGCGCTCCCTCCTCCTGCACGGAGTGGTGCGGTCCGCGGGGACACTTCCTGGAACCAAATAGAGAAGACAAGGGGAGGGAGCGCCGCGCTGGAGAGGTAGAGGAGAGAGGGAGCGCCGCGCTGGAGCGGTAGAGGAGGGAGAAGGAGAGGAAGAGAGGAAGAGGAGAGAGAGAGAGAGAGAGAGAGACAGAGGGGGGACCATCCCATAACATCCCATCCCATGGCGGGCAGCCTGAAGGACGAGCTCCTCTGCTCCATCTGCCTCAGCATCTACCAGGAGCCGGTCAGCTTCGGCTGCGAGCATCACTTCTGCCGGCGATGCATCACTGAGCACTGGAGTCGCCAACAGCGCGGCTGCCGCGACTGCCCCGAGTGCCGGCGATCATTCAGCGAGCCGCTGCTGTCTCCCAGCCTGAAGCTGGCCAACATTGTGGAGAGGTACAGCGCGTTCCCTCTCCACGCCCTGCTCCACCCGCAGCGCGGATCTCACGCGTGCAAGGACCACGACAGGGCCAAGCTCTTCTGCCTCAGCGACAAGTGTCTGCTCTGCTTCTTCTGCGACCAGCCGGCCCTCCACCAACACCATCACGTCACCAACATCGACGAGTCCTACGAGGAAATCCAGGTAAACTCACCTGAACCCCGACCTCGCCCTCCCCGCGTCCCCACAACACCCACACCTGCTGGCCTGTAACACGGAGACCAGCCTGGGGTCAGCTGGCAACCACACTCGGGCCGCACTTTGTATCTTCCGCAGGTCTCATGTTCACCAAAAATCCACAATCACACAATTACAAGGAACTGCGTGCGTGTGTGTACGGTGTTATATGTCTATGTGTCTATGTGTGGACGTGTGTGTGTTTGTGTGGACATGTGTGTGTGGGCGTGTGTCTGTGTGGACATGTGTGGACGTGTGTGTGTGTGGCTGTGTATATGTGTGGACATTGTGTGTCTGTGTGGACGTGTGTGTGTGGCTGTATGTGGACATGTTTGTGTGTGTATATACATATGTGTGTGCCTGTCTGTCTGGACATGTATGACTGTGTATATACATATATAATGTATGTGTGTATGTATATACATGTGTGTGTATATATATATGTGCTGCTGCCGGTGACAATGTCATTGTTGTATGTGGGCCACATGACAATAAACGCCCTTCACTGGGGTGACCGTGGGGGGGGGGGGGGGTACAGTAGCTCCTCACAAGCCATGTTTTACCTGACATGTTTATTCGGTGTAAAGCCGGTGATCCCAGCTAACTAACCCCGTGTAGGGAGAGGAGGGATGTGTGGACGGGGCCAGCTAAACACGGCATGTGAGCTGACGTTACAAGGCCGGGTTTAACTGAAGCGTGGGCCCCTGTTCCAACACAAAGACCGACATGTTTGGCCACCGCTCAATCTGACCCCAATGTTCACAATTAAACGTTGCCGGGAGAGTGGTGGCAGCTGCCTGCTGAGTCCACGGGGAATGATGTGTGTGTGTGAGACACAGAGAGAGTGTGTAGGGGGGGCTGTGTGTGTGTAGGGGGGGGGGGGGGTCTGTGTGTGTGTAGGGGGGTCTGTGTGTGTGTAGGGGGGTCTGTGTGTGTGTAGGGGGGGGGGGTCTGTGTGTGTGGGGGGGGGTCTGTGTGTGTGTGGGGGGGTGTGAGTGTGGGGGGGGTCTGTGTCTGTGTGTGTGTGTGTGAGACACAGAGAGAGTGTGTAGGGGGGGTCTGTGTGTGTGTAGGGGGGGTCTGTGTGTGTGTAGGGGGGTCTGTGTGTGTGTAGGGGGGGGTCTGTGTGTGTGTGGGGGGGGTCTGTGTGTGTGGGGGGGTCTGTGTGTGAGTGTGTAGGGGGGGTCTGTGTGTGTGTTGGGGGGGTCTGTGTGTGTGTGGGGGGGGGTCTGTGTGTGTGTGGGGGGGTGTGTGTGTGTGTAGGGGGGTCTGTGTGTGTGTGGGGGGGGGTCTGTGTGTGTGTGTGTGTAGGGGGGTCTGTGTGTGTGGGTGTGTGTGTGGGTGTGTGTGTGTGTGTGGGGGGGGGGGTCTGTGTGTGTGTGGGGGGGGTCTGTGTGTGTGTGTGTGGGGTGTGTATGTGTGGGGGGGGGTGTGGGTGTGGGGGGGGTGTGGGTGTGGGGGGGGGGTGTGTGTGGGGGGGTCTGTGTGTGTGTGTGGGGGGGTCTGTGTGTGTGTGTGTAGGGGGTCTGTGTGTGTGTGTGTAGGGGGGTCTGTGTGTGTGAGGGGGGTGTGTGTGTGTGTGTGTGTGTGGGGGGGTCTGTGTGTGTGTGTGGGGGGGGGGGTCTGTGTGTGTGTGTGGGGGGTGTGTGTGTGTGGGGGGGGGGTCTGTGTGTGTGTGTGTGGGGGGGGTGTGTGTGGGGGGGTGTGGGGGGGGGTCTGTGTGTGTGTGGGGGGGGGTCTGTGTGTGTGTGGGGGGGGGTCTGGGTGTGTGTGTGGGGGGGGGGTCTGGGTGTGTGTGGTGGGGGGGGTCTGGGTGTGTGTGTTGGGGGGGGGTCTGGGTGTGTGTGTTGGGGGGGGGTCTGGGTGTGTGTGTTGGGGGGGTCTGGGTGTGTGTGTGTGGGGGGGGTGTGTGTGTGTGGGGGGGTGTGTGTGTGTGTGGGGGGGGGTGTGTGTGTGTGTGTGGGGGTGTGTGTGTGTGGGGGGGGGTGTGTGTGTGTGTGGGGGGGGGGTCTGTGTGTGTGTGGGGGGGGGTCGTGTGTGTGGGGGGGGTCGTGTGTGTGGGTGTGGGGTCGTGTGTGTGGGTGTGGGGGGGGGCTGTGTGTGGGGGGGGGCTGTGTGTGTGTGGGGGGGGTGTGTGTGTGGGGGGGGTGTGTGTGTGGGGGGGGTGTGTGTGTGGGGGGGGTGTGTGTGTGGGGGGGGTGTGTGTGTGGGGGGGGGTGTGTGTGTGTGTGGGGGGGTGTGTGTGTGTGTGGGGGGGGGGTCTGTGTGTGTGTGGGGGGGGGTCTGTGTGTGTGTGGGGGGGGGTCGTGTGTGTGGGGGGGGTCGTGTGTGTGGGTGTGGGGTCGTGTGTGTGTGTGGGGGGGGGGCTGTGTGTGTGTGGGGGGGGTGTGTGTGTGGGGGGGGTGTGTGGGGGGGGGGTGTGTGTGTGGGGGGGGGTCTGTGTGTGTGGGGGGGGTCTGTGTGTGTGTGGGGGGGGGTCTGTGTGTGTGTGTGTGGGGGCTGTGTGTGTGTGTGGGGGGGTGTGTGTGTGTGGGGGGGGTGTGTGTGTGGGGGGGGTGTGTGTGTGGGGGGGGTCTGTGTGTGTGTGTGTGTGTGTGTGTGTGTGTGTGGGGGTTCTGTGTGTGGGGGGGGGGGCTGTGTGTGTGGGGCTGTGGTGGATTAAACACACAAACCCGTGGGCACAGTTATACTCAGCAGATCGGGCCACGTGTGAAACTGGATCCGTACTTGTCCAGACACCCGATGCTGGAGTCACTCAGCGGGACAGGCAGCATCTCTGGAGAGAAGGACTGGGTGATGTTTTGGGTCGAGAGTGTTTTATTGTCACATGTTCCAGGTAGACCAATGAAACAATAAAGGGTCCAGAGTTTTCTTCAGACGGCCTAGACCTGCATCTCTAGTGGATGGATACATGTGGCTGAATCTAGACTGTATCGGACTTTACCTTGCACTAAACGTTATTGCCTTATCACGTATCTGTACACTGTAAATGGCTGGATTATAATCATGTATTGTGTCTCCACTGACTGGTTAGCACGAAACACAAAGCTTTTCACTGTAGCTCGGTTTATGTGGCACTAAAGTGAACTAGGGAGCTGGGCATTGTAGGTGAACCTTGATCTTGGACTAGGGCTTGCCTCCAATCCAAACACGAGTCACCCACCCCACGCTGAAGTGGTGGGTCCTTGAACCATTCCCTAAACTAGTTTTGGCAGCATTCTACAGTTTTATTTTGACTGCGTCAGCACATTGCAACCAGCAAAAGGCTTGTTTATGATGCTAGACACAGAGTGCTGGAGTTACTCCAGCACTCTGTGAAACGTCACCCATTCCTTCTTTCCACAGATGCTGCCTGACCTGCTGAGTTACTCCAGCACTCTGTGTCCTAAGCAACCCAGGAAGCTGGGTTACAGGAAAGAACTGCAGATGTTGACTTAAACCGGACAGACACAAAAAGCTGGAGTAACTCGGTGGATCAGGCAGCATCTCTGGACAAAAGGGATGTCGGCCCCCTCACCTTGAAGCTATGTCCTTGTTCCTCCATTCCCCAACTCTGGGCAAGAGACTTTGTGGGTCTCAGAAGAGATTCTGTGCGTCTGTGTCAGTGCGGTGGAATGTGCTGCCTGTTACTACCTGCATCAGAAGGAAGGCTGATCTAACGCAAGCATTCACTCTTGTCTGTATTTCATTGGAACATGATTGAAGATATTGAGATTACCAGCTAATCTGCTGAAGAGGTTCAGTCGTGCAGTGGAGATGTCACCTCTCTCTGTCTGTTCTTTGAAAGACCCACCCGGTTGTTGAGTAGGTTAACGTATGATGAGCGTTTGCCGGCACTGGGCCAGTCCTCGCTGCAGTTTAGAAGAATGAGGGGGGAACCTTATAGAAACGTACAGAATAGTGAAAGGCTTGGATAGAGTGGTTGTGGAGAGGATGTTTCCACTAGTGGGAGAGTCTAGGACCCGAGGTCATAGACTCCGAATAAAAGGACGTACTTTTAGCAAAGGAGATGAGGAATTTATTTATTCAGAGGGTGGTGAATCTGTGGAAGTCTTTGCCACTGAAGGCTGTGGAGGCCAAGTCATGGATATATTCAAGGTGGAGATCGACAGATTCTTGATCAGTACGGGTGTCGGGGATTATGGGGAGAAGGCTGGAGAATGGGGTTAGGAGGGAGAGATAGATCAGCCATGATTGAATGGGGGTGTAGGGTTGATGGGCCGAATGGCCTAATTCTACTGCTATCACTGATTAACGTGAACTTTTGATAATGGAGCAATGAAATTCCTACTTGCAGCAGCTTCACCGCATGCAATTCATAAATTTGTAAGTGATTCATAAACATGTGAAAGCATGGAAGATGCTTGGTGGAGCCAAGGGAATTTCCAGCCGTAACGTCTACTGTGCCGCTACAGACCACCACCTGTGGCCCAGAGGGTGGGCTGGCTTGTGTGGAACAGCCTCTCCACCTTCATTCATCTTGTAGAAACATATACGTAAAACTCTTAAAGGATTGGACAGGCTAGATGCAGGAAGAATGTTCCCCATGTTGGGGGAGTCCAGAACCAGGGGTCACAGTTTAACAATAAGGGGTTGGCCAATTAGGACTGAGATGAGGAAAAACCTCTTCACCCAGAGAGTTGTGAATCTGTGGAATTCTCTGGCACAGACGGCAATGGAGGCCAATTCACTGGATGTTTTCAAGAGAGAGTTGGATTTAGCTCTTAGAGGTAATGGAATCAAGGGATATGGGGAGAAAGCAGGAACGGGGTACTGATTTTGGATGATCAGCCATGATCATATTGAATGGTGGTGCTGGCTCGAAGGGCCGAATGGCCTACTCCTGCACCAATTCTCTGTTTCATCTCTCCCACGCGCTGGATTTTGGATGCTATCCTCGTCTACGATATCTATGATGGTGCTGTGACTACTGTTCTTTGGAATGAAACGGAGTGCTGGAGTAACTCAGCGGGTCAGGCAGCATCTGTGGAGAACATGGATAGGTGACGTTTCACAAGAGTGCTGGAGCAACTCAGCGGGTCAGGCAGCATCTGTGGAGAACATGGATAGGTGACGTTTCACAGAGTGCTGGAGTAACTCAGCGGGTCAGGCAGCATCTGTGGAGAACATGGATAGGTGACGTTTCACAAGAGTGCTGGAGCAACTCAGCGGGTCAGGCAGCATCTGTGGAGAACATGGATAGGTGACGTTCCACCACCACCCCTGGCAGCACGTTCCAGCCACCCACCAGTCTGTTAGAAACCTGACATCTCCCGTGTCAAGCCAAGTCTGCAGGAACAGATTGAAGCAATCATTGCCAAATTCAACATCTGTTTCTCTCTGCCTGAATTATTCAACTATTGAGAATCTTTAACAGCCAACTAGCCCCATATATATTTTGATTTCCTGTGGCCCTAATAGAACTATTATTTGTTGCTAAACCTGTTCTTTGTCCAACTACAACGCATTAGAGATGAGGTGGCTGAGTGGTTAAGGTCATGGTCTAATAATCCATTGCGCTTTGTATGTGGGGTTCGAATCCCGTCTCGAATCATGACATTTATTCACACACAGAGTGGTGAATCTGTGGAATTCTCTGCCACAGAAGGTAGTTGAGGCCAGTTCGTTGGCTATATTTAAGAGGGCGTTAGATGTGGCCCTTGTGGCTAAAGGGATCAGGGGGTATGGAGAGAAGGCAGGTACAGGATACTGAGTTGGATGATCAGCCATGATCATATTGAATGGCGGTGCAGGCTCGAAGGGCCGAGTGGCCTACTCCTGCACCTATTTTCTATGTTTCTCTGTTTCTATACTAGAGGCAGATAATTCAAAGAATTCAAGGCGGCACGGTGTTGCAGCGGGTAGAGCTGCTGCCTCACAGCGCCAGAGACTGGGGTTTGATCCTGACCACGGGCGCTGTCTGTACGGAGTTTGTATTTTTGCCCCGTGACTTGCGTGGGTTTTCTCCGGGTGGTCCGGTTTCCTCCCACAGTCCAAATATGTACAGGTTGCTGGGTGAATTGGATTGGCATAAATGTAAATTGTCCCTAGTGTGTGTAGGATAGTTAAGTGTGCAGGGATCGCTGGTCAGCATGGACTCGGTGGGCCGAAGGGCCTGTTTTCACGCTGTACCTCTAAACTAAACTAAACCCGGTGCTTGTCTGTTAGTGTCTGACTGTGGCAACTGACTAAGAGTTTTCCTGTCCAATAATATGTTGGGACCTGTCTGTTTTGAGCAGCTGCTTACCAATGCTCACCGCAGAGAAATGTCTATTTATGATTGGTGTTAGGAACTTTGCGGATATATCATTAGTGGTCACGTTAACTTGCCTGTGCTAATGTTTTAATTGTTCATGCTGAGGACATGGAAAGTGCAATCAAGTGAATGCAACAACCATTCCAGCTGTCGAATTTGTTGTGGGATCCCGACCTGAAACGTCACCTATCCATGTTCTCCACAGATGCTGCCTGACCCGCTGAGTTACTCCAGCACTCTGTGAAATGTCACCTATCCATGTTCTCCACAGATGCTGCCTGACCCGCTGAGTTACTCCAGCACTCTGTGAAACGTCACCTATCCATGTTCTCCACAGATGCTGCCTGACCCACTGAGTTACTCCAGCACTCTCTGTGTCTATCTTTGGTGTAAACCAGTTCCTTGTTTTTACATTACTGTGTTTCTAGTTTTCTTTCACCAAAAATGGGACCATTTCATGTTGTTTGACCGGCCAGTCAAACCCGACTCTTATCCACTGCCAACAGTCTCCACCGAGCTGCCCGCTTCTTGCCTAAAATGGAACAGTTTCTGGCATTCTGTTCTTCCGCTTTATAACTAGTCCTCTCCCTGATGCTGCCTGGCCATCTTGCACAGAACACCACGGTCATTTTACACACGGTTAATTATACTCTTGCACTTTACGTTTGCACTGTCTAGGAATCATAATGTTAAAAATGCAATCGAGTAAAGAAATCTAATCACACATTCCTAATTTGTAGCTGCTTATAAATGTTGTGGCTTTATAGAGGAAGTTATAATACACAGCTGGACTTTATGTTGACAATGACGCATTGTGGGCCATGGTCAAATTGGTTAGAAAAAGACACACAGTGCTGGAGTAACTCAGCGGGTCAGGCAGCATCTGTGGAGAACCAGTACCTACCTGTACTTGATTAGTACGGGTGTCGGGGTTATGGGGAGAAGGCAGGAGAATGGGGTTAAGAGGGAAAGATAGATCAGCCATGATTGAATGGCGGAGTAGACTCGATGGGCCGAATGGCCTAATTCTACTATCACTTATGACCTTATGAAGATGGATAGGTGATGTTTCGGGTCGAGACCCTACTTTTGACTGATTGTGGTGAGGGGGGAGAAAGCTATGAGAGAGGTGGGGCCTGGACAAGGTTTGGCAAGGGATAGGTGGATACAGGGGGGGGGGGGGGGGGGTTTGACTGGCAGACGGTTGGACAAAGGCCAGAGCTGAAAAGAGACAGAGTGTGGGATAAGGAAAGGTGATGTATCAAGGTGAGCAGTGGTAGGAAGGTGTCGCCAATGGTTACTGGTTACCTTGGTTCCACCTGGTCTTAATTAACACGACAGTCAGTAGATGTAGTGGAGCTGCAACAACGATGAGTCGGCCTACAGGAAGGGCAACAACGATGAGTCGGCCTACAGGGAGGGCAACAACGATGAGTCGGCCTACAGGGAGGAGGTCCAGCACTTAGCAGCATGGTGCGCTGACAACAACCTGGCCCTTAACTCCAAGAAGACCAAGGAGCTCATTGTAGACTTCAGGAAGTCCAGGGGCGGCACGCACACCCCCATCCACATTAACGGTACGGAGGTGGAACGTGTTTCTAGCTTCAGGTTCCTGGGAGTCAACCTCTCCGACGACCTCTCTTGGACCCACAATACCTCAACTCTGATCAAGAAGGCTCACCAGCATCTCTTCTTCCTGAGGAGACTGAAGAAGGTCCATCAGTCTCCTCAGATCCTGGTGAACTTCTACCGCTGCACCATCGAGAGCATCCTTACCAACTGCATCACAGTTTGGTATGGCAACTGCTCTGTCTCCGACCGGAAGGCATTGTAGAGGGTGGTGAAAATTGCCCATTGCATCACCGGTTCCTCGCTCCCCTCCATTGAGTCTGTCCAAAGCAAGCGTTGTCTGTGGAGGACGCTCAGCATCGCCAAGGACCTCTCTCACCCCAACCATGGACTGTTTACCCTCCTACCATCCGGGAGGCGCTACAGGTCTCTCCGTTGCCGAACCAGCAGGTCCAGGAACAGCTTCTTTCCGGCGGCTGTCACGCTACTCAACAACGTACCTCGGTGACTGCCAATCACCCCCCCCCCCCCCCGGACACTTATTGTTATTTATTCAAATCATTTGCTGTGTCGCTCTTCCAGGGAGATGCTAAATGCATTTCGTTGTCTCTGTACTGTACACTGACAATGACAATTAAAATTGAATCTGAATCTGAATCTGAGCTGCTGTGTGACACGCGCTACACCACGACACAGACCGACACACTACACCACGACACGCCATGATACAGACCGACTGTGACACACGATACACCGCGCTGCACTACACCACGACACGCCATGATATAGACCGACTGTGACACACGATACACCGCGCTGCACCGCGCTACACTACACCACGACACGCCATGATATAGACCGACTGTGACACACGATACACCGCGCTACACTACACCACGACACGCCATGATATAGACCGACTGTGACACACGATACACCGCGCTACACCGCGCTACACTACACCACGACACGCCATGATACAGACCGACTGTGACACACGATGCACCGCGCTGCACTACACCACGACACGCCATGCTATAGACCGACTGTGACACACGATACACCGCGCTGCACCGCGCTACACTACACCACGACACGCCATGATACAGACCGACTGTGTGATACTTGCTACACCACGTGATCATTTAGAACAGGAACACCCACGATGTACGTGTCAAACTCGAGGCCAAATTAAACTGGTTCCTTCTGGCACATGTGACCCATGTCCCCGTGCCCCCCTAACACGGGGACACGGTTCCCGGAGGTTTTTGTCCTCCGGCAACCACCTTCAACTAGCATCGCAACCGGCTTAGACTAAAATAAAAATTTACCTATTTTCAAAACGGAAACCACTTTCGACCATTAGGGAGGACTGACAAAAACCTCCGGGAACCGCACGGAAACCTTGGGTGGGGCGCAAAGTCTCCTGAGGCTTCCTTTCAGGTTTCCTAAGTGGGACAGGGGCATAAGGGTCTGATGTTAGATTTCTGGTTTGTATCGCTTCAGCTGGACAAAGCATGAGGGGAGCGTAAATGAGTTGAGCTTATGGCCACGTGTACCGAGGTACAGTGTAAACACTCATGGTCATGGTCAAGGAGAGCTCACCAACCTCCTTGTCCAACGGTGCCAGCTGTGGAACCCCTGGGCACAGCTGTAGCTCCAGAAGGCAGCTTCCCTACAGCTTCTCGTTGCTAATGGGGATCGGTGCGTAACTCCCCCTGTAACTGTGACCCAACGTTTAAGACCAGGCGTATGGATAGGACCGTTTGGAGGGAGATGGACCAAGCGCAGGCAAGTGGGGCTAGTGTAGATGGCACATGTTGGCTAGTGTGGGTGGATGGGCCGAAGGGCCAGTTTCCACACTCTGTGCCTCTGCGATTCTCTGACCCTCACTAGTATTCACTGCCGGGATTGGGTGGACAGGATGATTTGAGCAACGTGCCAGCAGAGGGATCAAGGAAACCCCGCTGGTGGTGGTGTTATTGGGAGAGGTGAAGGGAGAGAGCGAAATGGCAAAATGCCTCTGAATCTCTGCCTGGGTCTCGGAACACTGTCCTCTTCATTGATCGGGCAAGTGTTTTGTAAATTTTGTTCAAGCAAGGTAAGTGTTTTAGCATTGTTACAGATTTATATAGTGTGTTTTTGCAAGCTGTGTCTTGTCTACATTCTGATGAATCTGTGTGGCAGGAGTGATCACACAGAGCGGTTCTACAAGGATGGCCCTGCCTTTCCAAGCTTGTTTAGTGTCCTTCACAGCTGCGTTTATTCAGGGACATGAAGACAGTTCCGAGTTTTCTGGAGAGTTAAACTGCCAGTTCTATTGTTGTTTAATTTGTACGGCCGCACTATAAAATGCCTCGTGAGCCGCCGTAGATTTAAATAAAGAAAAGACTCTCATATTTCAGATAGCTCGCACTGCTCTGTATACACCGGGCTTTGCAGAGCGGGTTTGTAGGTTAATTAGCCCCTGGAACAGAAACAGTCCCACATTGTCTGTGCCGACCTTAGTACCGAGTTAAACTGATCTCCTCTGCGTGCACGCGATCCGTATCCCTCCATTCCCTGCTCACCCACATGCCTGTCTAAAAGCCTCTTAAACACCACTATCGCACCTGCCTCCACCACCACCACCCCTGGCAGCACGTCCAGGCACCCACCGCCCTCTCTTGCCCCGCACATCTCCATTAAACGGCAACCCTCTCACCATAAAGCCACGCCCTCGAATCTATGGACATTTCCACCGTGGACATAAGATTCCAAAACCTTTCCCATTTATGGTTCTGATGATTTTATTATGTTGGGGGGGGTAGCTTGCATTTATTGTGGACTCTCGGCTGGCATTTAATGAGGAGAGTGCTTTCCCAGGAGAGTTATGTAAGGAAGCGATGCATCAAAAGTGGTGGCGGCCAGGTACAGGAATGTGAAGACTGATTGACCTGGAGCGATGGCAACCGAGGGCAATAGCTCACAGCCCAGTGGTTTGAATATTGATTTCTCGAACGTCAGGTTTTCTCTAAAGGGCCTGTCCCACTTGGCGATTTTTTGTGGCGACTCCTGGCATAATTGACTGACGTATCGGGTCGCGGTGTGATGACGTATGACACGCGGTGGTTTTTCAAGTGTCGCAACATTATTTTTGTCTCCGCTGGGTTTTGAAATGTTGAAAATGTTTTGGCGACCCTGATATGACGCCGGCAGTCACCGAAAAGAAATCACCAAGTGGGACAGGCCCCTTACTTCCTTTATCATCGTTACATTTTTGCATATCTTTCATTCATTGTTCATTATCTCTCCACATCATCGCCTATATCTCTCATTTCCCTTATCCCTAACCAGTCTGAAGAACGTTCTGGACCTCAATCTCCCATTCTTCTCTCCAGAGATGCTGCCCGTCTCGCAGAGTTACTCCAGTATTCTGCTTCTATCTTCGAGAGTAGTTCTATGAGGGAAGACACCTGATGATGTTTAAAGGTGGTCGTTTATTGACCAGAGGTTGAAGCTTGGTTTAGAGTCTTGTCTGAAAAACTGTGGCTTTGACAATGAATTCCCTTGCAGGATGATGCCCAGGTTAGAGACCAGCAATCACCCCGTATACTAGTGCTACCCTACACAAAGTGGGGACAATTTACATTTATACCAAGCTAATTAACCTACAAACCTGTACGTCTTTGGAGTGTGGGAGGAAACCGGAGCACCCGGAGAAAACCCACGTGGTCCCGGGGTGATGGGAAATCCGACAGACGTACATCTATTTATGGGAGGCATGGGTGAGGTAGACAGTCTGAACCTTTTTCCCAGCAGGAAATATCAAAGGCTAAAGGACATGGCTTCAAGGTGAGAGGGGCAACGTTTAATGGAGACTAGACTAAGTGGGACCCGTGAAATTCTATTTCACGCAGAGTGCAGGCCACCACATTCTATTTCATAGCATTTTTAGCAGAGTGCAGGCCACCACATTTAATTTCATAGCATTTCAAGCAGAGTGCAGGCCACCACATTCTATTTCATAACATTTCAGGCAGAGTGCAGGCCACCAAATTGCCAAACTATTCATTGCATTGTCATTAAGGGCTAACAAATCATTTATTGCAAGTTCATTGCAGACTCACAGTTCAGTTGATTCACAGCTTAGAATCACAGTTTTAGCCTTTCCCTCGCGATCTTCCAGAGGTACTGACTCGCGTCCAGGCATCCGGTGTTTTATAGTCGTGCGCGCGCCCCCCCCCCCCCCCCCCAGGAAGGGGCGTTACCTTTGTGGTGATTGACAGGCGAGAGGACCAATCTGCTGATCTCAAGATTTTTAAACACTCATAACTTTTTTATTTTCCATCGATCGGAAAAATCCTCGGGGCTGCCTCAGTGGGGGCAGGACTGAGTAAGATGGCCCAAAATCATAGCGATATAGGGTAGTGTTTTTTCTAAAATCAATATAGAGCGCAGACAGGAAGTGGTCAAGGTGGGACTTTTAGTTATATAGATAGATAGATGTGCGGGGCAAGAGAGGGTGGTGGGTGCCTGGAATGCGCTGCCAGGGGTGGTGGTGGAGGCAGATACGATAGAGGCTTTTTGATAGGCACATGGATATGCAGGGAATGGGAACGATATGGATCATGTAGAGATTATGGCAAAATAAACTCTTGTATAGGCAGGAACTGCAGATGCTGGTTTACACTGAAGATAGACACACACAGAGTAACTCAGCGGGTCAGGCAACATCTCTGGAGAGATGGAATAGGTGACATTTCGGGTCGAGACCCCTGTTTAGTTTGGCACAAACTCTCGGCCAAACCGCCCGTGTTGTTCCATGAATCCTCCAGCACTATCATTATAATCCTTTTGCTTCAGTTACTCGGGCTGTTCTGGCTTAATGCCATCTTGCTTCTCGGGAAAATTGTTTTTTCTGATGTATGAGACTTTTTTTAAATGAATTCCTTTGTTGGATTAATTTAAAATGTTGGTTCCTAAGCCCAGCTGCAAAGCTGAGAACGTGCCACTGTCTCAGTATAATATTTACATAAGGATGAGGAGGGGGAGAGAGAAATTAAAAGTGAGCGAGTCCTGTGTCATGGATTATGCAGCTTGAATAGAATAATGGCTGCTGTGCATCTCTGGGGTTTATATTAGGACCTAGTCTCTACTCAGCCGGGCATTTGCTTGTGTGCTGTGTTAGTGCTCGGCAGATCACATTACTGAACAGTGCACATTCCTGTTGGGGGGAGAAATGAAGAAATCATTTGCTGTTGAAATATTATTCTGTGGAGGGAGTGTTGGGATTTGCATTCTTTCTTTCTTTCTCTCCATCGCAGCAGACATGAGGAACTGCAGATGCTGGTTCAACAACAGAAGGTCACAGAGTGCTGGAGTAACTCAGCGGGTCAGGCAGCATCTGTGGAGAACATGGATAGGTGACGTTTCACAGAGAGCTGGAGTAACTTAGCGGGTCAGGCAGCATCTGTGGAAAGAAGGAATGGGTGACGTTTTGGGACCACTCTCTGTAACAAGTGCTTTGGAGAGGCTGTGGATTCCAACGTGCTCTAATGGCTGGGCTCTACCAAGCTGTCAGTGATGGCTGCACTTTGCCACCAGGCACTAGGGAATCATTGCGAGATACAGCATGGATAACAGCCCCTTCAGCCCATCGAGTCCACGCAGACCATTGATCACCCATTCACACTAGTTCTACTTTCTCATCCACTCCCTAAACACTAGGGGCAATTTACAGAGACTAATTAATCTACAAACCTGCACATCTTTGGGATGTGGGAGGAAACCGGAGCACCCGGAAGAAACCCGTACACTCACAGGGAGAACGTGCAAACTCCACATATTCAGCATCTGAGGTTGGGATCAAACCTGGGTCTCTGGTGCTGTGAGGCAGTGACTACCAGCTGCATCACTGTGTTGCCCTCTATTCTCTCTAGTCCCCTTCCTACTCTACGCTGCTCCTCCTCCTAACATGACACTCTTTGGTTGCTCTGCAGCGGGTAGCGCTGCTGCCTCACCGTGCCAGAGACCCGGGTTTAACCCTGACCACGGGTGCAGTCTGTACGGAGTTTGCATGTTCTCCCGAGGTCTGTGGTTTTGCTCCAGTTTCCTAACGCACTCCAAAGACATGCACGTTTATAGGTTTATTGGAAAATATAAAATATTGTCAATTATCCCTAGTGTGTAGGATAGTGCTCGTATGAGAGGATCGCTGGATGGCGCTGACTCGGTGGGCCGAAGGGCCTGTTTCTGTGCTGTATCGTTAAAGACCCCTAGCCCCACACTCTACAGAGATGGAAGATGTTTGCCGATGGTAGCCGCCTGCGGTCAGATACACAGACCCAACCGGGGCTTGTAGGGCAGGGCAGCGCAGTCTATATTAGTGAACACCAACACCTTCCAGACTGGAGGGTCGAGAGTGGCTCTGGCAGCTTTGCCGGGCGGAACTGTTGCACCTGTCTAGATGTCTGGAACTGTGCAGTGAAATAGGAAACCAGAGTCAAACAGGATTATTCCTGCATATTTTCAATTAGAAATGCAGGACAAGTTGTGAAGGAATGTAAATGGAATGAAAGGATTCCCATTGAAACTGGACATTTTCCAAATGTGCAGGAAGGAACTGCAGATGCTGATTTAGACACAAAGTGCTAGAGTAACTGAGCCGGACAGGCAGCATCTCTGGAGGGAAGGAATGGGTGATGGTTCGGGTTGAGGCTGTTCTGCAGGCAAAGAGTCTCGACCTGAAACGTCACCATTCCTTCTCTCCAGAGATGCTGCCTGTCCAACTGAGTTACTCCAGCTCTTTGTGTCTAACTCTGGACATTTTCCAAGCTTTGTTATATATTTTGTATGCAAAGAACACGGTAAAGGGCGTGTTGTGTGTGATTTGACTTTGTGGTTTTGCCAGTTTTTCTCGGTTAAGGTGAAAAATGCCAGATATGTTGGTATTTTATGCTGAAGACTTTAATGCATCAAAAGTCATTCGTGAGTCGGGGTGGGTGGGTGGTGAATGTATAATTACTGCAGGAACGGTGAGTGTATGAGGCGCAGATGCAGAGATGGGAGATGATTCTCTCGGTTACCTGTCTGTCAGGTGACTCACCACAGCACCGGGCCTTCCTGTTTTTGTTTACACTACCTGCTCTGTGTTTGAGTAGAAGACAAAGCAGCAGAGCCCAGTCATGTCCTGGCTGGGAGCCAGCTTCATTTATCCCAGTCCTAGTCCTCATCTCATTTCGTTCTTTCTCCATAAGCTGCCCCTTGACTTCGCCGGTTCTCTGCAGCTGATCACGGTATCTACGCAACCAAGTCATGTTTTAGTTTAGCGACACAGCACAAACAGGCCCTTCGGCCCATCGAGTCATCAATGCCAAGCCATCATCTGCATGCACACCAAGGGCAATATACAGAAGCCAATTAACCTACGGTGGGTGGAGCTGCTGCACCGGAGGCCCAGGTTCAATCCTGACTGCGGGTGCTGTCTGTGCGGAGTTTGCATGTTCTCCCTGTGACCCTGTGGGTTTTCTCCGGGTCATCTGCATTGGGGTATTTGCTTTGTGCATTTCACCTCCTTGTTTATCCACGTATTTGCTGCTGATTCTTCTGTACATCACACAGAGTGCTGGAGTAACTCAGCGGGTCAGGCAGCATCTCTGGAGAACATGGATAGGTGACGTTTTGGGTCGAGTTGAGTCTGAAGAAGGGCTCCAACCTGAAACGTCACCTATCCATGTTCTCCACAGATGCTGCCGGACCCGCTGAGTTACTCTGGGCTTTTGTTTCTGAAGAACCTGATGGCTCTTTAGGGAAGTAGCTGTTTGTGATTCTGTGGTGTGGGACTTCAGGCTCCATCCTCCACCTCCTGCAGTGGTGTGTGTGAATCCTGGGCTGGCAGCTTCTCCGCCTCCTGTGGTGGTTCCATCATCTCTTTACGCCCGGTGTCGGATTCTCCACTGCACATTTTAGAGAAGGATTAATTTTCAAAAGAAAGCATGCAGTCTCTTTCCTGATGACAAAGTTACCGTGATAAATATTTGTGTTAAAGAAGGAACTGCAGATGCTGGAGAATCGAGGGTTACACAAAAAGCTGGAGAAACTCAGCGGGTGCAGCAGCATCTAAGGAGCGAAGGAGATAGGCGATGTTTCTCGTCGAGACCCTTCTTCAGACTGGTCAGGGATCAGGGAAACGAGAGATATTGACGGTGATGTGGAGAGATAAAGAACAATGAATGAAAGATATGCAAAAAAGTATCGATGATAAAGGAAACAGGCCATTGTAAGCTGTTTGTAGTGTGAAAATGAGAAGCTAGTGCGACTTGGGTGGGGGAGAGATAGAGAGAGAAGGAATGCCAGGGCCCGAGGGCTGAGGGAGAGGTGGGAAGGGGAGGAGGCAGCAAGGGTTAACAGAATTGAGAAAATTCAATGTTTAAGCCCAGAGGATGCAGACTCCCCAAGCGGAATATGAGGTGCTGTTCCTCCAACTTGCGGTGTTGCTCACTCTGGCCGTGGAGGAGGCCCAGGACCGAGAGGTCGGATACGGAATGGGAGGGGGAGTTGAAGTGCTGAGCCACCAGGAGGTCGGGTTGGTTATTGCGGACCAGCGGAGGTGTTCGGCGAAACGATCGCCAAGCCTCCGCTTGGTCTCACCGATATAGATCAGCTGGCATCTGGAGCAACGGATGAGGTTGGAGGAGGTGCAGGTGAACCTCTGTCGGACTTGGAAGGACTGCTTGGGTCCCTGAAACTGTGGTAAATAGTTGCTAATGAACCTGCAGATCATTTGCATCACTCCCAATCCAATGATTTGTATGGGTGGATGGGTAGGTGGTTATAGAAACATCGAATGTGCAGGAGTAGGCCATTCGGCCCTACGAGCCAGCACCACCAATCAATATAATCATGGCTGATCATCCAAAATCAGTACCCCGTTCCTTCTTTTGCCCTAAGAGCTCTATCTATGTTGAATATAGAGGGATATGGCCAAATGCTGGGGAAGGGTCTTGACCCGAAACGTAACCCATTCCCTCTCTCCAGAGATGCTGCTGGACCCGCTGAGTTACTGCAGCATTTTGTGTCTATCTGTGGCTTGACATTTGATGGCCTGCATTTTGTTATTAGTTGTGGGGGGGGGGGGGGGGGGGGTGTTGCTGGTGCTCTCTCGTTTATGTCCACCTGCACAGTTGCCACCCCCTCAGGCCCTTGTAGAACGGAAAACGGGACAGGAGCTGGCCCTTCGGCCCACGGTGTTCTTGCTGTACAGATGCCACATGAAACACATCTCTCATTTTCGTTGTGGAGAGGGGGAAGTTAAGGACCAGCTGGTGGGGGGTGGATGTGAGCCTCACTTCCATTGCTTGTGTGATTCACCAGCTTCCTCTGCACATGTAAACCTTGTTTATTTCTTGCTGGTCTTTCTGAAAAGTCATTGAATAGTGAAAGTCCCGGATAGAGTGGATGTGGAGAGGATGTTTCCACTAGTCGGGGAGTCGAGGACCAGAGGCCACAGCCTCAGAATTAAAGGACGTCCCTTCAGGAAGGAGGAGAGGAGGAATTTCTTTAATCAGAGTGTGGGATTCATTGCCACAGAAGGCTGTGGAGGCCAAGTCAATGGATATTTTTAAGGCAGAGATTGATCGGTTCGATTGATCGGTTTGGATCGATTGATGGGGTTAAGAGGGAAAGATAGATCAGCCACGATTGAATGGCAAATGGCCTAATTCTGCCCCTATCACTTATGAACTAATGAATGGAAATGTGAGTGAATGTTGTGCTATTTAGCTAGTGGTGTGTCTGGCATTTTGAGCTCTATTTTGGTTTACCCACCAGTCTGTTGCAATGGCAGTGCCTGGCACACAATCGTCAATAAAGGTATCTCATTAAAGCAAGGTGAGGTTGTCAATCAATTGATATGGTTGGTCAGGTCGGGTTAGTTCCTGGAACTCTGTGGTCAAGTTTAAAACAGGTGTGGATTTCTGACGGTGATGGAGGACAGTATCGCATTCCTGCCTCTCTGACTTCAATCCCAAATCAGTTCCGTTTAGTGTCACGTGTACCAAGGTACAGTGAAAAGCTGTTGTTGCGTGCTAACCAGTCAATGGAAAAACAATACACGATTCCAATCGAGCTGTTCACGATGTCATAGTGTGATACAGTGTGGAAACAGACCCTTCGGCCCAACTTGCCCACACCGGCCAACATGTCCCAGACACATTAGTCCCACCTGCCTGCATTTGGCCCCTACAAATCTGTCCTATCCATGTACCTGTCTAATTGGTTCTTAAACATTGGGATAGTCCCTGCATCAACTTCCTCCTCTGGAAGCTCGTTCCATACACCCACCACCCTTTGTGTGAAAACGTTACCCCTCAGATTCCTAAAAAAATGGCCCCTTCACCTTGAACCTATGTCCTCTGACCTGGTGTACAGGATAAAGGGAATGACGTGAATAATGTTTAATGCAAGCCAGTAAACTCCAATCAAAAATAGTCTAAGGGTGTCCAATGAGAGATGGTGGTTCAGGACTGTTCTCTAGTTGTAGAATAATTGGTAACGTTCTAGTTCACAAATTCACAAGTTATAGGAGTAGAATTAGGCCATTCGGCCCATCGAGTTTACCATTCAATCATGGCTGATCTCTGCCTCCTAATCCCATTTTCCTGCCTTCTACCCATAATCCTTGACACCCGTTCTAATCAAGAATTTGTTTATCTCTGCCTTAAACTAACTTGGCCTCCACAGCCGTCTGTGGCAATAAGTTCCACAGATTCACCACCCTCTGACTAAAGAAGTCCCTCCTCGCCTCCTTTCTAAAAGAGTGCCCTTTAATTCTGAGACTGTGACCTCTGGTCCTAGACTCTCCCACCAGTGGAAACATCCTCTCCACATCCACTCTATCCAGGCCTTTCATTATTCTGTAAGTTTCAATGAACCTCCACAACCTTCTAAACTCCAGTGAGTACAGGCCCAGTACTGTCAAACGCTCATCATACGTGGCTTATTATATATGTTTCACTGTACATTGATACACGTGGCATTAAAGGGAATGAACTGATGTTGCACCAGGCAGTGAATGGGGTTTCTGTCAGGTGACCTATGTTTGGTCTCATCTGTAAGCGTGTCTTTGTTCGTGTTCCTGGTCTCCGCCTAGACTCTCATCACTGAGCTTCACTCCCATAGCCGCACCTACTGCGGTTTTTCTGCTTTGCCACCATCCTATGCAATGCTGCATGTTCTGTGGTTCGATACCCAGGGCTTTTGTATTCCAAGTAACAAGTGCTCCTCCCTGTTCCGTGGCCAAAGCCCATTTGTTATTTCTGATATCTGGTATGTCTCCTTCAACTATTTCGCCACCCGTATGACGGCAGAATCTTGGCTGGGTGAACCTTGCCCTTAGCTCTAGCTGGCAAAGGTCCATATATTGTCATTCCTTCCACTGCCTTCCTGCACTTCATCAGACAAACATATATGGAGCATTTTTGTCATGAACCGGACTGAATTTGCATCATCTTTCAGCATGTGAGCTGGAAGAGGAATAAATTTAATAAACACCAAACTAAATCTAAATGTCTTCATTGAAGATTATCCTCTCTTGTTGATCTGGGATCATCTTTAAGACTGGAAATGGTTGTACGTTTGGGTGAGTCGTGCATGGCTTGTGTGCAGATTTGGTTCATGAAAGGAGAGCAGTAGAGTTTACAAGTTTACCGTTACTACCTCGGTCTATCATTGACATCATCAGAGCTTGGTGAATCTGTGGGATTCATTGCCTTTTGCTTCTCTTGTTTGAACTCTTCTGCCTTGATTATTCTCCAGACCCTTTCGGAAAAGAGCGGCGCAGTGGGTAGAGCTGCTGCCTCACCGCGCCCGACTAACGGTGCTGTCTGTACGGAGTTTGCACGTTCTCCCTGTGACCTGCGTAGGATTCCTCCCGCACTCCAAAGAAGTGCAGGTTTGTAGGTTCTGCTGTAAATTCTCTAGGTTAGAACAAGTGTATGGGGATCGCTGGTCGGCACGGACTTGGTGGGCCAAATGGCCTGTTTCCACGCTGTGTCTGAACTAAACTACAACAAAGATCTCCTCCGTTGTCCCTCTGCGAGTGGGTATCGTCCAACTCTGGGTGGGGGTTGAAGCTGTGTCTATTTAAACCCGCTGTTGACTTGTCAGTGACTACTTGATCAATATCAATGTCAAAGGCCTTTGTTGCTAGAATCTGAGCAGCAGCATGCCGGAATATTCTGCAGGTCGTACCAGCGATCATCCATCCACACTAGTTCTATCCTACACACCAGGGATCGTTTACAGAAGCCAATTCCCCTACACCCTCGTACGGCCTTGGAGTTGTACAAGACCCAGACCAGATGCCGGTGTTTAGCCCCATAGCCCACATCACCGGTCCAGTTTGCAGTTCCACCAGGTGTGAGGAGTTCGGCCTGTGAGGTACGTTCCCCCACTGGGGATGTGTGGGGTTGGCGGCCTGCGTGTGGAGTTGGCCGCAGCTGTGTTGCCGACCTGTATCAGCGCTCCATGTAGCAGCAATCGGCAACAAGAGAGACTCGCACTTTTCCAGAACCACTGGACCTGCTGAGACCCGCTGCAACACAGAATACCTGGCCAGTCTTGAATTAGTAGCTGCTGTGGATCTTGGCTCAAACCCCAAGCAGCTACTAAAGCCAGAATTAACCAAGTGCTGCAGGTTCAATTCTATTTGAATATGTTGTGGAGCAAGTGAGCTTGCAATGGCAGAAGATTCACTTCATGCCATCTTCCCCTTTCATTACTTGTGTAGGAAGGAACTGCTGACGGTTCTAGATCTATCAACATCACCGTCTATATCACTCGTTTCCCATTCCCCGACTCGGTCTACAGAAGGGGCTCGACCCGAAACGTCATCTATTCCTTTTCTCCAGAGATGCTGCCTGATCCGCTGAGTTACTCCAGATTATTTTATTTTGTCTAAAAATCAATAGTTTTGAGGAGTGGTAATTCATGGCAAACTTGTGGCTCTGTTGGAAACGGAGTTGGTTGGGGCACCAGTGGAATGTTGGCCCAGAGAGGTAGCAATACAGAGCCCAGTAACACCTGCTGGAGCCTCAGCTTCTCACCTTGTTCATCATCCTTGCTGCCAGACCGTTGCCTCACAAACGTGCTCTGCATGGAAACCTTGTTGTTTCTGGCTTCCAGACTTCAGTTGGATTCTCTCAGGAGAAGGGTGGGCTAGTCAGTAAACGCAAGTTAGTTTAGAGATACAGAGCTCTCAGCCCACCGAGTCCGTGCCGACCAGCGATCCCGCACACTAACACTATCCTAGGGACAATTTACATTTATACCAAGCCAATTAAACCCCAAAGACGTGCGGGTTTGTAGGTTATGTGGAAACCGGAGCACCCGGAGAAAACCCACGCAGGTCACAGAGGGAACGTGCAAACTCTGTACAGACAGCGCTTGTCGTGTGCTCAGGGACCACTTGAATTAGAAGAAATATTAATCGAGAATTCAGCGGCTTTCCAAGCTGGTGTTTGTTGTTTTACTGGATGTGGGAATGAGTCAGAGTTAAAATAACTTTACGCAAAAAAAATGTTAATATTGGCCATGGAAATCCACAGGTGTGAACTGGCAGGAGGTTAATGAGTCAGGATGCCAATGGGATGTGTTGTCACACTGAGTACCAGATACATCAGCTCAGTCTTCTGGGGGGGGGGGGGGGGGGAGAAATTCCTGAACCTCACCCTCAACTTCACCGTTGGGTAGCTACACTTTGGTTTATTGTCATGTGTATCGAGGTACCGTGAAAAGCTTTTGTTGCGAGCTAACCAGCCAGCGGAAAGACAATACATGATTACAATCGAGCCGTTTACAGTGTACAGACACATGATAAGGGAATAACGTTTGGTGCAAAGTCCAATCATAGATAGTCCGATAGTAGTTGTGGGCCGCTGTGTGGTTGCGGCACGATGTGAAGGCGGGCCCAGGCAGTGATGTTCGTATTTGGAAATGTCAATACAAGGACTGGAGTCGGAGAGAGACTGCATTAGCCTTCTCCGCCAATTGTGGACCTGCTGTGGTCTCTGACCTGCAGGCACCATCGCAAACAGTCAGTTGTATGAGGAAGGAACTGCAGATGCTGCTTTATAATGAAGATAGACACGAGGATGCTGGAGTAACTCAGCGGGTCAGGCAGCATCTGTGGAGAACATGGATAGGTGACGTTAGCTTGTGGGCTGGAGCTTCACCTTGTGAGACCTCTGCCCATTCAAGTTCCATTGATGACCAGCAGAGATGCTTGGGTCAATGCTGCAGTGATGGGTTACAGCTCGGTGGATGTAATTTTGGGAATTAGGAACGGTCTCTGATCTAGAAATCCATTGTATTATTGCAGAGCTTAGAACATTTAGATTGTACCCTTTAGACTTCAGAGATACAGTGTGGAAACAGGCCCTTCGGCCCACGTTGACCAGCGAGCACCCCATACACTAGCACTATTCTACACCCTAGGGACAATTTACAATTTTACTAAAGCCAATTAAGCTACAAACCTACGCAGACAGGAACGGCAGATGCTGGTTTAGACCAGCATTACCCACAAAGTAACTCAGCGGGACAGGCCGCATCTCAGGAGAGAAGGAATGGGTGACAAGAAGGGTCTCGTCCCGTATCATCACCCATTCCTTCTCTCCAGAGATGCTGCCTGGCCCGCTGAGTTACTCCAGATTTTTTGTCTATCTTTGGTTTAATCCAGCATCTACTGTTCCTTCCTTTATAGAACATTCAAGACTTTGGTATCTGCAGCCCCTTGACTCAAGCCCCCCCCCCCCCCCCCACCGCAGTTGAAGCCAATGCTTTGATTCCCAGCCTAAATAGTTATTAATCTTTGGACCAAACATGGTCGGTGTTTGCTGAGCAAGGTGAACTTGTTGTGTACAAAGGCCCCGCTCCATGTGAGCCGCAGGGTAATACATTCTGCATTCCGTTCCATCGAGGTGCTTCTATCAGGCAGCACTTGCTCCACCATGAGTACTGTGTGTACACATCGCCAGCATTAGTGAAAGGCACAAGTGCCAATTGTTCCCCTTGCCCCCTGTCGTGTGTTACAGCTGAAGTTGCAACACTCATGCTTTATATATTCAATCAGTGAGCAGCGGGCAATAATGCAAAATAGTCTCTCGCAAGAATGGTCTTCCTCGATGCGATAGTGGGGCTTTCAGATCGGCACAGGGAGGAGCGGGGAGCAGAGGGATGTGGATCGTATTGGCAGAGGAGATCAGTTCAACCTGGCATCATGTTTGTCACAACATTGTGGGCTGAAGGGCCTGCTGTACTGTACAGTTCTGCATTCTGTAGCTCGAGCTTTTGGCATGACTTTCAAGGGATAGTGAGTTAGATATAGTTCTTGGAGCTAGTGGAATGGAGGGATACTTTCAATAGTGAGTTAGATATAGTTCTTGGAGCTAGTGGAATGGAGGGATATGGGGAGAATGCAGGAACGGGGTATTGATTTTGGATGATCAGCCATGATCATATTGAATGGGAGTACTGGCTGGAATGGCCTAGTCCTGTACCTATTTTCTATGTTTCTATGACTTCTCTGGGCCTCTCTGCCCACCTCCTGCAACCTTCAAGCACCCAGTGTAAGCTCACCGTTAAGGAGGGCAGACTTTGACTGCAGAGACCCTAAACAATTCACTGCATGTCCTTAATGGCCTAATACACGTTCTTGTGCTGAGTGGGTGAAAGCCTTGTGTAAGGATCAGTGCTGGGGATATTACCTGTGTAGGAGACAGACACGGAGTGCTGGAGTAACTCAGCGGGTCAGGCAGCATCTGTGGAGAACATGGATAGGTGACGTTTCACAGAGTGCTGGAGTAACTCAGCAGGTCAGGCAGCATCTGTGGAGAACATGGATAGGTGACGTTTCACAGAGTGCTGGAGTAACTCAGTGGGTCAGGCAGCATCTGTGGAGGAAAAGGATGGATGACGTTTAACGTCGGGAACCGGTCTTTAGGGGGAGTCACGATCTAAAACGTCACCTGTACCTTTCTTCCAGAGATGCTGCCTGACCCACTGAGTTACTCCAGCACTCTGTGTCTGTCTCTGGTGTAAACCAGCATCTGTGGAGCCTTGTATCTCCTTCCCACACCTATTCTTTGTGGTTGTATATGTGAACTTTGCATTGGCCCCTGCAGCCAGGGAGGGAGAAGCTCTGCTTCAGTCAAGGTGCTGCAGGGGAGGGAGGGAGGGAGGCTGGTGAGATGTACTTGGACACTAGAAGGAAGGAAGGAAGGAACGTGGCTGATTCACACAGATCAGCGGTGGAGGCTCCAGACTCAATTAGCCAGTGTAATTGGTCCCAGCTGCCGACTAGTTGGCGGACCTACTTGGCTGGAACTACTGGTGATGCAGAGACCTATGGGAGGTCAGGACCATTATACATGTCAGCTGCTGCAGGCATCAAACTGGTGAACAAGCTGCCTTGCAGTGTTTGGCTTGGCAGAAGGCAGCAACTTCACAAAACACTGGCTGCATCGTTCCTGGACATGTTTTGGAGGGATGGAAGGTGGAGGAAGGAACTGCAGATGCTGGTTTACAACAAAGATAGACACAAAATGCTGGAGTAACTCAGCTTGACAGCACAGTTCTAACTGTGACACGATGGGAAGCATCCATGGACCTTCTACGGTTAGGAAGGATGTGGATGCACAGGAGATGATGCTGAGATTCACCAGGATTCACAAGGATTGGAGGATCGATTGGATAGGATGTTGCGTAGAGGCGTGGGTTGGGTAGAGAGCCAGAATCTTTTAATCGTTTACTTCAGAGATACAGCATGGAAACGGGCCCTTTGGCCCACTCAGTCCATGCCACCTCCAGTCACCCGTTCACACTAGATCTATATAAATAATATTCCCATCTTTCTACACATATTGCAGGTGATTTTTAAGCTGCATGTCTTTGGGATGTGGGAGGAAACTGGAACAGCCAGAGAAAACCCACGCAGATCACGGGGAATGGAGGCCAATTCACTGGATGTCCTCGAGAGAAAGTTAGATTTAGCTCTTGGGGCGAATGGAATCAAGGGACATGGGGAGACAGCAAGAACGGGGAACCGAACGGGGATGATCAGCCATGATCATATTGAATGACGGTGCTGCCTTGAAGGGCCGAATGGCCTACTCCTTCTCCAGTACATTTAAAAGGCACTTAGACAGGGATTAGAGTGGGAAGACACAGAAGATGCAGACCAAATGGCATTAGTGTGGATGGGAATGGAGTGGGTGCAGTAAGTTGAAGGGTCTTTCTCCACACTGGGATGATTTACACAACTGTATCCCAGCACGATACAATTCACAGGAGGATTCGTGGATGAAAGATTTAAAATCCCAAAATAAAGTGGGCAGAATTCCAACCGTTCCTCAGTGGGAACATGCAGAGAGTGAGTAAGTGAGGGGCCTGCCTTATGGGAGGCAGCTCATGTGCAGGTGTGTGCCTCTGGAATAGCTCTCTCATTGTGCCTGTGTGGAGGGGTCGGCTTTGAGCAAGGAGCAGTCAGCTGTGACCACAGTTACAATGCTGGGCTTGTTGCTAATGCCAAGAACCAGTCGGTAGCTATATTATTCTAGCTGCTTCTCTCTTGCTCACTTATTATGCTCTCATCTGTGCTCTCTCTCTCTCTCTCCCTTTTTCACTCTTTTTCACTTTTTTCTTTTTCTCTCCTCTCTTTCTCTCTCTTTCTCTCTCTCTCTCTCTCTTATTCACTCGCTCTCTTGCGTTTTAATTTTTGTTTGGGCTCTCTCTGTCACGTGCAGGCAGAGATCCATTCCCCTGCACATCCACATGCTCGTCTACAAGCCCCTTAGACACAAAATGCTGGAGTCACTCAGCGGGTCAGGCAGCATCTCTGGAGAGAAGGAATGGGTGACACTGTTTGCCCTTCCACATTTCCAGAATGCTCTCTGCGACGTGACTCGTACTCACTTAACCCAATGTTAGTTGCTCCCTGGATTGGAATTCCTTTGTGCCGTGTAGGGACTCTTGATCCCACAGAGAGGTCGGAAAAACTCCACCCAGAGAAGTCTGAAGAAGAGTCCCGACACAAAATGTTGCACATCCATGTTCTCCAGAGACGCTGCCTGACCCGCTGAGTTACTCCAGCACTCCTGCCTTTCTTTGTAAACCAGCATCTGCAGTTTCTTGTATCTCCACTTGACCCGGTGGTCAGGGCCAGGAATGTCCTGCCTGGACAGGTAGAGTGCAACCATCTGCTAAAGGCAACGACCAACTGTTTGAGAACACAGACCATGGCTGGAACGTACACACGTATACACACGCACACACTAAAAACACAAGCCAAGCATTTACATTTGAAGTACAACGTTGACCTTCAAAAGTACTTTGTTGACTTTGGATCCTGCACCCAAAGTGCCACGGAATGAGCTGCAGAGTTGCTCCAGCAGGAGAGGAGGCCATTCGGCCCAGGCTGCTACTGGAACTATTCCCACTCTAATTCCCTCCATCTATCTGCACAGCGTCCTTGGGTATCTGTTCAATTCCCCTTAAGAACAACATTTGAATCTGTTTCCATCTTTCAGGCAGAAAATGTTGGATTAAATTATTTTTTGTTCTCATCTGTCTTTTTAAATTTGACTCCTTTTTCCATTCCTAACAAAGCCAAATGGAAGAAAGTGTAAATTCTGTTTAAACCAATGTTCAATGTTCAATGAGAATTACCTTATTTAGTTTAGAGATGTGGTGCGGAAACAGGACCTTCGTAATTATACGAAGCCAATTAACCTACAAACCTGCACGTCTTTGGGATGTGGGAGGAACCGGAGCACCCGGAGAAAACCCACGCAGGTCATGACAGACCCGTGGTCAGGATCGAACCTGGGTCTCTGGCGCTGTGAGGCAGCAACTCTACCGCTGCGCCACCGTGCTGCCCTGCGTGCTTTGGACAAAGGTCTGCCTGCGATGATCACATTGAGAGGTCATTCTCCTCGTCCCTTGATGATGTGGCAGCTGCTGAAAGAGGATATAATTGGTTAAATACCTGTGAGCATCTGCTGTTGCCCAATCGTTAGCACCAGTCAACGCCTGGCATGACGTGTGGGTAGACGGGGGGGACGGAGAGAGGAGAGGGTAACGATCCAGGTACCAGATGCAGCGTTCGATGTGTACCAGAGATGTGCACTATCCCAGCACAGCCCCATCGGGGAATCTTCAGTACAGTCCAGTATATTGTCCCGTGTACAGAGCTACAGTGAAAAGCTGTTGTTGCCCGCTACCCAGTCAGCGGAAAGACTATACGTGATTACAATCGAGCTGTTTACAGTGCACAGATACATGATAAGGGAATTGGCAGAAATTGCTGGAGTAACTCAGTGGGGACAGGCAGCATCTCTGGAGAGAAGGAATGGGTGATGTTTCTGGTCGAAACCCTTCTTCAGACTGGTTAGGGATAAGGGAAACGAGAGATATAGACGATGTAGCATATTTCTGCTTATTTTTGCATATCTTTCATTCATTGTTCTTTATCTCTCTACATTTATCTCTTGTTTCCCTATTCCCCTAACTAGTTTGAAGGGGCTCGACCAGAAACGCTACCCATTCCTTCGCTCCAGAGATGCTGCCTGTTCCGCTGAGTTACTCCAGCATTCCGTGTCTGGCTGAGGATGGTTTCGACATGTAAAGTTGGAGAATTATTTCCTCTCGGGGGACATTCACCCCCCGTGAATGAATATGTTAGAACATTGATTTGAGTTGGTACTTGTTCTGAAGTGGACGAGTTGGTTTATCAAAAAACTGCAATAAATCAATAAAAGACTCATGCATAAAAACGCAAAGTGCTCCGAGCAGGAAGACGGTCCGTACAAAGTCCACAGATGCTGCCTGACCCGCTGAGTTACTCCAGCACTTTGTGTTTCGTGCAAGATTCCAGCATCTGCAGTTCCTCATGTCTATAATCCGTCAAAGGTCACAGTTAGTGTCGGGGCCGTGTTCAAGAGTTTGATGGTTGCTGGGAAGAAGCTGTTCTTGATCCTGGAGGTCACGGTTTTCAGATTCCTGTACATTCGTACGTTAGAAATACAGCGTGGAAACATGCCCTTTGGCCACTTAGTCCTCGCTGACCCCCCGTACAGCGATCACCCCGTACACCAGAACTATCCTGCACATTAGGGACAATTAACCTGCAAACCTGTACGTCTTTGGGATGTGGGAGGAAACCGGAGCACCCGGAGAAAGCCCACGTGGTCACGGGGAGAACATGCAAACTCTGTACAGACAGCGCCCGTAGTCGGGATCGAACCCGGGTCTCTGGGGCTGTGAGGCAGCAGCTCTACCCGCTGCACCACCGTGCCGCCCCAACTTCTGTTTAACAGATTTTCTCTGTGACGTGGGAAACAAATGGTATCCTGTTGAGTAGAATCAATTCCTCAGCATTCAGTGTTTGGGGTGGAGCTGGTATTGGGGGGGGGGGGGGGGGGGAATGGAGTCTGGACACTTCAGTAATTAGTATTAACGTGCATCTCATTCACAGGCTCAGAATCACCCGCTACCCCCCCCCCCCCCACACACACCCCCGCACCGCCAACCTGATTCCCCAGTGATCGACCGACCGCTACATGTCTGGTCTGTTTGTGTTACAGAGGGAGTTGAAGGAGCAGTATGAAGCCTTGCAGGACAGCGAGCTTGGCCACAGTCAAGCCCTGAAGCTTCTCGAGCGCCAGCTCTCCGAGACCCAGGTAAGCATCGACACATGAGCTTTCTCCCATGTTCTGGATGCTCCAGCTTCCTGCAATGCCCACAGCACCGTTCCAAAATACAATGAAGGGTCCCGACCCAAAACCGCATTTGTCCATTCCTTCTATAGATGCTGCCGGACCCACTGAGGTCCTCCAGCACTTTGTGTTTTGATGTCATTGTCGGGATGATTGAAATTTCACAATGGATCTGGGGCATTGCAGGCTGCAGCAGGGCTTTAGCGCCTAGCATGATCAAAGGGTGTGTGTGCGTATGTGCCTGCCTGCCTAGTGTGGATAAAGAGAGACTCTGGCTTTGCTGTGGCTCCTCGTATAGTATAACCTTCCCTTCCCGGAGCTCTCCTTCCAGGAGTCTCGTTCACTGATGTTCCAGATGCCTCGGCATCTCTCGACACATGAATTGGCCAGAGGCTGAGAATCAAACTACCAGCTAGATATTTACATGAGAAGGTTCTTCGATCAGTTTTGCTCCAGTGAAAACATACTTATTAGAAACATGGAAAATAGGTGCAGGAGTAGAGGCCATTCGGCCCTTCGAGCCAGCACCGCCATTCAATATGATCATGGCTGATCATCCAAAATCAGTATCCCGTTCCTGCTTTGATATTCCTTGATTCCGTTAGCCCTAAGAGCTAAATCTAACTCTTTCTTGAAAACATCCAGTGAATCGGCCTCCACTGCCTTCTGTGGCAGAGAATTCCACAGATTCACAACTGTCTGGGTGTAATTTGAGCCTGGATGTGAATGATTGTGAGCTCTGTGCTTGTGATGGGGGTTGTGATTGATTCCCACACCAGGCGTGCAAGATTCTGCATGCAGGCCACAACAAACCTTCCATGCACCTTCTTAACCCGCCACCGCTTGCAGTGCCAGCTGCCGCCTGGTGACGCAGCACCAGGCCATCTGTTGCAGAAGGTCATTGGCCTGACACGTTAGCTCTGGTTAGTTCCTGCAAAGTCTGTCTGAGCTTCTCGCCATTCTCTGTTTTTGTCACAAAGGTTTCACTGTACCTTAGTTGGTACACGTAACAATACACTGACCTTTGAGATCCATATACTGTGTGTGCGTGATGGCCATACTTTGTGGCTTAACCCAGACAATTAGCATTGGTAGAAACAAAGAACTACAGATGCTGGTTTAAAGATGGACACAGAGTGCTGGAGTAACTCAGCGGGTCAGGCAGCATCTGTGGAGAACATGGATAGGTGACGTTTCACAGAGTGCTGGAGTAACTCAGCGGGTCAGACAGCATCTGTGGAGAACATGGATAGGTGACGTTTCACAGAGTGCTGGAGTAACTCAGCGGGTCAGGCAGCATCTGTGGAGAGAAGGAATGGGTGACTGTTCGGGTCAAGACCCTTCTTCAGTCTGAAGAAATGTTGATCTGAAATGTTAACTATTTTCACATCATGGGTCAAAACCAGAAAAATGCTGCAGAAACCAGGAACATTCGTCGGGATTGAAGGCGGGTCTCTGCCGCTACAAGGCAGCAGCTCAGTTTAGTTTATTGTCCCGTGTATCGAGGTACAGTGAAAAGCCTTTGTTGCGCGCTAACCAGTCAGCAGAAAGACAATACTTGATTACAATCAATCCATTTATAGTGTATGGATACGTGATAAGGGAATAATGTTTGGTGCAAAGTAAAGCCAGTAAAGTCTGATCAAGGATAGTCCGAGGGTCACCAATGAGGTAGATAGTAGTTCAGGACCGCTCTCTAGTTGGTGATAGGATGGTTCAGTTGCCTGATAACAGCTGGGAAGAAACTGTCCCTGAATCTGGAGGTGTGTGTTTTCACATTTCTGTACCTTTTTGCTCGATGGGAGAGGGGAGAAGAGGGAGTGGCCGGGGTGAGACTGGTCCTTGATGATGCTGCTGGCCTTGCTGAGGCAGCGTGAGGTGTCGATGGAGTCAATGGAAGGGAGGTTGGTTTTTTGCCGTGGTCTGGGCTGCTTCCACACGCTGCCTGCTGTGCCACCGTGCCGCTGCTGGTGGGTCAGGCGGTGATGGGGTTGAGGATAGACCTTCTCTCAGACACAATGACTGGGGACAAACATAGGCCCCTGCCCAGTCTGTGCTCGAGTGAAGAACCCTGCCTGTAAGAAACTCTGGAACTCTACAGGCTGACGAGGAACAGATGTGGAGCATGAAAGGCCTCAACATCTGCCAACAGCTGTCGTTGGTGGAGGTGTTCCAGAGGTGAGGCATGTGTAAACAAACCTGGCTAGTTCATGTGTAGCAGCGTGTCAGTGATGGTGCCCCCGCTATATTACCCCCCCCCCCCCCCCCCGGAATGTGGCTTGGGGGAATAACACATTGAAACGCACGTCGGGAGAATGGTCCATTTGCTCCCAGTTTTCATTCCATTCTCGACCTGAAACGTCACCTATTCCTTCGCTCCATCGATGCTGCCTCACCCGCTGAGTTTCTCCAGCATTTTTGTCTACCTTCCATTTTTCCAGCATCTGCAGTTCTTTCTTAAACATTCCATTCCCAATGGTCAGACTGGGCGTTGGAAAGGTTTTTAAAGGCTTTCTGTTTAATTATTAAAAAAGGCTTCTATTCTTAGCTTGTTCTGACTGTGTTTTCCTGGCCTCTGGTAGCTGGTTAAAGGAGAAGTTGCTGCCTCACAGCTCCAGAAACCCGGGTTCGATCCTGACTACGGGTGCTGTCTGTGTGGAGTTTGCACATTCTCCCCGTGACCTGCGTGGGTTTTCTCCGGGTGCTCCGGTTTCCTCCCACACTCTGTGCTGGTTTGGAGGTCAATTGGCTTGGATAAAAATTGTAAATGGTTCCGTGTGTGTGTAGGTTAGTGTTAATGTGCGGAGATTGCTGGTCGGCGCAGACTCGATGGGCCGAAGGGCCTGTTTCCGCGCTGTATCTCTAACTAAACTGAATGACTAAATGAGTGTTTTGTGTTTCTGCATCTTTGCCAGTCTTCAGCCAAGAGCCTGCGGGCTACCATCGCCGAGGCCTTTGACTGTCTCCACCGCTTCCTGAAGGAGAAGCAGAAGTCGATGCTGGAGGAGCTGGAGATGGACACGGAGCGCACACTGACTGACATCGAGCAGAAGATCCAGCGCTACAGCCTGCAGCTGCGGGAGGTGCAGGAAGGCATGCAGATCCTGCAGGAGAAACTGGTGGAGACAGACAAGCTGCTCTTCCTGCAGGGTATCAACACTACCCTGGACAGGTAGGCAACTCCTCATCACTGCAGCCCCAGCACCATTCACTGGACACACAGGCCATTCAGCCCTTCGAATCAATGCCAGCTCTCTGTAAGCCGTGAAGCCCTTTCCCCGAGCGACTTCTTTCAGTCTTTGAGTTTAGTTTAGTTTAAAACTGAAGCATCCTACCACAGCTAGACAGCAGTCCTGAACTACTGTCTACCTCATTGGTGAACCTTGGACTATCTTTGATCGGACTTTACCTTGCACTAAACATTATTCCCTTATCATGCATCTGTACACTGTGGACATCTCGATTGTAATCATGTATTGTCTTTCCGCTGACTGGATAGCACGCAACAAAAGCTTTTCACTGTACCTCGCTACACGCGACAATAAACTAAACTGAACTGAGTTTGGAGATACAACGCACCCCTTGGCCCACCGAGTCTGCGCTGACCAGGAATCTCCGTACACACTACGGACAATTTGCAATTTACCAAAGCAGATTAACATACAATCCTGTACACCTTTGGGGTGAAACCAGAGCACCCGGAGAAAACCCACATGGTCACGGGGAAAATGTACAAACTCCGTACAGACAGCACCCGTAGTCAGGATCGAACCCGGGTCTCTGGTGCTGTGAGGCAGCACCTCTACCGCTGCGCCACCGTGCCGCCCTTATAGAGCAGACAGTTATACAGAGCAGATGCCCAGCCTGCCCGAGATCACCACTGTACGTACTGACCACACGCCCTGGTGAAAGCTGGAATCAACCCTCTCACCACCGTCCATTCAGGTCCCTCACACCAGACGTCAGCCACTTGCTGCAGTGAATATGAAAGCTCGTGGTCACCATTGGTTCCTTCAACAGGTTGTAAAGCTGTTTATAGTGGGGCGAGAGGACAGGGGCAAGGATGTTGTCATCACCCCTCTGTATATTGGGTAGAAGGATATGGGAATGGGCGGCATGGACAAGCAAACACTGCAACCTCTACGTTGGCTCCAAACTTGGGGACATAGGTTTGCACTGTTATTGTCTATTTGTGTGCGTGTGTGTGTATATGCGCGCGCTCACACTCACTCACACTCACACTCTCTCTCTTACATTGGCCATTCCCTTGTAAACCTTTGTTATCTATGTGCCTACCAATGTGGATTCAGAAACTATTATCCAAGTGTGTCTGGATTTAAGAGAACTGGTGACATTGGAACAAACACGATTGTGATTGGATTGTTAATAAGGTGATGCCTGTTATTGGAGACTGAGGAATGAAGTTTAGAACTGGGGTCCAGGATGAGTTCCAGTGTCAATTTCCCACGGGTTAAGATCTGATTTCTATCTATCTCATTCCCGCAGGTTAAAGGGGAAGATCCATGAAACCCAACCTGACGTATGAAGACTTTCCCACCTCCAAGTACATGGGGTCCACTGCAATACACCATCTGGAAGTCCTTGCTACAAGACATCCAACCAGGTGAGCCCTAGCCAATGGTCTCAGTGTGTGAGGCACTGGAGCTATAGGTGGCCAAGCTTTACACTAGATATACAGCACAGAACAGGCCCTTCAGCCCACTGAGCACATA